>CANTUR010000009.1:11670000-12270000 GCA_947683625.1 Mallotus nudiflorus
TTGAGATGAAATTTGATTGATTGATTATTGAAAATTTTAGTAAGTGAGTACTGTGATTGCGGGAGCTTGGTCGACCTAGTGTTTTAGGGCTAATCACACTAACAGTAAGATTGTAGGAGCTCGGTTGACTCAGTGTCTCAAGACTAATCTACTATCCAAAAATGGAATAAGATAATTATTTTAGAATTAAGTAAGCTTGTATGGCTAGAGAGTTTTATTAATTGCGGTTACGAATATTTTAGGGTTCTATTTGATCCTTCAACCAAAATAAATTTTTTTTACATTAATTATATATATAAAGAGGATTTTAGCATATGTGTGAAATGCTTGTATATATTTATATTTATATTGATGCTTGACTGCATATGGCTTTAGGTTGAATGTATATATATTATAATAATTCACTCAATAAGGTCTAATCCCCCTCAATATATTTTTTTAAGAGATTCTTCTTTAGACCTTAGTAGTAAACATCTTTGCCGGTCTTCTTCAGCTCCAGCCAAATTATGTAAATTTATTATTTGAACTCTTATTTTATTCTAGAGACTATAGTAGTAGTGTTATTGTATCTGTTGTGTGTTTTTTTGATTTTGAGATTTTGTATCAAAACACTATATGAAATATTGTTATTATGATATGAAATTTAATGACTTATTTTATATTGATTAAATTTTTAACTTTGGCATTCTTTTATATTATTATTGCATATGTTTTTATTTTTAAGGCTTGCTACGAGTTTCGATTCAAAAGAATTCTTATTCTCTAGCGCCGGTCATAACTCCTGATTTGGGTCGTGACACTGACTAATCAACAAGTTGTTGAAAAGATAATTGTGTCAGCTCCATGAAAGTTTGAATCTAAGATTGCTACTATTAAGGAATCATATGACTTATAGAAGTTGAAGATTACTAAACTCATAAGTAAATTACAAGTTCAAAAATAAAGGGTGTCCTTGAGGAATGATGGAGCTATTGAAGGTGCATTTTGTTATGACCCAAACCAAAAGGTATATGATCGACACTAGGGAATTAGAATATATAAAGTACCCAAAACCTATAGTAAGCCTTAAAAATTTATTGCGAAAGAAAAAATATACAAGTAATAAACTCACAATCCTCATTGCATAAAATTGTATTCTTCAAATACAATAACATCTCTAGTTATAATACAAATAACACAACTTTCATAATTAACTACTGTGGTGTCTAGAATTTAATTGTACAATACATATATCAATCCAACATACATAGCGCAACTGATGAAGAACAAACCCGGTGCAGAAGGGGAACACTATAAAGCTTATTATGAGGTCCTAAAAAAATAAGTTGAGGGGAATCAAACCTCAATGGGTGAATTAATTCTATAAAATACATATTGATTTATAAAACCATTTGTTAAACCTTTTTTAAAATAAGAGTAAATAAAGTAATTGTAATTATTAAAATCATTTACTTTTATGATAACATTTAAATAAAATCTATTTATAACTCTTAAATCAATTTAATATGAAATCCCAATAAGAAACTATTGACCATTTGCATGATCAAACTCCTAATTTTGGACTTTGACAAACAATTTTTATACTAATAATTTCAATTAAGTGTGTAGGGAATTATATACCAAACATATACCAAGCATATACACTTTTAGATGAATACTGACTTTTCAATCTGATTGAACCTCTGAGATTGAAGAAGACTTTTGACATATTTAGAGCTCTTAAATGAGAAAATGAGCTTCTTCACTTTTGGAGTAGATATCTTAAGCTTTCCAGATTGAGCTTTCTTGTCAAAATTCAAGTTCATTTGGGTATGAAAATCTTCAGTCAAAGTCAACATATGCAGCTTGCATTTCAGTTTGCACAGCTCTTAGTATCTCAGTAATATCTTGAGCTACAGATGTCCAATTGAGGTGATTCAATGTTTTATCATTAAGAACATTTTGACTGAATCAATTGTCTTCAATCCTGCTCATGAGCATCTTTTGAAGTGCTCACGTGCTGTCCTTCAATGAAGCCTTTGGAGCACGTTTTTGCCAAAAAATGACAGCACCCCTCACGAGCTATTTGCTCATGAACAACTCATGATCAGACCCTTGATAGCATTCCAATGGGAATTTTTGAATGAAATGGA
Source organism: Mallotus nudiflorus (assembly GCA_947683625.1). Taxonomy (NCBI): domain Eukaryota; kingdom Viridiplantae; phylum Streptophyta; class Magnoliopsida; order Malpighiales; family Euphorbiaceae; genus Mallotus; species Mallotus nudiflorus. Next base: position 11,672,133 of record CANTUR010000009.1, read on the forward strand.
TATATTTTCACTCCTTATGAGCACTATTCACTTGTGAGCCACCCGTGTGCAACCTTTGAGCTGCCAAAAGTCCAAGAATTGATTCAAAATCAATTCTTAACATTGGAGACATGATTGATACATCCAAAAACTACATTTTTTAGTATTTGTCTATATAAACACAACTTAGAATTCAATTGAAAGGTTAAGAAAACTTGTTTTTCATTCATCATTTTCTTAAACATTCAATTGAGCTCTTAAACTTTCTTTTAAACAAATTCTTTGTGTATAACTCTTATGAGAGTTGGTGAGTGATTAGAATAGACATTCTTATTCTTCTATTTTCTGGGTTTAGAAAATGAGAAGTGAGATTCTATTATAAAGGAATTGGTTTAAGTGTTTAGCCATTAAAACACTTGGGAAATTGGTTTTAGTGTGAGCCTTGAAAACACTTGAAATTTAGTTTTTGAGTAAGCCTTGAAAACTCAAGTTGTAAGGTTGTAAAAGTGAGCCATAAAACTCTTGTGTATTCTCAATCTTGTGAATAAGATTATGGGTGATTAAAAAATCCTAACTTAGGGATAAGTTAGGTGGAGACGTAGGATTATTGTTGAATCTGAACTCTTTAAATATTTATGTTCTTCATTCTTGCTTCTCAACTCTTAGTCAATTCTTGCAAAGAATTCCTTCAATTTCCTATTTTTACTCAATAGTCCTATTCACCCCCCTCTAGGACTCTTTCAATTAGTATTAGAGCTAGTTATCCCTTACCATTAATTAGTGTAGTACACCAATGAGAAATCTCACTTGTGAACTGTATCACCAAAGCAGGGCTCTCCACTCATTGGTGTTGGCACATCGGTGGAGACGATGGCCAGCTAGTCTGATAGATACCGTTGAAAGGTGATATAGGTTGGGTATGACCTATAAATATTTTCAATTGGTATCAGAGCTTGAATTCTAGGTACTTCATTGATAGAATAGAAGATCATGGGGAGTGAATCTCAAAACATCTCTTCTGTTATACCATTCTTTGACGGTAGTGACTATCCACATTAAAAATTTAAAATGGAATTATATCTTGATTGTGATTCCATCAAACTTTGGGATATTATCCTAAGAGGTTGGGAACCACCTACAACCATCATTGATGGTGTGATAACTACTCTTACAAGAAGCCAATGGAGTGTTGATCAAAAGGAAGAATATCACAAAAATAAAAAGGCTATGATTACTCTAGTCTCCTCCATGATAAGAGAAGAAGGAGGCAAGCTTCAATATTGCATTTCGGCCAAAGAAATGTGGGAGACCTTAGAGAATCACTATAAAGGCAACATTCAAGTAAGAAGCAAGAAGGTTCAACGTCATATGTATGAATATGAACTCTTCAAAATGAAGCCTCAAGAATCAATCATGGAGATGAAAAATCGTCTTAATGCTCTCCTCACAACCCTCAAGAAACTTGGAAAATATTTCTCTAAGGAAGAGGCAAATAATAAGATTCTAAGAATCCTACCTAAGAAGGATTGGGAATCTCGTGTTACCTCAATTGAGGAAGCTCAAGACCTCTCTACTCTATCAACCGATGTGCTTATTGGTAAGCTCTTAACACATGAGCTCACCATCAAGCAAAGAGGTGAAGAACAATAAGAGAAAGAAGAAAAGAAAAAGAGCATTGCTCTAAAATCTCTTCAAGAAGATAGTGAAGAGGAAAGCACCACATATTCTAGTGATGAAGATAATGACATTGTCATGCTCACTAGGAACTTCAAGAAGTTCTTAAGAAAGAAAAATTTCTCAAGAACAACGGACTTCAACAAGAAGTTCTAAGGAGATGGGAAGAAGAAAACAAAAGAGGTTACTTGCTATGAATGCAAGAAACCGAGACATATTAGAAGTGAATGTCCCAAACTCAAATTAAGAGTAAGGGAGCAAAAGATAAGAAGGCATTCAATGCTATTGAGGATGATTCCTCCGAATTTGAATCCGAAGAGGAATAATAAGAAGTTGCTAATCTTTACTTCATGGCCATTGAAAATGAAAATGAGGTACCATCCACTTCTTATTCTTCCTTTGATGATTGTGATGAATATTGTGATGATGATGATGATGAGAGCTCTATTATAAGCAAATTACTTATTAAATGCAAAAGTTTGTTATCTAAGAAAAAACAATATAAAAATGAGTTAGCTAACTTAAGTAAGGATTTTGAATGTTTAAAAATTGATTTTTCTAAACTTGTTGCATCAAATGAAAAACTTGTTAGTGATGTTAAGTCTTCTAATTCTTTGGAAGACTAACTTAAGAAAGCAAATGATGAAAATCACAAGCTTTCTAAGGAAGTCTTAGAATTAAATAATTCCATTGCTAAATTTAAGAGAGGAAAAGAAACTTTAGATAGTCTTCTTGACTCTCAAAAATTTCATGGAGATACCCATGGAATTGGATATAAAAATGGAATGTCTTCATCATCCTCACCACATATTACTTTTTTTAAAGCTTCACATGATTCTACTCCTTCAACCTCTAATGAGATTCAAGCAAAAAAATCTCAAGTGTTAAATAGAGAGGCAAAGTCTCATAAGATTAACCATTCATTAACACAAAGAGGTAAGGCCCAAACTAGAGCACCTTAACCTAAGCATGCTTATATGTACACTAGACATAATTATAATAGGCATGCTACACAACACAATGCACATAAACATATTGCTCAAACTTATCAAAATATTCATCACCATTGCCAATGTATGTCTCACTCAATGTTATAAAATAATAAGAGATACACACAATACCAAAGGCATATTGCATATACTAGGAAAGCATATCATCCTAGAAGAAATAAATTTGAAAATGTTGTATGCTCATATTGCATGATCAAACGACATACCAATAATGTGTGCTTCTATAGAAAACTACACATGAATTTGCTTCCTTTGGATTATCTTAAAACTAACCAACCTAGACCAAGAAAGGTTTGGGTTCAAAAGAACATTTCAAATATTTTATGTAGGTGTGCTTGAAATCTGCAAGAATAAAAAGCAAGTGGTATCTCGATAGTGGATGTTCAAGGCACATGATGGGAGACAAGGAGCAATTCAACAAACTTGATGCTAATGATGGAGGACACATTACCTTCAGTGATAATGTAAAAGCAAAAATTATTGGCATTGGAGAAATAGGTAATCCTCAATCCTTATCTATACATCATGTGTTGTTTGTTGATGGTCTTAAACATAATTTGCTAAGTATAAGTCAATTATGTGATATAGGAAATAAGGTGACTTTCTATCCTAGAAATTATTTTATTAGTAGTCTTGATGAAGATAAAGTAATTTTTAGTGGTGAAACAGTATATAACGTTTATGTTATTGATTTGAATAAAATTGATAACAAACACATAAAATGCTTAATGTCTATTTCCCATGACACATGAACATGGCATAGACGTTTAAGACATGCAAATTTTGAGCTTTTGAATGATCTTTATAAACATGAACTTATGATTGGTTTGACTAAGCTTGAATTCACTAAGGATAAACCTTGTGATACTTGTCAAAAGGGAAAACAATCTAAGTCTTCATTTAAGCTAAAAAATGTAGTGTCCACTTCTAGACCACTTGAACTTATACATATGGATTTATTTGGACTAACTAGAGTTGCTAGTCTTGGTGGAATGCACTATGCTTATGTATTGGTTGATGACTACTCTAGATACACTTGGGTGTGTTTTGTTACTTATAAGAATGATGCATTTAAAGCTTTTGAAATTTTTTTCAAAAGAGTTCAAAAAGAAAAAGGATTTTATATTTCATCCATTAGAAGTGATCATGGAACCGAATTTGAAAATGAATTTTTTAAAAACTATTGTAATGAAAATAGTATTTCTCACACATTTTCATCTCCTAGAACTCCTTAAAAAAAATAGGGTAGTTGAAAGGAAAAATAGAACTCTTATGGAAATGGCTAGAACAATGCTTCATGAGTATAATTTGCCTCTATACTTTTACGCAAAAGTTGTTAACACATCTTGTTATATTTCAAACCAAGTTTTCAAAAGACCAATTTTAAATAAAACATCCTATGAGCTATGAAATAATAGAAAACCCAAAATCTCATATCTAAGAGTATTTGGATGCAAGTTCTTTATATTTAACACTAAGGATAATCTTAGGAAATTTGATTCCAAAGCCGATAAAGGAATTTTCCTAGGCTATTCCATCTCTAGCAAAGCATATAGGGTCTTTAATAAAATAACTCTAGTAGTTGAAGAGTTAATGCATGTGGTATTTAATGAATCAAACTCACTTGATCCTAGAAAGGATGTTTGTAGTGTTGATGATCATGTAGGTGACAATGAGATTATGGAAACATAAGAAGAAAATGCTAGTAAGCCTTTGGAACTTGAAGATCCAAGAAAGAAGGAAAATGAGGAGATACCTCAACCTACCTTGAAGGATGAACTTCCAAAGGGTTGGTAATTCAAGAAAGCTCACCCTCAAGACCTTATTTTAGGTGGCACTACAAAAGGGGTAACTACTAGATATAAACTCAAGTCTATTTTTAATTTAGCTTTCATTTCTCAAATTGAACCCAAAAATGTTGATGATGCTTTGAGTGATGAATTTTAGGTCCTTCCTATGCAAGAATAGTTAAATCAATTTGAGAGAAACAAGGTTTGGACCTTGGTTCCTAGACCTAAACATCATCCTATAATTGGCACCAAATGGGTATTTAAAAATAAGATGAATGAACAATGAGTCATAACTAGGAACAAAGCTAGACTAGTAGCTAAAGGATATAATCAAGAGGAAGGAATTGATTATGTTGAAACCTTTGCCCCCGTTGTAAGGTTAGAAGCTATTAGGATGTTACTTGCATTTGCATCATACATGGATGTTAAAAGTGCATTTTTAAATAGTTTTATTGAAGAGGAGGTATATGTTTTGAAAATTTTGACTCTCCAAATCATGTTTTTAAAAGCATTGTATGGATTAAAACAAGCTCCATGAGCTTGGTATGAAAGACTGAGTAACTTTTTACTAGAGAAAGGTTTCTCTAAAGGAAAGGTTGCCACAACTCTTTTTATAAAGAAATCCAAGCATGATTTATTAATTATTCAAATTTATGTTGATGATATTATTTTTAGTGCTACTAACCATTGCTTGTGCAAGGAATTTTCTAAGCTAATGCAAGGAGAATTTGAGATGAGTATGATGGGAGAACTCAAGTTCTTTCTTGGACTTCAAATCAAGCAATGTAAAGATGGGATTTTCATCAATCAAACCAAATATGCAAGGGACATTCTTAAGATATTTGGAATGGATGGAGCTAAATCAAGCAAAACTCTAATGATCACCATAACCAAACTCAACAAGGATGAGAATGGCAAACCGGTTGATGAAAAGCGATTTAGAGGTATGATCGGATCCCTTCTTTATTTAACTGGTAGTAGACCCAATATTATATTTGCTACTTGCTTGTGTGTTAGATTTCAATCAAGTCCTGGAGAGTCTCATTTGAATGCTATCAAAAGGATTTTTAAATATCTTTATGGTACAATGCATTTAAGACTTTGGCATCCTAGGAGTTCTTCCTTTGACTTGATTAGTTATTATGATGCCAATTTTGCTGGTAGCCTACTAGATAGAAAAAGCACTTTTAGAACTTGTCAAATTTTATGAAATTACTTAATTTCTTGATTTAGTAAGAAATAAGTTTTTGTTGCCTTATCCACCACTGATGCAGAATATGTGGTGGCTAGTTGTTGTTGTACCCAAGTTCTATGGCAAAAACAATAACTTTTGGACTATGGCATTGATATTAATCACATTCCAATTAAGTGTGACAATGCAAGTTCTATAAACCTTAGTAAAAATCCCATTCAGCACTCTAAAACTAAGCATATTGATATTAGACATCAGTTCTTACATGATCATGTCCAAAATGGTGATATTTTTCTTGATTTTATTGATACTAATCATCAATTAGCAGACATCTTTACCAAGCCTCTTTATGAGGAAAGATTAAATTTTATTAAGCATGAACTTGGTATGATTGATGGCTCAAGCTGTTAGTGATATGCACTAGGTCAATCATTTGTGATTATGTATTGACTTTATTTTTTTATTAATAAGAGGTATTTCATTATCATTTGATTTTATGATAATTATATGAATGGTTAATTATTACTAAGGCCATCAAGTATGTGACTTGATAGTAAAACCCTTAGATTAAAATAAGAGTTCTATTCTAATTATCCCTAGCCATTTATTCATTATATAAATATTAAAGTATTAAGTCTAGTATGATGTTGATTGATGGTTATGTTTTACTAATCATGAATATGAGATATTAAGTCAACTCATAAGTACATAATGAGAGATCATGTACTGGATTGACCCATTATGAGAATACTACATAGATTATTGTCATAAGTATTTCTCATCATAGTAATTTTATTTTGGTCCTTTGACCTTGAAATCATCACGGATTTCTACACAACTATTTTATGTTTTGACACATTCTAACATTTTCTTTAACTAGACAATTAAATAGGATGTTGTTGGATATGAAATTAGTTATGTGAGGAATGTGAGTGATTCAGAAGGAATTTATCCCTCATTAATATGAGAAAGATATCTAAGGGCCCCTTGATGAGATAGACTGAAGGAAAATGCATGGCCATGCTGAAATGAATTGATAAAGAGTTATCATTTTTAGTCTACTTGGAATCAAGTCATAATATTGAACTATATAAGGATGACATTCTATGCCTTATGTTCAATAAAGATGTCATGTGATAAAAGGACGATAAAATTCACTATAATTAGGTTATGTCAAATTATTGACTTCACATGATTTGGGTAGTCATAATGTCTTGCTAGAGGCCACTTATGACTTGTAGGCCTAAATAGAGAATTAGGCCCACTGCCAATGTTATGTGAACCTACAGGGTTACACACTTAGAACAAGCCCAAAATGAATATGGGTTTAATAAGCCCAAAAATAAACTCTGTGGAAATAAATAATTAAAGTGTTTTATTTAATTATTTATTTAAGATAAATGTTATTTTAAATAAATAAATAAGATATTATTTCTGATTTTTTTTAAACAAAATAAAAATATAATAAATGGAAGTTACCAAAAGGTCATTGGTAGGTGAAACCCTAATTTGGAGTCTATAAATATATTATATTCTTTAGGGTTTAACACACTTGTTTTTCATGCCTCCAAATTTGTTTTCTTTCTTCTTAGAAAACAAAGACATATTTTTTCTTTTGTTCTTGATTTATGAGACAATCAAGGAGGTTGCTAGCACACACTCCAATTCAATTTATGAAGGGCTATTTGTGTGGATACCTATAGAGGACGCATCCTTTTAGAGACGTCTAGATCTAAACAACCAAAGCAAAAGGCTCGAGGTAAGGTGTCACCGGTGTGAACCTCCTCTTATCCTTCCAGAAAATCTTACCTCTTCTGCATCTTGGTGAGATTTTTGAAATCCTATATTTAATCAAGTAGTCGAATTACATGGATCTAGGTTTAGGAATGTGATAAATTTTTAATTTTTCCGCTGCGTTTGTGTCACAAAACCCAATACAAGCTTGTCTCGATCACTTGCTAAATTGATGAATTGATGTTTGGATTCTTATGTGATTATATTCTTTAGAAAAATTATTTTCAACATCATGTATATATTTTGTTTTAAAAGTATTTGCTTTAGCAAATTTACTTCATATACATGATATATTATATTTCCCATTTGCATGATCTTTGTATTAATTTTATTTGGATTCATTCATTTTTTTCAAAAAGCCCTCCTATTTTGCAAATTAATAATTAATTATTGAGCTAAATTCAGTTAATTAATTATTTTAATTTACCATAAATATTCCTCCTCCTTAACAAATTTTTTAAATGTTTATTGTGTATTTTTATGCTAGTTTCTATTTGGTTTATTTTCAATATACTTTTTTTATTTAAGTTTTGAGTTGTTAAGTGTGTTTTATGACTATTTTTTGTTAGTTTATGTTCAGTTTATTTTTTGGATATTTTCTGGATATAAATCATGAGCTGTTAGTATGTTTTATAATTATTTTGTGTTAGTTTCAGTTTGGTTTATCTTTTGGATATTTTCTACATATAAGACATGAACTATTAGTTTTATGTCTTGTTTACAATTGGTATTTTAATATCATTGTAACTCTGTTTTTTTTAATGCAATTTTATTTGCATTTTGACATAAGGGGGAAGAAAATATTTGAGTTTGTTTAATTTTTTTATTTATTGTGTTTTCTTAGGAATTGTTTTTATCTTTGATAATGCATGGATATTTTTAAAATTTGGTCTATCTTTGCATTTTGACAAAAGGGGAAAAATAATTGAGTTTGCATGTATACTTAGTTCATTTCTTCTAAGGAAGAGAATTTTTTTTTTCAAAGATGTGTTTATGTAAGTGACATTACTATGTGATAGTGTGTCCTTAATATCATTTTTTTTAATCCATTGAAATAGGGGAAGAAAATTGTTTGAATTTATTTCATAAAATTTTTTTTGCATGCATAGTAACAATGTAAGCGTGACTTGTTTTGTCCTAGTGATACATAGTCTTGTTTTGCTTACTTTGTTTTTATATGACATGAATTTTTTTTGCATGACTATTAATTATGCTTATTTATACAAAATTCATGTTCATGTATAAATTCTTCTTGGGAATGGTTTTTATCTTTTAAAATGACATGAATTTTATAAAGATTTTGAATATCTTTGCTTGCATTGTTTTGGTTCTTGATCTTTTATTTCCTCTAGTATTTTTGGCTCCCTTAGGTCCATTTCCCCTTATATCTATCTCTTTTCTTTTTGTCTTTGACAAAGGGGGAGAAGAAGCTATGTGCTTAGGGGATAAATAATTGTGTTTAAGATATGCTAAGTACCACATGATTATGTATGATTAATTGTCTAGCTAAACCTTCTATAATCATGTGATGTTTCAATATAGCATATATACTATTTTGTGATGCATTATAGTAGCACTACCTCCATATATGTTTGAAATTATTTTCGTCATGTTGTGTAACATTTTTTAATAATCATGTTATCATCATTTGTTATGTTAGTCTATGTTCTTGATAACTTTTATGTTGCCTTTATTTTTGACAAGAAGGATAACAAAAAAGTTATTTATATTTCTTATCATGTCCAATAAGGATGAGAAATAAAGAAATATATTCTTTTTAAAGGAATATATTTGTTAGACCCTTATACATGCTATAATAATTCATTTATTTATATGCTCTGATACATGATAAATATTGAATTTATGCACATGTTAAGGGGAGCAAAATATTTTCCCTTTTTGTATCTATTTAATTTGAAAGGGGGAGCTATTTTTATTCAATATGCTTATACATGTTATTTATTTTTTACACACACACATTATTTATCATCTTTTCAAATTGGTTGTCAAAGCCAAAAAGGGGGAGATTGTTGACCATTTGCATGATCAAACTCCTAATTTTGGACTTTGACAAACAATTTTTATACTAATAATTTCAATTAAGTGTGTAGGGAATTATATACCAAACATATACCAAGCATATACACTTTTGGATGAATAGTGACTTTTCAGGTTGATTGAACCTCTGAGATTAAAGAAGACTTTTGACATATTTAGAGCTCTTAAATGAGAAAATGAGCTTCTTAACTTTTGGAGTAGACATCTTAAGCTTTTCATATTGAGCTTTCTTATCAAAATCAAAGTTTATTTGTGTATGAAAATCTTTAGTCGAAGTCAGCATATACAGCTTGCATTTCATTTTGCACGGCTCTTGGTATCTCAGCAATATCTTGAGCTAAAGATGTCCAATTGAGGTGCTTAAATGTTTTATCGAAATATAAGACAATTATATATCACTTTTATGAAGATAATTTTGATTGAATCGATCTTCTTCAATCCTGTTCATGAGCATCTTTCAAAGTACTCACGTGTTGTCCTTCAATGAAGCCTTTGGAGCACGTTTTTGCCAAAAAATGGCAGCACCCCTCACGAGCTATTTGCTCATGACCAGCATGTGAGTAGACCCTTGACAGCATTCCAACAGGAATTTTTGAATGCAATGGATATATTTTCATCCCTCATAAGCATTGTTCACTCATGAGCCACATGTGAACAACCTTTAAGCTGCCAAAAGTCCAAGAATTAATAAAAAAATCAATTGTAAATGTTGGAGACATGATTGATACATGCAACAACTAAATTTTTAAGTGTTTTTATATATAAACACAACTTAGAATTCAATTAAAAGGTTAAGAAAACTTGTTTTTCATTCATCATTTTCTTAAACATTCAATTGAGCTCTTAAACTTTCTTTTAAACAAATTCTTTATGTATAACTCTTGTGAGAGTTGGTGAGTGATTAGAATAGACATTCTTATTCTTTTATTTTTTGGGTTTATAAAATGAGAAGTGAGATTCTATTATAAAGGAATTGGTTTAAGTGTTTAGCCATTAAAACACTTGGGAAATTGGTTTTAATGTGAGCCTTGAAAACAGTTCAAATTTGGTTTTTAAGTGACCCTTGAAAACTCAAGTTGTGAGGTTGTAAAAGTGAGCCATAAAACTCTTGTGTATTTTTAATCTTGTGAATAAGATTATGGGTGATTAAAAAATCCTAAATTGGGGATAAGTTAGGTGGACACATAGGATTATTGTTGAAATCGAACTCCATAAATATTTGTGTTCTTCATTCTTCCTTCTCAACTCTTACTCAATTATTGTAAAGAATTCCTTTAATTTCCTATTTTTGTTCAATATTTCTATTCACCCCCCCCCCCCTCTAAGATTCTTTCAGAAAATATATAAAATAATTATTTTAGCAGAAAACTTAGTAGAACAGCTAAACCAATATTCTAATAGCCTTTCGGCTCCCTTTAACACAAGTGATGGTTGTTCTAAAAGCAAGCTCAATCGAGTTATTGCCATAGTGATTTCACTTATTCCATATTGATTTCCCGAGAGTAAGCTTAATCGAGTCACATCCCTTTTTTCGGCCTGAGAGTACTAGCTCTACCAAGCTCTAACCATTTACTCTTGCCCGAGAGCACACATTCCACTAAGCCTATTTCATATTTTACACATAAATTAAGATTTTTACCCGTGCGCACGTGGTCCTAATAATACCCACTATATAGCATGTTCTACCATTATCTCTAAATAAATTTAAATTATAAATAATTATGTAAATAAAATAAATAAATCATTAAATAATAAATAATTAAATGATTAAATAATAATTAAACAAAACATAACGAAATAAAATTCCTTTAAGCATGCTTTCAATTACTATTCATAATGTAAAAGAAATGATCATACATATGGAAATATAAATATGTTCATAAATCAATCATATAGTCATTTCTTTATTATATTTAATTACTTGAAAATATATGAAAACACACGCAACACACATTTCATGAAATTAACTCACAGGTTGAGTGTGTCGGGCGATACATTCTCTGCTGCCCTAGTGTTATAGCTCGAATCCCAAAGTTCTATAAAATAAATAATATTTATTTAAAATATGCTCATAAAATAAGATAAAAAATTCATAAAAAAATTCTTAGAATTACGAAAACTATAGAATTTATGAAACTGACTCAACTAAAGACACAAGGTTCACTAAAACTAATAATTCGACATAGGTTGATGTCATGTTTTACGAGAAATCTACCAAAAATTTAGAAGTATCCTATGTAAAATAGATATCCCTCTGCTAAAAGTAGAGTCATTCCTACACAAAAATACACTTCAAATATTTTCATAGTCATCCAGTCATAGGTTGGGCCTTAAAACTATACTAAATGCCCACTTGAGAACCAAAATGCACAAAAAAAATTAAAATAATATAATTTTATTTGAAATTGCCAACAATCATAAAAACTCATTTAAATACCAAAAATTCATTTATTTCCATAACAAAACATAAAACACATATAATTTCCAATAAATAATAAAATTCTAGCTTATATATAAATTTTTATCAATAAACATGCTTAATTCAAATTTTACACTTAAATTAATATTAATTGTAAATAACTATTTAAATTACTTAAATATATTAAAAAATTAATAAATAACTTATTTCATTTTAAAAATAATAAATAAATTTATTGTTATTATTATTTTCCGAAACTTAACATAATTTAGTTAAAAATAGGAAACAAATTGTAACAATTATTTTAATACTATTATTGCTCAAAATCTACCTAAAACATCATAATTATCAATAATTTACTCAAATTAATATAAATTACAAATATAATATTATTTTTCCAAAAATTTAATTTTGGCATAAACATTCAAAAATTTATAATAAAAATTCGGTGTATAATTTCAACAAATTTCCTTCACAAATATTAATCTGCATAATTAATAGGATGTAATAAAAATATAAAAATTATTCAAATTTAGGATTACATGACTAGTAACTGAGACCTAAAAATTCAAAATTTTCAAAAAAAATCTAGAAAAATAACCAAATTATACACATAGATATATTTCAAGCTCCACAACAATTAATCTAACTACCATCAAGTCTAATTCCAACTATATCAACATAAAATCAACAAAAATCTAAAAATAAAAATACCTTAAATTAAGGTTTATTCGATTGAGGATCGAAGCAATAAGCATAGGGGAATCAAAGCCTAAGCTAAGACGAGCCAAAAGAAACTGTTGGCACATCCAATGGTCACCGAAGACGACGATGGTGGCTTTTAGAAGATACGAAAGTGTTAAAAAATGAGGGAGGAGGAGTTGTGGCTATCGCCGGTGGGGCGAGGAAAGTCTGTAGGTAATGGCGATGATGGCAGTAGTGGTATGATGTTGTGGTGGCGATGGTGAGGCAGTCATGGTGCGGTCTATCAGTAGTGGGGAGAAGAAGAAGAAGAATAAGAAGAAAAGAAGGAAAAAGCAGAAGAAAGGAAAATAAGTTTTTGATATATATATATATATACTCTCAAAAATTAAATTACAATTTTTGTTAACACCGATTTAATAAATTTAATTTAATTTAATAATTCCAATTTATCATTAATAAAATAAAATGAAATAAATTTCACATTTAAATTCCCAAATTAATTTCATAAAAATATCAAAATTCAAGTGTTTACAATCTTCCCTCATAAAAATTCATCCTTGAATTTAAATAAATAAATAGAAGTACAAATTTTTACTACTAAAATAGAGAAGGATATGCCACCTGCATTCCTACCTTAGTCTCTCATGTGCAATCCTCCACCACATGGTTGCTCCACAACACTTTCACCATCGAAATTTCTTTGGTGTTGAGTTAACGAACTTATTGATCCACTATCACCATTAAGTACTCTTCATATGCCAAATCCTTGTTGAGCTCCACTGTTTGAGGCTAAAGGATGTGCAAAGGATTTAAAGCATACTTTTTTAACATCGATACATGGAACATTGGGTGGATTCGAGACAACTCTGGCGATAACACCAATCTATATGCTACTTGACTAACTCTCGATCGAATCTCAAAGGGTCTGATGAATCTTGGACCTAACTTACCCTTCTTTCCAAACCTCATCACTCCCTTCATTTAAAACACTTTTAGAAACACCAAGTCTCCAACAGAGAATGATAGATCCTTCCTCTTAGGGCCTGCACAACTCTTCTAACTATTAAGGTCGTCTTTAACCTCTACTGAATGATGGAAACTTTCTCAGAAGTCACTTACACCAATTCTTGTCCTATCAACTATCTCTTACCAACCTCCCAACAAAAAGGCGACATGCACGTTCTTTCATATAATGCTTTATAGAGAGCTATATAAATACTAGCATGGTAACTATTGTTATATGCAATCAATGGCAAATGTATGTCCTAATGGCCACTAAAATCCATCACACATATCTGAAGCATATCCTCCAAAGTCTAAATGGTCCTTTCAGACTGACCATCAGTTTGAGGATGAAAAGTCGTGCTAAAGTCCAACCTTGTACCCAAAGCCTTATGTTATTCTTGCTAAAAGACTAAAGTAAAAGTAGGTCCTCTATCAAACATTATACTAACAGGTATTCCATGTAGACAAACAATCTAGTTAACATACAATTTTCCCAACCTGTCAATATAGTACATTTTCTTAATTGGCAAAAGTGAGCTGACTTAGTCAATCTATCAATTATCACCTAGATAGCATCATAGCCACTTGTTGTATGAGGTAATCCACCTATAAAATCCATAGTAATCATATCCCACTTCAACTTTAGGATGGGCAACTACTACAATAATCCTGAAGGCCTCTGGTGTTCCAACTTCATCTACTGACAAGTAAGACACTTGTACACAAATTCTATAATGTCTCTCTTCATCCCATTCCACCAATATATATTTTTCAAATCATAATACATTTTGGTAGAACCTAGATGAATACTATAAGTAAAAAAATGGGCTTCCTCCAAAATCTCCTTTCTCAAATCATCCATATCTGGTACACATAACCTTATGCCTAAATGCAATATGCCCTCACTGTCAATAACAAAGTCTATAGATTGACCATGTTGCACTTCAAATATAATCTTCTACAACCATGGATCTCTTCTCTAAGTTACTTTAACTCTATCCAAGTACATTGGTTGTATTCTGAATTAAGCTAAAAAACACTTCTTGGTCACTTACAATTGCAACCCCTGGTCAATTAGTCCATGAAGCTCTTTAATTATTGGCCTCCTTTCTGTGCTGATGTGTGCAAGACTGCCTACTGACTTCCTACTCAGTGCGCCAGCTACCACATTTGGTTTACATAGATGGTAAAGAATAGAGTAATCATAATCTTTCAAAAGCTCCATCTATCTCGTCTGTCTTAAATTCAAGTCTCTTTATTGAAAGATATACTTTAAGCTCTTATAGTCGGTGTATATTTCACAAGTCATACCATATAAATAATGCCTATATATTTTCAAACCAAATACCATAGCTGCCACTTCCAAATCATGGGTAGGGTAGTTCTACTTGTGTTTCTTTAACTACTGTGAAGCATAAGCAACCACTCTTATATTCTGCATCAATACACACCCTATTCCAACTCAAGAAGCATAACAGTATACTATGTACCCTTCATCACATGAAGGTAAGGTCAATTCTAGAGCTAAAGTCAACAAGTCCATAAGCAATTGGAAGTGCACTTCACATCTATTAGTCCAAACAAATAAGATATTTTTTTAAGTTAGCCTTATTAAAGGCACTACAATCTTAGAGAAATCCTTTATAAATATCTTGTAATAGCCAGCTAAACCTAGAAAACTCCTAACTTTTATCATTATCATTGGCCT
This sequence comes from Mallotus nudiflorus, assembly GCA_947683625.1. Classification (NCBI taxonomy): domain Eukaryota; kingdom Viridiplantae; phylum Streptophyta; class Magnoliopsida; order Malpighiales; family Euphorbiaceae; genus Mallotus; species Mallotus nudiflorus. Next base: position 11,687,467 of record CANTUR010000009.1, read on the forward strand.
TTGCCATTTTGTAATGGCTTATATATTCTTAGGATCCACTTATTTATTGTCTCTAGACACCGCGTGGATTAAAAATTCCATTTGATTCAACTCAAATTCACATTTAGAGAATTTAGCATTTAGCTAATGCTCTTTCAAAGTCTAAAGCACCATCCTCAAATGCATGACACGCTCGGCTTCACTTCTCAAATATACTAAGATATTATCAATAAAGACTATCATAAAAGGATCCAAGAATGGCCTAAAAACTCAGTTCATCAAGTCCATAAAGGCTATTGGGGCATTAGTTAACCCAAAGACATTACTAAAAATTCATAATGGCCATATCTCATTCGTAATGTAGTCTTATGTACATCTTCACTTATAATCCTCAACTGATGATACCCAAATCTCAAGTCAATCTTAAAAGAGCACTAAGCTCCTTAAAGTTGATCAAACAAGCCATCAATCCTTAGAAGAGGATACTTGTTCTTAATGGTGACTTTGTTCAACTATCTGTAATCAATGCATAGTTGAAGGCTACCATCTTTCTTTTTCACAAACAACATATAAGCACCCCAAGGAGACAAACTAGGTATGATAAAACCCTTATTAGTAATTATTGCAACTACTTCTTAAGGTCCTTTAATTTTGTCGGTGCCATTCTATAAGATGGCATCGAGATAGGATCTATAACTGATGCAACATCTATAAAAAACTCTATCTCTCTATCTGGTGGCAATCTTGGTAATTCTTTAGGAAACTCAAACACCATAGGCACCTTTTTAACTACCCTTGAATCCATTGTCGTATCTCTGACCACATCTAAATAGCCTTTACATCCCCTTCTAAGCATTTTCCTAGATGTGATAGCATAAATAAGATTCTGAGGCATCAAACACTTATCGCCTCTGAACTGAAACTCTTTATCATTAGGGATTCTAAAAATCAACCCTTTCGCCTGACAATCCAAAGTGGCATAATGTTGGGCTAACCATTCCATCCCCAAGAACACATCGAAATTGATTACATCTAATAATACCAAATCTGTAAGGAACTCTCTACCCTCCAGCAACATAGGATAAAATGGAAGGAAAATGTTTGTCTTTAACTCATCATTAAGTGCAGTCGCTACAAACAAATGAAATAATAACTAAGATCAAATAAAACTCTAGACTCAAAAGAACACATTGAGAGGGTACCTACTACCACTGCATTGGTTGCATGAGCATGCTGAGGAGTTAGAGTGAACACTCTAGCCTACCCATGACCAACCTACTAAGAACTAAAAGGCTGTGTGAATCCCCTATCACTCAATCTACCTCCATGTCTACCTCTTCAACCTCTACCCTACTGGCCTATAAACTGAGTTGGCCTCTGCTGAGGGTACATAGATGCCTGGTGTGGCTAATGCACCTACTGAAATGGCTAAGCAACTGAAGATAAAGATCCCTAAGCATAAGAAGACTAATACCCAATGTTAGGACAAGCTCTAATAAGATGTCCAATCTGTCTGCACCTAATGCATGCTCTGGTCAATAAATGACACGGCCCCAAATGTACATGGCCATAAGTAGGACATGTATTAGGTCTCGAGCTTGAACTATTATATCCAAAGCTCTAACTGCTACTACCACTTCTAGCTTTAGGTTCGAACCTTAGAGGTCTACTACTTCGTCTACTGTGTCTACCAGTCCTATGCACCCAACTACCTTAATGGCCCTGCAGTGAAGCACCCACAATCTACATACCAATACTACCCATCTAAAACACAGGTTGTTGAATCCCTTCTGTCCTCATTACTCTACCATTGCTACTCGCATATAGGTTAAAGATGGTACCATGCATAATACGGCATCTCTCTAGTTATTGAGCCTCCTCAATAACACTGTCCAACCTCCAATCTTTAGTCCAGATATTGATGTAAGTTGTACCTAAACTTGTCATAAATAACTCTACTGCTCTCCTACCATCTTGTATCACTTCTAGAGCATGACAACCTAATATGAGAAACTCATGAGTATCCTCTATAACTAACCGATCAACCTTACTTATATGTAGTAGCTACCATATGTAATTATCCCTTATTGACACTGGATAGAAATACCTTAGAAATTGTTCCTTAAATTCCAACTAAGACATGAAAGTCATGCATGGTTGGATGGACTGCATGAACTAGTCTTGAGCTACGCCTTGAACATATAGCTCTACCACCATAATCCGCTGATAGTCTGAGTAGCCTATCCAAGTTCTGGCATCAATGGTGTTAAGGAACTCTAAGACATCTCTCATGCCATGAAAAGAAACTCTCCCCACTCTAGAGTATAGTAATGTTGCATTTGCATCGGACATCCCCTAATATCTCTACTATAACATCTCTTGAACTAAAGGCATGGCTTAATTCAAAGCTGCTAAGCCTTGGTTGATGCTTACCATACCAGTTGCAAAAGTTGTAGGATTAACCTAATGAACTCCTTGTCTTGCATGCTACTAGTGTTCTTCCATCTAAGCTGTTTCTACTCTAGGTCTACCCCTACCCCTTCCTCTATGTCAAGGAGTAAAGGAAGTAACTTCATCTTGAATGGACTACTTATCCTCATCATATGCTACTCCTACAATAGGAGCATCCTATGTTCTCTTTCTCATTTTGAAAGGATAAATATATATGAGAATTTAAAACACAACACGAAATAGACATAATAAAGAATTCTAAGAATAAGGACAATAGTCAACATTATTAACCTAATTACCGCAGTAGTTTAAGAAAAGCATAACTCAAAGACCATTAGAGCCAAAATAAAACATGTGCTCTTATACTAACTTTGTCACGACCAGAACTGAAAGGTATATGACCGGCATTAGGGAATAGGAATGCATAAAGTACCTGAAACTCATAGTAAGCCTTAAAAATTTCTCGCAAAATAAAAACATTACATAGATAATAAATGCACAATACTCATTGTATAAAATAGTATTCTTCAAATACAACAACATCTCAAGTTAAAATACAAATAACACAAGTTTCATATTTAACTATTGCGATGTCAAGAATTTATTTATACAATACATATATCAATCCAATATATATAGTGCAGCCGGTGAAGAACGAACTTGACGTAGATGGGAAACTCTATAAAGTTGAGTATGAGGTCATGGAAAAAATAAGTTAAAAGGAATCAGACCTCATCGAGTGAATTAATTATATAAAATGCATGCTAATTTATAAAACCATTTGCTAAACCTCTTTTTAAAATAAGAGTAAATAAAGTAATTGTAATTATTAAAATCGTTTACTTTTATGATAATATTTAAATAAAATCTATTTGTAACTCTTAAAACAATTTAATATGAAATCCCTATAAGAAAGTATATGAAATAATAATTTTAGTAAAAAACCTAGTAGAACACCTAAACCAATATTCTAATAGCCTTTCGGCTCCCTTTATCCTGAGAGTAAGTTCAACCGAGTTATTGTCATAGTCATTTTACTTATTCCATATTGATGTCTTGAGGGCAAGCTTAACCGACTCACATCCCTTTTTTCGCCTAAGAGCACACACTCTACTGAGCCTACTTCACATTTTACATAAAAATTGAGATTTTTACCCATGTGCACGTGGTCCTAGTGACACCCATTAGGTAGCACATTCTACCATTATCTCAAAATTAATTTAAATTATAAATAATTAAGTAAATAAAATAAATAAATCATTAATTAATTAAGAATTAAAAGATAATTAAACAAAAGATAATGAAATAAATTTCCTTTAAGCATGCTTTCAATTGCTATTCATAAATGTAAAAGAAATTATCATACATATGACAATATAAATATATCCATAAATCAATCATATAGCGATTTCTTCATTATATTTAATTGCCTGAAAATATATGAAAACACGCACAACACACATTTCATAAAATTAATTCATAAGTTGAGTGTGTCGGGCAACACGTTCTCTGCTGCCATGGTGCTATAGCTCGAATCCCGTACTTCTCTAAAATAAATAACATTTCTTTAAAATTGGCTCATAAAATAAAATAAATAAATTCATGAAAAATTCTCAAAATTATGAAAACTATGGAATTGATGAAACTGACTCGACCAAAGACACAAGATCAACTAAATTAGAAATTTGACATAGGCCAATGTCACGTTTTATGAGAAATCTATCAAAAATTAGGCAGAGTCTCTTTTATAAAATGAATATCTCTCCACTAAAAGTAGAGTCGCTCCTGCATAAAAACACACTTTGAATATTCTTATAATCACCTAGTCTCATGTTGGGTCCCCAAACCACACTAGATGCCCAACCGAGAACCACAATGTACAAAAAATAAAATAAAATAATTTTTTTTAAATATCCAAAAAATGATAAAATCTCATTTATCTACCATAAGTTCATTTATTTCCATAAAACACATTTATTTTCCAATAAATAGTAAAATTCTAGCTTATATATAAATTTTTGTCAATAAACATGCTTAATTCAAATTTTACAATTAAATTAACATTAATTGCAAGTAACTATTTAAATTACTTAAATATATCACAAAATTAACAAATAACTTATTTCAGCTTAAAAACAAGAAATAAATTTGTTGTTCGTATTATTTTCTAAAAATGAATATAATTTAGTAAAAATAGGGAACAAATTATAAAAATTATTTTAATACTATTATTGCTAAAATCTATCTAAAACATCATAATTATCAATAATTTACTTAAATTCATAAAAATTACAAATATATAATTATTTTTCCAAAAATTTATTTTTGGCATAAACATTCAAAAATTTATAATAATAATTTGGTGCATAATTTCAATAAATTTCCTTAACAAAGATTAATCCACATAATTAATAGGATTTAATAAAAATATAAAAATTATTCGAACCTAGGACTACGTGAACAGTAACCGATACCTGGAAATCAAAATTTTTCAAAAAATTCTAGCAAAATAAACAAATTATATACATATATAGATTTCAAGCTCTACAACAATTAATCAAACTACCATAAACTCTAATTCCATCTAAATCATTAAAAATCTAAAAATAGAAATACCTCAAACTAATGTTGATTCAGTTAAGGATCAAAGCAATAAGCTTAGAGGAATCGAAGCCCAAGCTGAGATGAGCTAAAAAAAGCCATCGACATATCCAATGGTCACTGGAGCCGGTGACGGTGGTTTCTAGAAGATTCAACAGTGTCGAAAAATGAGGGAGGAGGAGTTGTGGCTATCGCTAGTGAGGAGAGGAGGGTCTGTAGGTGATGGCAACGCTAGCTGTGGCGGTGCAACATGGTGGTGGTGTGGTCTGTCAGTGGTAGGCAAAAGAAGAAGGACAAAAGAAAGAAAAAGAAAGGAAAGAATAAAAGAAAGAAAAAAAAAGAGCAAACAAGTTTTTGATATATATATATATATATATATATATATATATATTTTCTTTAACATACAAAAATTACACTGATGATAATATTATATTTTAAAAAAAATATCCACACCCATAATTACACACACACACACACACACACACACACACACATATATATATATATATATATATATATATATATATATATATATAATACTCTTAAAAATTAAATTACAATTTTTTTAACACTAATTTAATAAAATTAATTAAATTTAATAATTCCTATTTAACATTAATAAACTAAAATGAAATAAAATTCACATGTAAATTCATAAATTAATTTCATAAAAATATCAAAATTCATGTGTTTATGCATTTCAAGTGGCTCAAAAATAAATGAAACATGACAATAAGCTTGAATGGAAGCTAGCTGCTAATAAATCAATTAAAAATAACTTTGAAAGTGTGCTAACCCTACAAAAAGGGAAATTTCCACCTTGCTCAATTTGTAAGAAGACTAATCACATAGGGTAGTATGGTTGGCGCAAGAATAAGCCATTAGTTTAGTGTCACTTTTGTAAGAATTATAGTCATATAGCTGGAAATTGCAAAAAGAAGAAGATGCCACAATAGTAGTAACCTCAATAATAAGCAAATGAAAATGAAGAAAGCAAAGTGTGCAAAAAGCATGCATTCACAACGTCACAAACAATGGATGTTGCTGAGTTGCATACATGGCTGAGTGATAGTGGTTGCACAAGCCATATGACAAAGCACCTAGAACTATTTAGCTCTCTTAACATAACTGATTGACCTAAAGTGAAGCTTCGAAATGGAAAAGTCATGAAAGCATAAGGAAGGGGCTCAGTTAAAATTGAATCTAGCATAGGTACAAAGCTTATTACTAAGGTGCTTTATATTCCTAACTTAGTGCAAAACTGGCTAAATGTAGTTCAGCTACTTAGGCATGATTATAATGTTTTATTTAAAGGAGCATTCTATTATATTATTGATGGTGATGGTTGTGAATTTGCTAAAGTTAAAATACATAGGAATAGCTTTCACTTAAACTTTGATTCAGTAGAGGGAAATGCATATAGTGCAATTATTGATAAAAGTTTAAAATGGCACAAAATATTTAGACACTTTAACTTTCAATATTTGAAGTTGTTCTATTCAACTAGTTTGGTTGATTATATGTCTGAAATTGTAGTGTGTGAAGAAAGTTGTGAAGGGTGTCAATTTGGCAAGATGCAAAAGGTCACATTTCTCTTAAATGCATCAAGGAGAGCCACTAAAAAGCTAAATTTTACCCACTCATATATATGTGGACCAATGATGACAGCTTCCTTAAGTAAAAATTTATAATTTCTCTTATTCATTGATGATTTTAACAAAATGACATGGGCTTATTTTCTTAAGGAGAAATTATAAAATTTTTTTTTGTTCAATAATTTCAAAGCTCCAATTAAAACTCAAAGTGGATTCGACCACAAAGTGTTGAGAATAGATAATGGAGGTGAATATAGCACTAGAGCTTTCAAGTCATTTTGTGTTGAATCTAATATTGTCCACCAACTAACCAATCCCTATTCACCACAATAAAATGGTGTGGCTAAAAGAAAAAATTTCACTATAATGGAAATGGCTAGGTGTCTATTGCATAAGAAGAGCTTACCTTAGTTTTTATGGGCTAAAGCTGTAAACACTATTGTATATTACTTAATAGGTTATCAACTAGAATTATTAAAGGAAAAAATCTATTTGAACCTTAGCATGGTTTCAAACCATCTATGAAGCACTTAAGATTGTTTAGCCCTTTAGCTTATAGTTATGTACTGGCAGAGAAAAGAGGAAAGCCTGATAAGAAAGCATAACTTGGTATTTTGGTTGGCTATGATGCTGAATCAAAGGGGTATAGGGTGCTTTGCCTTGATAAGATACAAATTCTTATGAGTATAGATGTGTTCATCAATGAGAAGAGGGATTGGGATTCAAAAAGAATACTGAAGAATGGTTAATCAAATGCATCTTTATTTGAGACTCCTTCCTCAAGTCATAACTCAAATAAAGAGTTTAATGTAGATGGTACTTCTGATGCGGTTGTGTTAAAGACAAAACCTTTATCTGAGGTTTACAAAAGGTACGGCCTTATGTATGCTGAGCCTATATAATTTGGTAATACAGCAAAGTTACCTGAATGGGTGGATGCTATGAAAGTTGAAATTGATATAATAGAAAGGAATGAAACTTAGTTGCTAACTGATTTGCCAAAAAACAAGAATGTTATTGGAGTTAAATGGTTGTATAGAACCAAGTTTAATCTAAATGATTATATTTTTAAGCATAAAACAAGGCTGCTAGTGAAGGGATATGCATAAGTGGGCAGAATTGATTATGGTGACACATTTTCTCCAGTTACAAGGCACAATACCATCAAATTTCTTCTTGCTATGGTTGGAAAGTGTTTCACCTAAATGTTAAGTTAGTGTTCTTAAATGGTAGATTATAAGAAGACATATTTGTAAAGCAACTTGAAGGGTTTGAAGTTGCTGGATAAGAACATAAAATTTATATATTAATCAAGGCTCTTTATAGTAGAATTGATTCTCATCTTTTATAGCATGGCTTCAAGACAAGTGAAAGTGAAACCACATTATTCGTAAAGCAAGAAAATGATAAAGTCTAACTGATAGTCTCATTGTATGTTGATGATCTCTTAGTTACTAGTGAAAATGAGCTATTGATAGCTAAATTCAAGATGGAGAGGGAAGATAAGTTTGAAATGTCTAATTTGGACTTAATGAATTATTTTCTTCGCATGGAAATTTATTAATGTAGTAAAGGTATTTTTATTTCATAAGGAAAGTATGTCTTGATATGTTAAAGAAGCACAAGCTAGAATATTAAAAGGAAGTCACTACTCCTCTGTATGAAAATGATGGAGAAAAGCTTAATAATCCATCAATTTATAGAAGCTCGATTGGAAGCTTGCTATATCTGACAGCAATGAGACCAGACTCAATGTTCCTTGCTACTTTTCTGTTTACATTTATGAGCTCACCAAGCCACACACATCTCAGAATGTCCAAAAAAGTGCTAAAATATATGAAAGGAAATTTTGATGAAGGCATTTGGTATTCAAGATTTGTTGAAGTTAATTTAATTACTTATGTTGATACTGACTTTGCTGGTAGTGTTGATGATTCAAAGAGCACTTTTGGTTATGTTTTCTCCTTTGGTACTGGGGAACTTGCTATAATTCTAAGAAACAAAAAGTGGTGGCATTATCAACTGCTGAGGCTTAATATGTGTTAATATCAATAGCTAAAAATCAAGCTATTTGGTTAAAAAAATGCTTGCCGATATTGGGATGAAACAAAGTTTACCGACTAAATTTTTTTATGACAATAAATCTTCTATTACGATAACAAAAAATCATGTGCAACATAGAAGGACTAAGCACATAAATGTAAAGTATCATTCGACTAGGGATGCTAAAAGAGATGAAGAGGTTAAGGTGCTGCATTATTCATCAGAGTTACAGCTTTTTGATATAATGACAATGCCTTTACCAAGAATAAGGCTTGAGTTCCTGAAGTTAAAACTTAGGATTTCTAAGAAAAATCTCAAGGAGGAGTTTTATGTCTTCTAAGATTTTACTTGTGTCAAACAGAGCAGATTTGGCCAATAATCAAGGAAGAACATTTTTTGTCAAACAGAGAAGATCTTGCTAAAGAATAAAGATTAAAATCTCTCTATATTTCTTGTATTCCTATTATATATTGGAATTCCTAAATTAGCTAGGTTTACCTTCGAAAATCTCTCCATATTTCTTGTATTCCTATTGTATATTGGTATTCCTAAATTAGCTAGGTTTACCTTACATAGACACATATTTTTGTTGTATATATAACAAGGTCTGTAACCTTTGTATAGATAGAGAATGCAATCAATATTTTTTCTTCCTTTCAATTATCACTATGATAGAAACACAATTTTGAAAAGTAATCAAAATTTTTTGGTTAGATCCGAGAGGAGAGTTTTTGCCTTATACCTTGCTCAATTCTTTAATGACAAAGGCATTTTAATTCAAAAATCTTGTTTTGGTACTCCTAAACAAAATGGGGTCATGGAACAAAAAAACCCTAATGTTGTAGAAGTTGCTCGAACTCTTTTACTTGAGTCTTTCATTCCACCTCACTTTTAGGTTGAAGTTATTCATACAGCTGTCCATCTTATTAATAGGCAGACTACTCCTATCCTTAGTAATCAATCTCCTTTCTTTGCTCTTTTTCATAAGTCATAAAATTACATGAATCTCCATGTTTTTTGCTGTGTTTGCTTTATGTTGCTTCCCCCACATGAATGACATAAACTATCTACAAAGGCTACCAAATGTGTTTTCGTTGGTTATAATGATAAACAAAAAGGTTATATTTGTTATGATCCTCAACATCTTCGCATCCGAGTATCTTGTAATGTCATTTTTTTAACATCTTTATTTTTATGTTTCATCTTTGAGTACATTAGCTCCGAATTCTTCCATTTCTATGTTATATAATTTTTTGGATTCTTCAAATTCTAATTTGTCTCTTGATACTCATGACACACCTATTATACAACTCCCTGATCACACCCTTGAAAGTCCTCTTCCTGATGTTCTCAGTGATACACCACCGCCTACTTTGCCTTCTTTAAAATGATCCACCCGTGTTAATTTTAGTAAGCCCCCTAACTGATTAACTCTCTTTACCACTCTAAATTCTATCCAAATTCCTATGACTTACAAGCAGGAATATGGGATTGATTATGAGGAAAAATTTTCTCCTGTTTCTAAGATAACCACAGTTTGAACTCTTCTTGCTATTGCATCCAGCAAAAAGTGGCCATTGTATTAATTAGATGTCAAGAATGCTTTTCTTCATGGACATTTGAAGGAAACTGTTTATATGGAGTGTCCTTCTGGCTATTCTCTTGGTGATTTTAATGTGGTTTGCAAACTTAACAGGTCTCTCTATGGTCTTAAACAGGCACCACGGGCATGGTTTGAAAATTTCATTCTACTATTTTTTCAATTGGTTTCCAACAGAGTTCTAATGATCACTCTTTGTTCACCCATCGATCTTCATATAGTATTATTATTCTACTTCTTTATGAAGATGATATGGTCATTACAGGAAGTGATACAAAGGGCATTCTTGAGTTTAAATAGTTTCTTCATAATTCTTTTCACATGAAATATCTTGGCACACTTACTTATTTTCTGGGTTTGGAAGTGTCATATTCCACTCATGGTCTCCTTCTCATGTAGTGCAAGTATATTGAGGATTTGCTTAAACTTGCCAACTTGACTGATAATAAAGTTTTTTCCACTCCTATGGAACTTAATTTGAAACTAAAACGTGATGATGGTGCAATTATCTTTGATCCTACCTTGTATCAGTGACTCGTGGGTAGTCTTATTTATCTTACCATCACACGACCTAATATATCTTTTGCTGTTCAGGTTGTCAGTCAATTTGTTTCTCAGCCTCGACATCCTCATCTCTCAGCACTTTATCATATTCTTCGCTATCTCAAAGGCACTAGTGATTGAGGGCTCTTTTTTCCTTCCAATACAACTCTAACTCTCAAGGCTTTTTCTGATGTTGATTTTGCAGGGTGTATTGATACACATTGATCTACGACTGGTTGGTGTGTTTTTCTAAGAGCATCACCTATTTCCTAGAAATGTAAGAAGTAGGATAGGGTATTTAAATCTTCCACAGAGGTTGAGTATCAATCTATATCCTCTGTTAGCTCTAAAATTGTTTAGCTTCAACGACTTCTTCTTGAGCTCGATGTGCTTTGTGATGACTATATTCCTCTTTTTGGCAATAATATTAGTGCTATTAGCATTGCCACAAATCCTATCCATCATGAATGTACCAAACACATAGAGGTTGATTGTCATTACATTCGCAAATTGGTCCATGATAAAGTACTTTATCCTATTAATGTCCCATCTCATGATCAAGTTGCTGACTTGTTCACAAAGCCCATGCCCTTTGCTCGCCATGAATATCTCATAAGCAAATTGATGCTTGTTGACAACCGCCATTAATTTAAGGGGGGATGTCAAACGGAGCAGATTTGGCCAATAATCAAGGAAGAACATTTGTTGTCAAATAGAGAAGACCTTGCTGAAGAATAAAGATGAAAATCTCTCCATATTTCTTGTATTACTATTATATGTTGGTATTCCTAAATTAGCTAGGTGTACCTTTGAAAATCTCTCCATATTTCTTGTATTCCTATTATATATTGGTATTCCTAAATTAGCTAGGTTTACCTTATATAGACACATATTTTTGTTGTATATATAACAAGGTCTGTAACCTTTGTACAAATAGAGAATACAATCAATATTTTTTCTTCCTTTCAATTGTTTATAACTTTAAGATGTAAGAGCAATGGAACAGTGAATATAGCAGTAGTATGAATAGTAGCATGAACAATACCTACAATGGGTACAAGAAGTTATCCATTTTTTTTTGCTTGGCTATATTTTATCCATGGTTAAAATGGAACTAAATAGCTAAATTCTATTCTTTTGTAACTAGTCAAGCTAGTTAAATGTTAATTCCTTCTTTTTTGAAATTTGTCTCTTAAAAGGTAATCAGACCATGTATTTAGGTGGCTAATGGTAAGGGGCTATGTTTGAATGTAATGATTTACTCTACTACTTGTAATTGATATATGTATTAGAATCAAGATGAAGGAAAGTGTGTTATTATTCACTTTAAGTTATATTTTTCTTTGAGACTTAGTGCCTCTATTCTTGCTCTTCTTTTCTTTTTTTTTTATCATCATTGTAGCGCTTCTACTGTTATCAGCTAATGAAGCTGATTTTTTTATCCTAAAATTAAGAGTATCTTAAGTGTATTATCTTCTAACTGAGATTAATAAATTATTTAAGTTGCATCATCTTCAAGTCTATTTTATAAATTATGATAATGACTTTAATATTAATTTTATATGAGGTATGAAGATGTATGGTAAAATAGGATGTCTAAAGGCACTACAAGAGCTTGATTATATTGAAGTAGATAATGATATGGAAATGATTAGTCAATTTAAAAGGTTAACACAATTGCAAAAATTTAGGATCATAAAACTAAAAAGAGAAAACCGTATGGTGTTGTGCTCTGTATTAGAGAATATAACATGCCTTCACTCATTATTTGTTTCTTCAGGAGATAAGAAGGAATTTTTGGGCTTGGGATTGATGTCCCATGCTCTTCCTCTGCTTCAAACTTTATACTTGTTTGGTCCACTAGCAAATAAGGAGTTGCCATGTTAGATTGTTGAATAAACAGGTTTAGTTAAAATTGTATTAAGTTGGTCCGAGAGTAGGAGATGATGCATTACAAGTGCTCCAAGATTTACCTAATCTACTATTTTAAGATTTTTATGAGGCATACAGTGGAAAGAAATTGCATTTTAGAAAACGAAAGCTTTTAAAGACTCGAGAACTTGCTCCTTAGATGCTTACCTGAATTGAATGCAATGATAATAGATGAAGGAGCATTGCATGCTGTTAAAGAGATGGAATTTGGGACTTACCTAGAATTGAAAGAGATTCCCTCTAGCTTCGATTTTCTAAAAAAACTCAAACAACTAGTATTTATTGGTATATATAAAGAATTTGCAATTAGAATGCAACTAGTAGCACATTTTTAGGAAGTTGAGCTTTCCCATGTACTACTTATCCAGTTTTGGAATAAGGCTAGAGAAGCAAGATATGGTATCTTCAAGCTTAGGGATGAGGACTTTATTGAACATTTAAAGGAAGACCCAAACTGAGATCCATCAAGGGAGTAGATTATTGTAAGTTCCTTTTATTATTTAACAAGTTCAAAATACTTAGTTTTTTTTTGTTACTTTTATTATCAAAGAGAATATGTTTTTATTAGCTATTGGTATTTGTTAATCTTATTTTACTTTGGATGAAATCTTCTGTTAGTTAGTGATGAATTGGGCCATTGACAAGTTAGATGTATTGCTATCAAAACAAGTGAATCTCTAAAAGTATATTTCAAGGAAATAAGTTACTTATTTTGCCTATTTTCTTTAATGTAGGTTTTTAGGCTGTTCTGTTACTTTCATTGATATGATTTTATGACTCTTTTTCTAGCTTCATTTGATGTTATGAAATTGTTAATAAGTTTTTTATTCTTCATTTGATTTTCTGTAATTATGGACAAGTTGTGTTGCACTTTGATTTTATTTTTCTACTATGTTAATATGTTTGAGATAAACATTTTAGATAGTGAAAAAAATTATATATATATATATATATATATATATATATATATATATATATATATATATATGTATGTATGTATGTATATATATAATGTGTGTGTATATATTAGTTATGTTATCCTTTCTTCCCTATCTAAATTACTTCATTTAAAAGATGTTCTCCATGTTCCTAAAATTAAAATTCCATTACTTTCTATCAATAGGCTTTGTCATGATAACAAATGCTTCTTAGAATTTCATACTGATCATTACCTTATTAGAGATTATGTCACTGAGGAATCCTCTTCTTCGAGGAACAGGTGAATTTACTTATATTATCTTCAACATACTCTCCTATAGTCCACACCGATTCAAGCTATGACATTCTTATCTACTGTAAAATAATGCCATGCCCTATCCTAACTATATCACACTTAGAGCCTTGGTTTCTTAGTTTCATTTACCTTGTTCTTAAAATAAATTACCAGTTAATAAATATGAAGCTTGTTGTTTGGAAAATTTACATAGATTATCTTTATCTTCTACCAGTTTAGAAAGTTAAATCTATTAAATCATATTAGGGTGGTGAATACAGATCTTTAAATTAATTTTTAAAAGACCAAGGACTTGTTCACATAGTATCTTGCCTACATACACATAAACAAAATGGTACTACCTTTGAAACAATAATTTTCTTGGTTAATAGAATGCCAAGCTCATCTTTTCAAAATAAAATTCCTTTTTAATTATTATTTAACACTGTTCTTGATTATTTATTTTTTCTTTGGTTGTACTATTTATCCACTACTTTGACCCTATAATAAATATAAATCTAACTATCCATCCAAGCAATGTGTCTTTCTTGGCTATTCCCCACATCATCTCGAATATCGATGTCTAAACAAAGATATAGGCAAAATTTACATTGCTCGGCAGGTGCAATTTGATGAAGCTCTTTTCCTTTTCAAACAGTACACGGTATGCCATCTTCTCCCACTCCTACATCTACTTCAACAAATCCATGATTATAGATTTCTTATCCTTATCCATCAACACTTATTCCTTTATCCTCGCCAACTTCTTTAAACTCTCATTCCACTACAACCTCTCAACCTGCCAACCCTATTCAACAATCACACTTACCCTTACTACATAATCAATAAATTTTTAATCTAAACAAATTGGATTTATTTGTTGAATTGCATACATTATCTTCCCAACCATTACTTTTATGCTAAAACCATCATCATTCGATACTTCTCAAACCAAAACTTCTCCATACCATATCCCATCTTCCACTTATGACCCGCAACCTAATAACCCATAATGCACTCATCATATATAGTTACATACCTCCACATACACTCACAAACCAATAGCCTTTCTCATAACATCACATCCTTCTCTTACTCTCCTAATCTCACTTCCTTTAAACAAGCCCATCAAACACCTGAATGGATAGTAGCCATGTCTAAAGAAATTAAAGCTTTACATTGTACCAACACTTAGGAATTAATGACTAAACCCACTCATGATAGTATTCTTGGCAACCATTGGGTTTATAAAATGAAGAGACATGTTGATGGGATTATTGAACGGTTCAAGGCTTGCCTAGTTGCTAAAGGTTACACACAGGAATATAGGGTAGCTTATATACACACCTGCAATTTAGTTATCAAGCCTATGCCCATCCGTGCTATGCTCTCTATTGTTGGTAGTAAGGGTTGGAATCTTTGCCAACTAGATGTTAGCAATGCCTTCTTATATGTTAATCTTGATGCAATTGTATACATGACACAACCGCAAGCATTTGTTGACAAACGACATCCAGATTATGTTTGTATTTATAAAAGTCTCTATAGAGCCTCAAACAGGCTCCACGCGCCTAGTTTTATTCCCTTAATACATTTCTTTTCCATCTTGGTTTTGTGGGCTTCAAGGCAGATTCTTCTCTTTTCATTGATAGAAATGGCACTATTACTTTTTTTTTTGCTTGTACAAGTTGATTATGTTATTCTTACATGCAATGATAATGTTTTCATTACCTCTTTTATTCAACAGCTATCACAAGATTTTTAACTTCACGATTTAGGTAAGCTCAGTTACTTTCTTGATTTGGAGGTTCATTATGAATATAATGGTATTGTTCTCTCTCAATAATCTTATATTCATGATCTTAAAAGCATGAATGTGCAATACTCGAAGCTGATTACCACACCTCTCACTACTTGACATTCTCTTTCACTCCGTGATGGTGTTGCACTATCCTCTTCTGATGCAGTCAAGTACAGATAATTTTATGGTAGTACTTAGTATGCTACTCTCACCAGGCCTAACTTGCCTTATGTCGTTAACAAATTGTGCCAATTTATGCATAAGCCCACTAATGTCCATTTCAAAAATCTTAAATGAGTTCTTTGCTACTTGAATGGTACATGTACTCTAGGTCTCCTTTTTGTTAAACATGCACCAAGTCAGTTGCTTGCCTAAAGTGACTTAGATTCAACGGGCTACCCCAATGACTGGTGATCCATATGAGGCTATTTAATTTACTTTGGTCATCATTTACTTGCTTGGAATTCCAAAAAACAAAGAACGATAGCAAGGCCTTCAACTGAGTCTGAATTAAAAGTCATTGCGGATGTATGTACCGAATTTAAGTCGTTGACTACTTTGCTCTTCGAGCTTAGTGTTCATTTTTTAGTTGTACTGCATATATGGTGTGACAATGCTGGTGTCATCTTTCTTTTGTCTAACCTAATATTTCATGCCGCACATGACATGTGGAAGTCGACTTCTATTTTGTTCACTATCAAGTGTCTCAAAAATTGGTTACAGTTTCCTCATGTTCCTATGCCAATCAAGTCACTGACATCCTCACTAAACCCTGGCCAAACAACTGTTTCTTCACTTTCAAGATAAGCTTCAACTTTATTCCTCACTGCCTTCTACTTGAGGGGGCATGTCAATGTAATAAGAAAATTCTAGTTGTTGTATTTTGTTATAGGTGATTATGTTTCTTATAAAAGTAGTTAGGCTAGGTTAAGTCTCTCCTCTATGTATTACATGTTTGCAATCATATCGTCATATTAATTAATCAAATACACAAAACCTTTTGTTGCCAAACTCTGAACTTTCATATGATAGTAGAAGCTTCAATAGAGAGATAAATAAATGAACATAATAGTGTCATATTAACAGCTAGAGTAGGGTCATATAACTCACAGATGAGCAAT
This sequence comes from Mallotus nudiflorus, assembly GCA_947683625.1. NCBI lineage: Eukaryota > Viridiplantae > Streptophyta > Magnoliopsida > Malpighiales > Euphorbiaceae > Mallotus > Mallotus nudiflorus. The sequence continues at coordinate 11,704,346 of CANTUR010000009.1, forward strand.
AAGAATTAAAGTTCAAATTCAAAATTTCATTATTGGAGATTAAAAATGATGAAAATATCAAATACTTTCTGCAACTAATTCATCAGCTAGTTCAAATGCAAATAATAACTTTCATTCTCTGCACATGAATTCAGTGATAAGAGCCTATGACTCAGGCTCTAGTTTGAATCCTATTTCTGCTAATCCAAACAATGCTAAAATAGCATCATCTATGCTTCTAGATTTACAAAGGCATACCAATAGCTCATTAATGATGGTGAACAAATCCTCTACTAAGCATTTATTAGATCTAGTAGTTCACAACTCATTAATGATGTACACTGGCTGGCGGTTGAAGGCTGTTTTTGTTCAAATAATTTTACTTTTATTATTGTTAGTACATATCCACCATCAGAATTACACTATTGGAGATTGAAAGTGATGAAAATATCAAATATTTTCTACAACTGATTCACCAAATATTTCAAATGCAAATAATAACTTTCTTTATTTGCATATGAATTCAGTTAGAAATGACGCTTACTATGAATTTTAAAAAAATAAGGATATACTTCTAAAGTATATGTGCTCAATTAAAAAAAAGAAACTTCAATTATAGTTAAAAATATACCAATATTATATCCTGCTATCAAATATATAAATTAATATATATCACATTTTTATTAATTAAATATAAAACATTTAAATTATATGTTATAAATTTAACATAAGATGTAATATGGTCAATATATATATATATCTATTATTATGTAAAAATGTGAAATATCTATTATAATACAATTTGAAATTAAAATAAGAAAATTCACATTGCATAGTGTAGGCGGCGAGGTGTAACACTCGCTCAAATATTTGGCGACCACAATACTATGTGGGCTCGCGTCCCGCTTGCAAATATGACATAGGTCTTTAATCTAGTTGGAGATTGAGTCACCACCAGGATGAAAACCAAGATAAACTTATACGACAATTGGATTCCACAAAGATTCCTAGAAGCCATCATTAGAGAACTGGTTCGAAAATTGGGTATAAGCATTTGAATGCTCACCCAACCTTGCGGTTCGTCTCCATTTGTGTTTTTTGTTTTATTACCTTTAATTATATAATTATTTCTTTATTATCACATGGATTGTAATTGCCTTCAAATAATTGCCAAGTTTTATGATTAAATCTAGATTTACACATTAATCTTTTTCATGCACATTGTCCCAACATCCATCAAGAATGAAATAAATAATCAATATTTACAACCATTTATTCAAAATAAAAAGGGAAAAGGATTAAGTATTATAATGCTTTTGGGGTGAAATAAAAGTATAATATACAAAAAATAAATCACCTATATACCAAAAGTAAACTAGTGATAAACCAATTATATAAGCAAAAATTACTCAAGAACTAGTTAATTGAATGACTATTTGGTGACTACAAGGGGTCACCAAATAATCCCTGCAATAAATGCAAGTTAGTTCTCTTCATCAATAGTCAACAGATAAAACTCAAAGTGGGAAGAAGTGCAAGCCATTGAATATTTTACAAAACATATGAACGCCTGTCAATGTGGCGACCACCTCTATAAAGAGGTGATTGCCCTATCAGTAGGCCAGACGACTATTAATGTATAAATGAAGCGATACTGCTTGAAGGCCTATCAGAGTGGTGATTTCCTTTGTTAAGAGGGGATCGCCTTAAGACACTGGCATAATGCTCTTTAAAGAGGCGATCGCCCAATTAACAGACCTGGGCAACTCTCAAAATGATAAAACTTATGTTTCAAGCAAATGCTTATTAAAATGAAGACACTAAACACATTCTTTATGCTTAAGACTTAACCAATAATGCTAAATCATAGATAATGAACATAAGGAAAACAAGTGGAACAAACTATGAACTCCTAAAACTATACTAACTAATGAAAGATCATGTAAGCTAATTACTAAATCATAAGAAAGAAGTAGAGAGAGGTACTAGAAAATGAGCTTCTAATCCAAAATGATTGGCCTTCAAAGATGATTATGATTTAGACTTCCATTAAATGCAAGCTTTTTCCTTCTTCCTCTAGAAAAATGACTTTCTTAGCTTGATTTCCTTCTCTTCTTTACTCAAAATGTCCTCTCTTTCCCTCTTCCTAGTTTCAAAGCTTTTTTTTCCCTCATTTCTTCCTAGTTTTTTTCAAAATCCCCACTTCCTTTCCTTTCACTATCCTTTTCTTTTTATTCTCTTCCCAAAGCCATGCCCCTACTATCCCTCTTCATCATTGCCTTTCCTAGCTCTTCTCTTCCCTAAAAATTTTCTTTTTCTTCTTCTTAAATATTAAGTTTTAGTCGAGGTGGGGGCCACCATTAACCACTATTGTCACTTTTCCGTTTAATGTAGAGGCAAGTTACTTCTACAAAGGTGAAGCCTCTACGATGAGGTGATCATCTCATTGGCTTTTACCAAAGAGGTGATTGCTTCTTCACATAGGCATCGCCTCTTTAGGCTACCTTGCCTTGGGCCTGGTTGGCCAGAGGCGACTTGGGCTGGTTTCTAAAACATTTTGGGCTTGGTTTGTGAGGGTTTTTAGGCTTAGGCTCATTTGCAAGAGGATTTTAGGCTTCACTTGCATTCAAGCTTTATGTTTTCTCATCATTGGGCTTTGGTGCGAGCCGATCAAATTGAGCATTCGCAGTTCGCCCTCGATTCATGGGTCAATCTAACTAGGTGTCTACAATTTCCCCCCTAATTTTTTGAAAAACTAAACATATGTAAAGTAGTTTTTTGAGAAAATTTCATGCATAATGCAAATAAAAACAAAAGATAGATGATATACCTGAATCTCAAACTTTGCTTAAGAGCTGAGTGCTTCGACTTGAAATGTGACTGTGCTCCTTAGGTTTTCCTGGCCTAATCAGTCACTTATTATAGCTTTCCCCTGAAAATTGGATTTTTCTGGCCCTCCTTCCACTTATTAATATTTGGTAGACTATGCAAAGATAGCAATCTTTTGGTATTTTTGACTTGATTATCGCTCAATTGGGGATATGATTCTTGGATTTTCCTAGTTATCATCACTTTGACTTAGAACATGATTCTCGAGTTTTTCTAGCTTTATCATCATCTAACTTTGACTATGATCCTCAATTTTTCCTGGCTTGATCACCACTCCTTTAGGGATACAGACTTTTGAGTTTTCCTAGCCTAATCATCACTCAACTTTGACTTTGAGGATACTACTCGAACAGTCATCTCAGTCTTTGAGCTTTCGGGGTACAACCCTAACAGACCTTCTCTTGATCATGAGCTTTAGGGATACAACCCAAATAGCCCTTCTCTAATCTTGAGCTTCAGGGATACAACCTGAATAGCCTTTCTTTAATCTTAAGCTTTAGAGATACAACCTGAATAACCCTTCTCTTGATCACAAGCTTTAGGGATATAACCCGAATGACCTTTCTCTGATCCCGAGCTTAAGGGATACAACTTGAATAGCTCTTCTTTGATATTGAGCTTTAGGGATACAACCCAAATAGCCATTTTTTATTGTAGCAGCACATTCTTCAGGGTTTTCTTAGCCCTAAAATATCACTTGATTAAATACATCAATTAAAAGCTACATTTCTCAACCTTGATTCTTGAGATGCACCCGAAAGAATCTCATCATCGACCATTATTTTTTCTTAAGGACTTACACTACCCCCCTTTTCTACTATAAAACCTACTTTTCTCCCTTTTCTTTTTCTTTTCCTTCTCTTTTTTATTCTTTCTTCTCCACTTTTTGCGCTTTTACTTTTCAAACATGGACAATAAGAGAACACCACCCGTGCCTGAATGGGATCACATCCTACCTTTTGCTAACACTCTACATAGTCTTAAATTGATAAGAGAAGATTCAATTCCTCTTTTGGCAGGTTTAAGAACTTATATTTATTCATCAATGTCCAAAGAGGTTAGTACCTAATTTTTCCTATAAATTATAATGGGTCAATGTTTATTCATGTTTATTTATCATCTATGATCAAAGAATTACGTTATTTAATATTGCATTTATAGATTTAATAAAAAAACAAAAAGATGTCCAATGTTTACGTTGCACAAAGATCATCGCCTCTTCAATAAAGTGATCACCTCTTTACAAGAGGTGTTCATTTTATTGACATCATGCAAGTGGCTATCGCCACTATGATGGAGTGATCATCTCTATAAAAAGGTGATCACCTCATCACTAAGACATCATGCCTAATCGACAGGGCAACTGACTTTTTGCATCTCTCTTATTCTTGATTCTATTCTTAAATGATAACAAAATACATTGCTAATTCAACTTCCCTTATTTCTTTTATAATATGATGCGCAGATGTTTAAAGGTGTTAGGAACTTCCATGGGGCCAGGGTCTTTTATAATGAGTTGACTGAGGACTAAAAGGGCAGGATTCAAAAGACTAGTTTTGAGGACTTTATCCTATCACATCCAACCGAGCGGGGTCAGATAGACCACCAGTCGCTTCACACTGATGGAGAGGTGGTTTAACTTGACCCACACCTTCCACCTCTTGTTTGAAGAGCTCAATTTAGATCCCATTTCCTTTGTTGCTATCACTGGGATAGCATGTGCAAGGATCCTATTCCCCTCGATGTAAGCCTATACCAGCTAACTCCATACAAGGTCATGTTCATTGAGTATCTTCTAAGTATGATCTCAAAAATAAAGGAAACTCATACCCTTAAGCTTGACTCAATTTAGAGATTTTATACTCAGGAGAGAGCTACGATGATGGTCACTCCACGTAAGGTTAACTAGGTGGTATAGGCCTTTCTGCTTTACTTGCTCAACACCACTTTCTTTACTGATACTACTAGCTCCATAGACTTGATGTTCTTGCTACCTCTCTGGGACTTGGACCAGGTGTCTACCTTTGACTGGGGCAGTTGCACCCTTGCATAATTATATCGAAGCATGGATGAGGTGGTTTGCAGGGCTAAAACGTTATGCAGCTTTTAACATATTGTTTTAGTAAGCTATAGTCCCTTTTTCTTCTTAATTTATCTTGATATTCTTTCATTAACATCAACTGACCATTTTTCTAATAGGTTTGGGCCTTAGAACTAGATATACTCATTAGCATGCATTGAGTGGGGGATCACTTTCCTGCTATCAGCAGATAGGGTGGCATCTGGGTCCTGAAGAGGCATCTAGCCTGGGTGCATATTCATAAGCAGCATTTAAACCCCTTGAAATAGGACGCAGTACCTAAAAAACATATTTACATTCATTAGTAACTTGCATGAACTTAATTCACTTACATGTTAATGCCTCTACCCTTTTTTACAAATCTGGAATGATTTGTGGGGCCTCAAGAATAATTGGAACATTGAGATGACTCAGTCTAGAACTCTAGCTCAGAGGAGGGTACTTCTCTGTGGACCAGGCTATTGGTCTTGGTACCCCAACGAACGAGTCATAAATTGGGATGAGGGTGCTAGAGTGAGACGTGATGTCAGGTCTCATCTAACATTCTTTAGACATAGTAATTTCCTAAATGTTACCCCAAAAACACACTTCTTTGGATTCAATATGAGATTTTACTTTTCTACCTTGCTAGAAACTTATCTAGAGCTTTAAAGTGTCCTTCTCTTGTTATAAACTTCACCATCATATCATCCATAACACTTCTATTTTCTTGTGCATAATATCATACAACAGAGCGGTTACCATCCTCTAGTAGATGGCTCATGCATTCTTTAATCCAAAAGGCATTAACTGATAACAATAAACGCCCCATTCAGTGGTAAAGGATGTTTTTAGCTTATCTATCACTACCATCATGATTTTAATGCATCCCAAAAATCCATCCATAAAGGAGTACATCGTGTTGGAAGCTACACTATCAATAACATGTTAATGTGTGGCAATGGAAAATCATCTTTAGGGAAAGCCTTGTTCATATCTTGATAGTCCACACACACTCTGACCCTTCCCTCTTTCTTGGGGACCAGGACTATATTTGCCAACCACTGGGTGTCTTCCACTAGCTTTACGAACTTTGCTCCTAATTGCTTTTCAACTTCTTCTTTAACTACAAAAGCCCATTCCGGCCTTAGCCTCCTTTATTTGTACTTTATCGATGATATATGAGGATATGTGGGGATTCTGTGTTTTGAGATCTCCCTATCAATTCCAGGCATATCCTCATAACTCCAAGCAAATAATTTCTATCTTTTTATCAATACCTCTTTCATTTTTTCTCTCTTATCATGAGTTAAATTAGAAGCAAACAGTATATTTTTAGGGTTTTCATTTGTGCCTAAATTAAATGATTTAGTCTGCATGGAATTAATGTCAAACATATGCATAAAATGATCATCACAAATAAAATAACCATTAGGAAGCACATCACACAAATAAATAAAGTTGGACTTCATTGCATTCACTTTTAAAAAGAATAAATCATCATTTTTAAAAAATGAAGTAAGAGAAACATCATAATAGTCATACAAAACATCTATGATGGAGTTGAGGATATAGGCTTCAAGATCTAACTCCTTGCTTTGATCATCAGCAGCTTTCGACTTTAGAGTAGCTTTGTTCCCTTTAGACTCTTCTTAAGCTAGTACCAGTTACTCTACAGGGACTTCTCCAATAGTAACTTTCTTAACATCATTCATGAATTTAGCAAAAATCAAACCCTAGAACTACTTCTTTAGCCTTCAACAAAGGTTCAAGAGCCCCATCGTATGGATACTCGATGCCTTCCCTTATAAAAGTTTCCTATAAAGTCTTTTCTTAGTCACAATCTCTTTCTCTTTCTTTTCAGACCATCCCTAGATGTCCATCTCTTCTTTAAAATCATTAGCCTCCTTAAATCCTACCCCATGCCTTAAAATAGGTACCTTGTGTTTTGTGAATTCAAAGGTCCATTTTGATCTTTTCCCAAACACATGCCTAGCATAAATTTTATATTGCACATTATATTCAAAACCCTTTCATCTATCTCATCTTTGCATATTACACAAACCTCAAAACTCAGGCTTATGGAGATCTGTTTGGGAGCTAACTTCAATGCATTCGTAGCAGCTTCAATTTCAGTTGAGATGGTGATAACCTTTTCCTTATGTGGAAACTTAATTCTTTGATAAATAGAGGAGGGTACACCACCCAAAGCATGAAACCACAGCCTTCACAATAAGATAGCAAAGGTTACAAGGATGTTAATCACATATAAATTAACCCAAGCTTTGATAGGTCCCGTCTTAACCAAAGCCCTGAATGTCCTTTCAACAGTCCTCATGGTGTTATTATAGGCTTTAATAACTACCTTAGGAGCTCTAGGTTGGCCACAATCAACCCTAACATTGGCAAGATCTTTAATGGACATACATTAATGGTAGAACCATTATCCACTGTCACATAACAAGTCATTTTTCATTCACCTCGGCTTTAATGAATAAAGCCTTATGGTGATCTCTCCCCTCTAAGGGCAAATCATCATTAGAGAATATTATGGTGCCTTAGGGAGTTTCTATCAATGAAATGACCATATACTCGGGAGTGCAACATGTGGAGATCTTTTTCTGGTTTATAGCCAAAACTAGTACTTCCTTATGATCCTTGGAGTACGTAAGTAGATCCTAAACACTCATAATAGTTTCCTCACTCTTTTTTACTTTTTCTCTTTTCTCTAAACTTTCTACCTTGTGTGGCCCAGACTTGGCATTTTTAGCTTCTTCCTTTTTCTCTTTAACCTTTCCCAGAGACTAGCCTAACATGCTTTCCTTATTATCCCATAAATCAATTTGCCCCTCATCCTCATCATCAAAACTCTAAATGTCCAAGGCATGCATAAGAAATTCTATGGGTTGTGTGCTTAGGTTTGGGTTTTTGAGTTCAAGTTCTGGTAGGTTATGGATAACATCTATGAAAGAGTTTAAGACCTGTTCTTCCATTAATATGGTATTGATCATCAAAATGGTTGCATTTGGTAGTGGCATGTTTTGATAATTGGCCAAAGGGTTATTTTAAGTGTTTGGTTTTCTAGTTTCTAGATCAGTGATTTTTCCATTATTAATCAAGTCTTGGATTTCATGTTTTAATTAGGGACAACTGTCAGTCTCATGTTCGATGGTCTGATGGAATTTATAGAAAAGCTTTAGGTTGGCGCCAGGTAAAGGTTATTATGAGGGTAAGGGTCATAGCAAGTTTTTCTTAATAAGTTTTTTGATGACCTTAGACATAAGCCTCCTTAAATTTGAGAATCTTCAGGGTTACCTAACAATGTTAATTTACAAACTGCTGCATGGTGATTAGATGGCATTGATCTATATGTTGCTACTTGAACTGGCTCCTTCTTTAACCCCAGGTCTTCCTTCAAAGAACCTTTTCTCTTAGTCCAACTCTAACTCTTTTTTAACCCCAAATCTATATAACTCCTCAAAATTTTTGATCCCTAAGCCCCTTGGCTTTTTAGATAATGTTGGGATGCATCCTTCTATTATTAGAACCAATTGATTTAACTCAGCAGGCCTATACCTCATTAGAGATAACTTCCCTCTCCAATGAGTTAGTTAGTTAGCGAAGGACTCATTAAACCTCTACTTAGTGTTCTATAAATCCTTCAAAAATGTTGAGGCCGTAATGTTTCACAAAAGCAACACATAATTCCTTCCAATCAAACTGAACATATGTTTCCAAAGCATACTACTAGCATATTGGTTTACCCTCCAATGACATGGTGAACTACTTAATGATTTGAGCCTCAATCAGTTCGGTGACCTTTATATAGGTCATATATTGCTTCAGATGTAAGTGGGGATCTTCAGTGCTAGAATACTTCTTTAGGTCAGGGAGTTTAAACTTTTGAGGTAGCAATTCATCTTCCCTCTTTAAATTCAAATTGGTGTAATCTAAAGGAGCAACCATGCCCTTATCCTTCATCATCATCTGCATTTGACTCATAGCCTTAATGATACTCTTAGCCTACTCAATTTGTTCGACATCTTCAAATGGATTCATATTTCTTCAATTTGGCAGATTAGCCAGTATTATCACATCATCTTCATCCCTTTCTCTCATTAGGATTTCCTCATCAAGATCTATCAAGTTGACTGGTTGCACATTGGGTGGCAGTGCTGGCTGATTTTCTCTAATGAATTTAGTTATCTCTTCCATAATCTCTCTCATCATAGATCGAATCTTAGTGAACACTTTTTCTTTCAATTGTGCCTTAAAAACCTTAGGATCAAACCCTCCTGCCATTTCCATTTTTGAACTTCTAACTAAACGACCAAAATTGGACTAGACCCACTTGGATGAGTTAGAAAGATCTATAGTGCTGTAGAACCATGTGTTAGAATGATGCATGGTGTGTATGCATGGTATGCATGTCTTATTTTATTATTTGAGGAAACAAAGGATATTTTAACAAGCGCATTTAATACACACATAAAAAAATATACATATAATACAAAATCCAAATATGAAGCTAAAAACTGATAACCTCCACCCTTATTTCTTCCACACACATATTCAATGGCAAGTATCTTATCCTAGGATTTTTTATCTGGTCTTTAATTATCAACAAGGGATAATAAAACCAATGTATGCAAGATAACTCTCAAAATGATGATTCAAATAAGTAATGAATCCTTTAAATAAAGCCTAAGTCCATTTTTAATGGGCTATGTTCCGTAGCATCATTTGCTTACATTGTCAAGGCCTGTTTGGAATAGGTTATGAATAGGTATAAAAGGCCCATCTTGACATAGTTTGCTTATAATGGGCCTCGACTTGGCATAAGGGCCCATTTTAATTCAAGTCATTTATTAATGGGCTTAGGATTTTTTTTAAGGATCTATTATATGAAAAAAAAATATACACACATTTAGGAGAATTCTTAAGGAAGATTGTTAGGCCATTACATGGGCTTAAGTCTTTGGGTATTAGGCTTCGGCTTTCGTAATGATACATGTCCATTATTTTTCCCTACTTAAAGTTCAAACAACACGAATCAATACATGTCATGAGTGATAATAAATAGATACCTCACCACTAGGTTTGAGTAAAATGTAAGTAGAAAAATAACAATTATTATCAGGTTAATTTGGGACTGAAGTGCTCTTTGTGTGCAAAAAGTTTAGTGAATGCAAAAGAAATAAGAAAATGGTTAAAGATGATAAAACACAAAACATTGGAATCAGTTTCTCTATCCTCAGTGAGGTCACCACTGTAGGCAGTGGGGTTTAGCGTGTGCCCAAGTGTTTTGCGACCATAACATTATATGGGCTCGAGGCCACCTTGAAAATACGAGATAGGTCTTTAGCATAGTAAGAGATGGAGTTGCCACCCAAAAGAAAGCTGGGACACACTTATATGGCAACCAAATTCTATGGAGGTTCTCATAAGTAGTCATCAGAGAACGGGTTTAGAAACTATGTATGAGCATTTGAATGCTCACCCAACCTTGTGGTTGGCCTCCGTTTATGTTTTGTGTTTGATTACCTTTAATCATTTAATTATTTCTTTATTACCACGTGGGTCATAATTACCTTCAAATAATTGCCAAGTTTTATGATTAAATTCAAATTTGCACATTAATCTTTTTCATGCACTTTATCCCAACATCCATCACAAATGAAATAAATAATCAATATTTACAACCATTTATTAAAAAAAAGGGGGAAGGGATTAAGAATTACATTGCTTTTAAGGTGAAATAAAAGTATAATATACAGAAAATAAACCGTATATATACCAAAAGTGAATTAGCGATAAATCGATTATACAAGCAAAAACCACTTTAGAACTAATTAATTGAATGACTATTTGGCAGCTAAAAGGGGTCACCAAACAATCCCTACAATAAATACAGGTTAGTTTTCTTCATCAACAGTCAACAGATAAAACTTAAAGTGGGAGGAAGTGCAAGTCATTGAATATTTTACAAAACATATGAAGGCCTATCAAAGTGGCGATCGTAAGAAATTAGCAGGCTGGATGGCTATTAATGTATAAGAAAAATGAAGTGATATAGCTTGAAGGCCTATCAGAGTGGTGATCACCTCTTCACAGTGGGGTGATGCCTCTTTGAAGAGGCAATCACCTGATTAACAAATCTGGATGACTCTCAAAATGATAAAACTTACATTTCAAGCAAATGCTTATTAAAATGAAGACACTAAACACATTCTTTATGCTTAAAACTCAACCAATCATGCTAAATAATGGCAAATCATAGATAATGAACACAAGGAAAATAAGTGGAACGAACAATGAACTCCTAAAATTATACTAACTAATGAAAGAACATGCAAGCTAATTATTAAATCACAAGAAATAAGTAGAGAGAGTTACTTGAAAATAAGCTTTTAATCCAAAATGATTAGCCCTCATAGATGTTTGTGAGTTAGACTTCCTTTGAATGCAAGCTTTTTCCTTCATCCTCTAGAAAAATGACTTTCTTAGCTTGATTTCCTCCTCTTATTTACTCAAAACATCCTCTCTTTCCCTCTTCCTAGTTTGAAAGCTTTTTTCCCTCCTTTCTTATAAACTGATAATAAACATAAACATAATAATATAAAATGGGTAGCTAACGAAGGTGACTACTCAATGATGAAAATCATCAAGTAACTCCTATAATAAACACAGAATTAGTTCCCTCTTTCAAAACATGAAATTATGTATCACAATACTTACAAAGAAATGTTTAAAAAAAAAGGGTTTGTAAATTACAAACTAAAGAAATCATCAAATAATCTAAGTGAACATCATCATGCAATGAGATAGCCATTCTTAAAGTCAAAAAGAATAGGTTAAGTGGTCATCATGGCAAAACTTAATTGAAAGAGTAAAGGTAAAAGGCGGGCCAGCCTATCAAAGTGGCGATCGCCTCTGTGATGAGGCGATCGCCTCATTGGCAAAAGGCGATGCCTCTGTGAAGAGGCATCGCCTGATTAACAGGCTAGTTTGACTCTCAAAATAATTAAACTTCTACTTTAAGCAAACAATACATGCATATATACATTCAAAAAGTGCCAAATCACAACTACATGTAGAAGTCTAAAGGATCACATTAATGAAATGAGACATTAAGCAAAATAAACTAAAAATATACCTGAAGTATACTAACCACTTAGTTACGCACAAGCAAAAAACACACAAAATGATGAATATGTTGAGTTTAAGTGCAAGTTTTTACCAAAAATGAGAGGCCATCAGAGATGTATCCTTGATTTTAATCCTCACTAAGATGTGATTTCTACCTTGACACAAGCTTCCTCCTTCTTCTCCTAGGAAATGTGGACTTCCTCTAACTTGAATCTACCCTTTCTTCCATAAGGACGTTTTTCTTTGCCTCCCTTTTTCTTTCAGAGCCCTCCTCTTCTTTTTTCTCTATTCTCCTCAATGGTCCATCCTCCTCTCTCTTTTTTTTTTCCTCTCTTTTTTTCCTTTTATCCCCTACCTTACCCATGCCCCTAAGCCCTCTAGCTCATCATGAACCTCTATGGCCTTTTTCTTTCCCCCAAAAACCTCTTTCTCACGCAAAAATAGGCCTGGGGTGTAAGGCCCACTCCACTTGGCCACCATGGTTACAATTGCATTAAATACAATTGTAAGTGGTTTGCCATAGAGGCGACACCTCTTCGATGAGGCAATCGCCTTTGCAGTAGTTGTCAAAGAGGCGATCACCTCATTGTACTGAGGCGACACCCCTTTGGTCGGGGCCTGTGTTAGGCCAGGTGGGACAATTGGGCTAAGTTTTAGGCTTTTTAGGCTTTCAAGTCCACTTTCCATTGGAGATTCGGGTTTCATTCTTATGTTCAAGTTTCACACTCTCATCATTGGGCTTGACAAAAGACCGATCAAACCGAACGCCCCTAATTCGTCCCCTAACACAGGCCGACCGAATTGGGTGTCTACAAGCGCGAGACGTAATTAAGCCCATGATCTATTTTTTGGCTCAAAAACACACTTAACGTTATTCAATCCAATCATTTAGCCCATTCGACGAAATTTGACATCTAGAAAAATTATAAAAGTCCCTAAAATTATTTTTGTGTCAAAATATTTCAAATTTTGAATTTCAATACATAAAAATTTCCTTAATTTTTAATAATAATATAATTTTTAGAAAAAATATTCTCCTAAATTATCATTCTTTATAAATTAAACCATATGTGTGATATAAAATAACTAAATTTAAAAATAAAAATTGAAATTGAAATGTATATGTATGTGTGTTTGAGTGCTTCATTTTAAATTAGGTAAATAAAAATAAGAATATAAATAATAAAACATTTGGAGTCATTGCTCTTATTAGCTAATGATATACTTTTGTTAAAATGCTTAATCTTGAAATTTCTAAGTGTTAATTTAATTAAAACAAGGAAATTATATTTTTATATTTAGTTTTTAATATATAGGAAAATTAAACATTTGGAGAACCAACACTTATCTTTCCTCATCATCTTTATCCTTTTGCCAATGTTATATTTTTAATTTTTTATTTTCATTTAACTAACTTAAAATGACAAATCTATATATATATATATATATATATATATATATATATATATATATATATATATATATATATATATATATATATATATTGAATTAATTAGATATAGTTGCATTAAAGATGAAATGTAATTAAAGTCTTGATCTTTTTCAATGTGATTTTTATTTATTTTCTAAATTTTTTAAATTTTCGGGCTCGATTACTGTTCACGCAACTATTCCAAGCTCGGGAAAATATTTTATTTTTAATAAGTTCTATACAATATGTAAATTAAACTTCTTGAAAAAGATTTTGTGAAATTATGTATAGAATTTGAGATATAAATTTTTAAAGGTTTTGTATAAATATGAAATTGTGTGGAATTGTAGGGAATTAATAAATTACTTAATTTTGTTATGTTTTAGACTATTTTGATTAATAAAATTATAAAAAAAAAATTTATAATTATTTCCCAATTTTAGTTAATAAGTACTAATTTTGGGAAAATAAATGAAAAATATTTTTATTTATTATTTTCCAAGTTTAAATGAGTATTTTATTATTTTTATGATATAATTGAGTGGTTTTGATAATTATTTACAATTTATGCTAATTTATTTGTAAAATGGAAATTTTATTACATTAATGGATTTTATTGGAAATAATTATTTGTGAACTGGAATTTTATTATTTATTTGGAAAATACATTGCTTTAATGTTTTTATGATATATTTTGGTGATTTGAAAACATTATATTATATTATCATATTTTGTGATGCTGGTTCTCGGTTTGGCATGAATTATTGTTCGGGGGCCCAACCCAAGATGTTGAGCTTTGGAATATTTTTGAAGTGTGCTTTTGTGTATGAATGACTCTACTTTTAGTAGAGAGATGTCCATTTTACAAAGGTGACTTTACCAAATTTTCAGTAAATTTCTCATAAAACATAAAATCGGGTCTATATTTAATTTTGAGTTTTTAGAGTCAAGTTTTAGATTGAGTTTTCTCTAGAAATCTAGAATATATAATATTACAATTTTTTATCCTAATTAATTTATTAATATTTTTTCGATAGCCACACCAAAACCGAGGCCTATAGGACATGGTCAGTCGAGTCATTATAGAGGAGCGCATTCCACCTATGAGTTATTATCATATGTATGCATTGCATGTAGAAAATATTATTGGCATCCATATTGTTAATAAATATAAATTGTATTATACTATATTGCTTTAAATGTTGATTGTTATTGTTAATATATATATAATTGTTTATATTTTTTCTATTTATTTTTGTAATTTGGATGTTGCTTATATTTAATATGAATTTTATTATTTTTTTATGAAATGTTATTTTGGAGGATAGCTTTAGAACATGCTACCTAGTGGGCTACAATAAGACTGTTGTGCAATAATACTGAAGACACCCAGTTTGAAATAAGCCCAAAACACTTCAAAACTAGTCTAAACCACCTAGGCCCATCAAGCCCAGAGTAGGATAGGCTCGAAAGGCGATCACCTCTGTGAAGAGACGATCACCTTTGTGAAGAGGTGATCACCTTAATGTAGAGGCACCGCCTTTACAACGGCCACTTGCTTCTTCATCAAATACAGAGATGGTCATGGTAGCCAACTTGGTGGGCCCACCTCATATGCAACTCAAACTTTTGATATGGAAAAGAAAACTCTGGGAAAGGTAAAAGGCTAGGAAATAGAATGATGGAGGAGAGTAATAGGGGCACGGGCTAGATGTATGAATAAAAAAGAAAAAGAAAGAGAGAAGGGGGGCCTTATACTTTTTGGCAATTTTGAGACTGAGAGAAAAGAAAGAAAAGCTTTAGAAAAAGGGAGTAAAAAAATGTTCTTAAGAGGAAAAACTTAGAGGTCGATTTTCTTAAGAAATAAAAGGGAAGAAGCGTGCATTTAAGGGATGATCAACATCCTTAATCATTTCTAAGGGTCAACATTTTGAAAGTTCATTCTTTAGTAATAATCTTACCCATCTTTAAGCTTTACATAATTCATTTATTACTTGTGTATATATAACTTCTAGCTTATTTGATTACCAGTTTTTACATTCATTTCCTTTATGTTTATTGTTTATAATATGCCTTGCTTCTAACATGATTCACTGAGCTTTAGGTGTAGTTGTGTATCTAGTTTGTTAGTAATAGTAGATTTTTACTTGAATTGGAAGTTTACTGATTTAAAAGTCATTTGAACCTACTGATTAGGTGATCGCCTCTTAAAGAGGCATCACTTCATTACTATGAGGCGATCGCCTCTTCAAAAAGGCAATCATCACTTTGATAGACCATCATAAGTTCATTACATGGCCTAGCCCCTATAAACATAGAGGTGATTGTCCCTTTAACAGGGTTCCATGTGATCTTGTCTCATTTTTTATGTATATTATGTAGAGTTTTCATGCATGTATAGACCTTAACTACTCGAGTCTATTTTATATGATTACCATACTATGTTGTTTAATTAAAGTTTAGCTCTTACCTTTTATGGTTTTGTTGATTCATGAGCAAATTTCATGGATTTTTATGTAAAATCTTCATGTATTGCAGGAACTAACATTTCATCTATTATAGGGTTTCATCAATGATTTTGAATCATCAAGCATTTATCCCTTTAATTAGCTTTTGAGAGGTTTTATTTAAATCAAGTAGTTTGTTTTTTATCTATTTTTTGTTTATTATACTTTCATTTTTGCACAAGCATTATAATCCCTAACCCATTCACCACTTGATTTGGAATATGTGGTTGTAAATTATAATTTTTGTTCATTTATAGTGAATATTAGGACTAGTCGTATGAATTTAACTAATGTGTAAATCCAGGCCTAATTATAAAATGTAACAGTTATTTGAAGGAATTTACAATCCATATGATAATAAAGAAATCATTAAATAATTAAGGGTAATAAATTATAAAACGTAAATAAAGGCTAACCATAAGGTTGGGTGGGCATTCAAATGCCCATACCCAGTTTCTGAACATGATCTCTAATGATAATTTTTGGAAACCTCTACAGGATTTAGTTACTGTATAGTGTATCCCGACTTTCATCTTGGTGGTGACTCCATCTCTAAGTATAGTGGTAACTCTACTAAGGATAGAGAAACTAATTCTAAATGTTTTGTAATTTATCATCTTTAATTATTCTTTAATTTCTTTGCATTTTTACTACATTCACTACACTCTTTGCATACAATAAGCACTTTAGTCATGTTTTAACCCAATAATAGTTAGTATTTTCCTACCTACATTTCATTAAAACTTGGTGGTGGAATATTTGATTATTGTGACTCATGACATGTACTATCCACATTGCATGGGCCCTTAGGTAGGGAGATGTATATGGATATATATCATTGTGGGAGCCTAAGCTTACTACCTAAGACTTAAGCTCATGTAGTGGTCTAATAATTTTCCTTAGGAATTTTACCATTGCTTGTGTTTTATGCCCTTTAATGGACCATTAAAAATAAAACTCAAGCCCATTACAAATGGACCTTGTCAAGATAGGCCTTTTATGTCTATTCTTAGTCCATTTTAAAATAAGTATTGTTAAATGACCCTATCATGCCCATACCAACCCATTGAAATGGATCTTGACGAGGTAAAGCCTTAATGTCATCCTCGGCCCATTAAAGATAAACTTTGGATTTATTTAGAGGATCCATTACTTATTTGTACCATTTTGAGAGTTATCTTGCATATGTCAATTTTGTTATCCCTTATTGATAATTAAAACCTAGGCTAAAAATTCTAGGATAAGATACACACCATTAAACATGTGTATGGGAGAAATAAGGGTAGAGGTCATCATTTTTAAAGAATTACATTTTTTTGCCATTATGTATATATTCAATTTGCTTACTTATTTTCTTTGAATAATAAATGAACCTGCGTATCTTGCATTCACATCATGCATAATTCTAACATGTGGTCTTGCAGCAGTGTAGATCATTCATGCTCATCCAAGTGGGTCTGGTCCAATTCTAGTCATTTAATCGAAAGTTCAAAAATAGAAATGGTAGGAGGTTTTGGTCCTAAGGCTTTTAAGGCACAATTGAAAGAGGAAGTGTTCATTAAGACTTGGTCTATAATGAGGGAGATGATGGGAGAGATAACTAAGCTAATAAAAAAAAATCAACCAGCATATCTAACTAATCCAATTGATCTTAATGATGAAATCCCGGTAAAAGAAAGCAAAGTGGATGATATGATAGTATTGGCTGATCCACCAAATTGAAGGAATGTGAATCTAGCTGAGGACATGTAACAAACTGAGTAGGACAAGAATATAACCAAGGCTCTAAGTCAAATGCAGATGATGATAAAGGAGAAGGGAAAAGATGATCCATTAGATTACACTAATTTGAATCTGGATAGGGAAGATGATTTGCTACCTCAAATATTTAAATTCCTCAACATGAAAATGTATTATAGAACTGAGAACCCCCATTTGCATTTAAAGCAATATGTGACTTATATGAAAGCCACTAAACTAACTAAGGCTTAGATAGTCAAGCAATTCTTCATGTCATTGGAGGGCACACTTTGGAACTACACACTCAATCTAATTGGAAAGAATTGTGTGATTCTCTTACAAAATAATACGGCCTCAATGTTTAATTAGAGGTATCTTTAAGGGATTTTCAAAGCACTAAGCAGAGGTTCAATGATTCCTTTATTGATTATCTTACTCGTTGGAGAAGGAAACTATCTTAAATGAGGCATAGGCCTGCTGAGTCGGACCAACTAGTGTTGGCAATAGAAGGGTGTATTCTAGTACTGTCCAAAAAGTGAAAGGACTTAGGAATCTGAAATTTTAAAGAATTATATAGATTTAGGGTTCAAAAGAAAGTAGCCTTAGCCCAAGAAAAAAGGTTCTTTGGAGGGAGATATGGCGCTAAAGGTGGAGATAGTTTAAACAGCAATGTCCATATCAATACCATCAAGCAACCAAGCAGTAGTTTGTATATTCACATTTTTAGAAAACCCCAAAGATTCTCTAATTTTAGGTGGTCCTTATCCAAAGTCCTTGAGAAGTTAATTGAGAAAACTCATTATGACCTTTACCTTCACAACAACCCTTACCAAGTGCCAATCCAAAACTTTTTTTTGTAAATTCCACTAAACCATTAGACATGACACCAACAATTATGCCAGATTAAAGTATGAGATCCAAGACTTAATCGATGCAAGTAAAATCACGGACCTTGAGATAAGAAAACCAAACACCCAGAACAACCCTTGACCTAATTACCAAAACGTAGCATCACCTAACCCACCCATTTTAATGATTAACACTAGCCTAAAAGAAGAGCAAGTTTTAAACTCTTTTGTTGACACTATTCCTAATACATCAAAGCCTGATCTCAAACCAAGAGACCTAAGCTAAAACAAATAATCCACTGAGTTTATTGTGCATATATTGGATATCTGGAGCTTTGATGATGAAGAGGAAGTAAAGGTTGATTTGTGGGATAATAAGCAAAGTATATTAGTCCAATTCATGAAAAAGGTCAAGGAAAAAAGGTATGAAGTTGGGGCTACTAAGCCTAAATTAGGATAGATAAAGAAGATAGGGAAAGGGAAAGAAGTGATAAAAGACCAAGGAACATCGCTAGTGTTTGGCAGTTACTTATGCATTTTAGGGACCATAAGAAGCACTAGTCCTGACACTAGATTAGAAAAAACTCCATAAGTTTTACTCTTAAGTAGATGGTTAATTCCTTCACAAAAAGCCCTTAAGGCACCATAATGTTTTCTGATGATGATTTACCTTTGGAAGGGAAGGACCACCAAAAAGCCTTATTCATCAAGCCTGAAGTGAAGGGAAAGATGACTTGTTGCGTAATGGTAGAAAATGGTTCTGCTATTAAAATGTATTTGTTGAATATCCTAACAAAGCTAGGGTTTACTAAAATAGATTTAAAACCTTCTGAGGTAGTTATTAAGGCCTATAATGATATAAAGAGGACGTTAAGAGCATTGGTCGGGATAGGACCTATCAAGACTTAAGTCAACTTTCATATGATTGATGTTCTTATGACCTTTGCTATTTTATTAGGAAGGCCATGGTTTTATTCCTTGGGTGGTGTGCTCTTCATTATCCATTAGAAAATAAAGTTTCTATATAAGGGCAAGGTTGTCACCATCTTTGTTGAGATTGAAGTTGTTGTAGTTGCGTTGAAGCTAGCCCCCAAGGAAATAGCTATAAGCCCAAGTTTTAAGCCTTGTGTGATCTACAAAAATAAGATGGATGAAAAGCATCTGAGCATGATGCACAGTAAAAAATTTATGCCCAACATAAGGTTAGGAAAGGACTAAAGTGGACCTTTAAGATTTATTGAGCGTAAAGTATCCATTTTGAAGCATAGGGTAGGGTTTTAAGGGACTAATTGCTCTAAAGAAGAAATTGACATATGGAATCTACTTAAAGAAGAAAGGGAAGCGATTATGGATGAGAGAAAGGACTTGTAGGAAACCTTTATGAGAGAAGGCAATAGGTACCTATACAATAGAACTTTAAAACCTCTTTTGATGGCCAGGAAAGTTCTTTTAGGGTTTAAAATCTTTACTAAGTTTTTTAACAGAATAAAGAAAGCTGCTATTGAAGAGGTCTCTATAGAGGAGCTGGTACCAGCCGAGGAAGAATCTAAGGAGAACATAGCCACTCTAGAGATAAAGGACACCAATGATTAGAACCAGGAGCTAGATTTTGAAGCCTATGTCCTCAACTCCATAATGGATGTCTTTTATGATGATTTTGATAAACGTACTTCTTTGTTTGAAACTGATGATTTGTTCTTTTCAAAAGTGAATGCAATAAAATCTAAGTTTGCTTCTTTATTTATATGATGTGTTTCCTAATGGTTATTTTGTTTATGAAGATCATTTCATGCATATGATTAACATTAATTCCATGCAAACTAAATCATTTAATTTAGGCACAAATGACAACCCTAAAAATATATTGCTTACTTTTGATTTAATTCATAATATGAGAGAAAAATAAAAAGAAATATTAATAAAAAGATAAAAAAGTATTTGCTTATGGCTATGAAGACATGCCTAGGATTGACAAGGAAATCTCTAAATACAGAATCCGTACACATCCCTATATATCTTCAATCAAGTAGAAGAAGAGGAGACTAAGGCAAGCATGGGCACTTTTGGTCAAAGATGAGTTAAAAAAGCAACTAAAGGCGAAGGTGCAGGAGGTGGTGGAGGACACTTAATGGTTGGAAAATATAGTCCTAGTCCCTAAAAAGGATAGTAGGGTTAGAATGTGTGTGGACTACAGAGATCTGAACAAAGCTTGCCTGAAGGATGACTTTCCACTGCCACACATCAACACATTGGTCAATAGTGTGTGACTTTTAGCATAATGTATTCTTTCATGGACGGGTTCTCAGGGTATAACCAGATCATTATAGTAGTAATAGACAAGCTAAAGACATCATTCATCATCAAGTAGGGGATTTATTATTATCATTTAATGCCATTTAGATTAAAAAATGTAGGAGCTACTTATTAGAGGATGGCAACTGATATGTTGCATGATATGAACCATAAGGAGTTACAAATGCATGTGGATGCTCTGATGGTAAAGTCTACAACTAGAGAAGGGCACTTTAAGGCTCTAGACAAATTCTTGGCAAGAGCAAAAAAGTACAATCTTATACTGAACCTAAAGACATGTGTTTTTAGGGTAACATCTGGCAAATTATTAAGACACATTGTCAGTCAGAGGGGAATAGAAGTGGACCCAGATAAGGTTAAGGCGATTAGGGAAATGCACACACCAAAGAATGAAAAAGAAGTTAGAGGATTCATTGGACATTTGCCATATATTAGCAAGTTTATAGTTAAGTTGACTATTTTTATAAGCCAATCTTAAAATTTTTAAAGAAAAATCAACCTATGATATGAGACAATAAATGTTAATAAGCTTTTGAAGCCATTAAGACTTACCTATTGAATCCTCTAGTTCTACAGTCGCCAAAGATGGGTAAGCCCTTAATCCTACATTTAGTAATTAAAAAGGATGCAATAGGGACAATGCTAGTTCAAGAAAATGAAGAGAGGATTGAAGATATGATATATTACTTGAGTAAAAAGTCCTTCCGTATGAAGCTAACTATAGTCTTATAGAGAAAATGTGTCTGGCTATAATTTAGGCAATAAATAAGCTTCGGCATTACTTTCAATCCTATAGAGTACAAGCGATTTCTAGATATGATCCCCTTATGTACCTCTAACAAACTCTCTTGCTCATGGGAAATCTAGCTAAATGGTTAGTGCTACTTACTAAATTTGACATTGATTTTATGGCGAAGAAAGTAGTAAAGGGAAGGGCAGTAACAAAATTCTTAGCTAAGAATCTAGTAGTCAATGAGCAGGAATAGGAGCTAGATTTTCCTAATGAAAATTTAGTGGTAATAGAGGTCTAGGGATGAAGAATGTACTTTAATGGAGCCATCCAAAATAAAGGGGCTGATATTAGTATAATCCTGATCATGTCATAAAGGGAACTAATCTTGATGGCTAAAAGGCTTGAATTCAAAGAAATAAACAATCATGTAGAGTATAAGGCTTGCATCTTTGTTTTAGAAGCATTACATTATATGGGGGCAGAGAATGTTACCATGTATAGAGATTTAATGTTGGTAGTAAATAGGCTTCTAATAAATAGGAAGTAAAGGAAGACATGCTACATCCATATTGGGATTAATTGAGTGCTATTTTGTTGTCTTTTACTCAATGCGAATTTATTCATCTATTGAGAGAAAAGAACCATATGGTTAATGCTCTAGCTACTCTAGCTTTTATGTGGGAAAGTGGAAAATAAACAAAGGTTAGGCCCCTAATATTAGCAAAGTCTCAAGCCTCTTGCTATGAAGAAATAAGGGTAATGCCAATGGATACTGATAAGAAGCCTTGGTTTTATGATTTATATTGATACTTGGAGACAAGATAGTTCTCTAAGGATGCTGATAAGAAAGAAAGGATGTCTCTACAGATGCTATCCTAACAATTCATCAGCCATAATGGAATGTTGTACAAAAGAATGCCTATGAATGTCCACTCGAGATGTGTCGATAAAAAGGAAGCCCAAAAACTTATGAAATCAATTCATAAAGGGGTGTGTAGGCCACATATGAATGGGACCATATCGCTAAGGTTAATTTTGGATTACCATGGAAACAGATTGTGTCAAGTTTATAAAGAAATGCCATAAATGTCAAACTTATGAGGATATAAGCCATTTATTGTCTATAGAGCTTCAAGGCATGACTTCTCCTTAGCCATTCGCAGTGTGGGGAATTGATATCATAAGTGAGATAAGGCCAAAGGCATCGAACAACCATCAATACAATGTCATGGCAATTTACTATTTCTTTAAATGGGTTAAGGCTGAGTCTTATACTACAATCGGCTTGAAGTAAATGTCAAAGTTTATTAAGAAGAATATAATTTATAAATATGGGCTACCGTATTACCCAGTTATTAATATTGGTGTCCAATTTTAGGCAGAGATAACTACATTATTAAGACACTATAAAATTAAACATCACAAATCATCTCTATATAGGCTACAAGTAAATAGGGCCACGAAAGCTGCAAATAAGAATGTAAAGAGGATCCTAGCTAAGATGATGGAGAATTATCAGGATTGGGCAGATCACTCATAATTTGCATTATGGGGGTATCGAACTACTATTAGAACTTTAACGGGGGCCAGTCCATA
This sequence comes from Mallotus nudiflorus, assembly GCA_947683625.1. NCBI lineage: Eukaryota > Viridiplantae > Streptophyta > Magnoliopsida > Malpighiales > Euphorbiaceae > Mallotus > Mallotus nudiflorus. Next base: position 11,727,591 of record CANTUR010000009.1, read on the forward strand.
TTCCTTGGTGTATAGGTGTGAAGTCGTGTTACCAATAAAAGTTGAAGTTTAATCAATAAGGGTCCTTTTAGAATCCAAGATCCTTGAGTAAAAATGGGTGGAGAGTTGATTTGCACAGCTGACATTGTTAGATGAAAAGAGCATGAAGGCTATCTATCATTCTCAGCTATATCAAAAGAGGATAGCTTGAGCCTATAATAAGAAGATCAAGTTGGGAAAGATCAAAGAGGGAGACTTAGTGACGAAGCTTATGAAGATTATCATGATTGATCCACGAGGGAAATTCAAGCTGAATTAAGAGGTCTATATGGTGAAAAAGTTATTCTCCAAGGGTGTAACTATCCTATCTGATATTTGAGGGAATGAATTTTAAGAGCCTATCAACCTGGACAAGCTCAAGAAATACTTTCTATAAAAGTTTTGCTAGGGAGAAAACCTCAAAAAAAGGTTGTTTAAGCAAAATCTAAAGACTAAAATAAATAAAAAATAAAAAGAGTCCCACTGGATTAAAAACCTTAAAAGAGGTGGTATAAGCAAAAGTTAAAGACATGCAAAATGAGAGAGAGAGATGAAAATGGCTAGTTGAAAAACTTACAATGGCAAGCTAACTAATAGCATGAGTTATGTCAAAAGTAAAATGTATATTCATATTGTGCTTAAGTAAACTATTTAATTAGAAAGGAAAATTCTATCTAACAAAAAAAGAAATGGTGACTTAATTCATGAACTAATTTTATTTTCTCCTCTTTTGTTGAGTATCCCGACCACTTGATGCTTGAAATTCTCATGTTCTTTTATTTCCAATAAACTCATCTCTTTCTACCTTTGCAATTGAATCGATGCCTTGTAATGATCATCGGTGGTTAAATCCCCATTGTAGTATATGTTCCTCTAAATGATTCTAAGAGGCCAGGTAGCCACTAAGTTGTTCAAGAAGTTTTGGTTGAGGGGTCCTGGCTCGAACTTATGCACTAACTCCATTATTAGCTACTTTTGTCCATATTAGCAGTAGAGATAGGCAAGATTATAGAAGGTAGCAAAATGAAGGCTAGCAACGAGAACGCAGTAAGTGTAAGACCAAATTGTCACATATTATAACCTTTACCATGGGCATATCCACCAAATTAGAGTATTAACCAGCTTTAAGTGTTCTATAGTGTAGATACAATTTTCTAGTTTAGTAATGCTTGGCTTTATACAGTGCTATATCTCGAGGGGGTTCAAGTAGTCTTAATTTCTTATAGAACCACATTTATGAGAGTGATAGGTAAGCAAAAATGCTAGCAAATTAGAAAATAGAAGTTAGAGAATAAGACATTTATCTCTAATAAGAAGGGACTTCTAAAAAATCGCTTGGTCTTCAAAGAGTTATCCAATTCAATCATGGTTTTTGCAAGAATAAAGGGGAATAGATTGAGTACCATTTCAACTTACTCTAGAATATATGGAAGTTTTGAATTATAGCTTTTAGATGGCAATGTAAGTAGGAATTTATTGTACAAGCAAAGGGCTATCATTCGAGGCCAATAGACTTCTCCCCTATATATATTTATGATAGCTTTAAGAAAGAGTTATAGTGTAACTTCTGAGCCAAGAAGATAATGAGATGAAGATTATGGCAGAAGATTGAACAACTGAGCCACCTAGTATTGAACAAAATATGAGTCTAGAGTTCTAAGTGTTGGGATTGCAAGTTGGCAAGAAGAATCCATTTGACAGCCTAGGTTAGCTTTAAACTCCTCTAGTGAGGGATATAACTCAATTGTACTGAACTAAAAAATGTGTTTTTGGGGATCCCATAACTAAGCTACTGTGTGAAGAAATGGGAAGTTGATTCTTTTAGCTTAAAGTGATTTGAAGATTGATAAGTGGAATGGCTCTAATTTTGCCCATGATGTGTTATCTAAGTTCTTCAGTATTTATTACAGTAGTTTGAGGCTTCTTTCAATCATAATTCAAGATTTTGGGGGTATTCGGTGAGAGAGAATAGAGGTTTTTTATGAAGATTTTTGAAATTGCAGCTGGAGGTAAAGGATTAGCAACTAAAAAGGGAGAAACCAACCTAACGATGAGGCGATCATCTCATCGAAGAAGCATTGCCTTAGTACATAAAGGCGATCGCCTCTTCATCAAAAGGACATGAGGAAATTGCCACTTCAGTAGAAAGTTATTGCCCCTCCAACAAGATAATTAACAAGATATGTTGAGAATGTGTGTAATGGATCTTGGAGGCAGTTAGGATGATCATCTACCATTGGTAGAGTTTCCTTATAATAATAGCTACTACAGTAGTATTGAAATGGCACCACATGAAGCTTTGTATGGAAGGAAGTGTACACCTCCTTTATGTTAGAATGAAGTTAGAGAAAGAGAAATAATTGGACCAAAAATTATCCAAGACACATCCACGAAGATTGCTTTGAATAGAAGGAGATTGGAAATAGCAGCTAGCATACATAAGAGTTATATAGACCCAAAGAACAAGGATGTGCAATTTCAAGTTGGAGACTATGTATTCCTGAAGGTGTCACTAATGAAGGGTGTTATGAGATTTGGCAAGAAGGGAAAATTGGCTCCGAGATATATAGGGCCTTTTGAGATTTTAGAAAGTGTTAGCATGGTTGCCTGTCGGTTAGCTTTGCTTTTAAATTTGTCTCAGGTGCATCAAGTGTTATATGTCTTAATGCTCAAGAAGTATATTTTAGATCCTTCACATGTTTTACAACCCTAGAGTGTGGAAGTAAATGAAGATTTGCCGTATGAGGAAGAACTAGTTACGATTGTTGACTATCATGTTTAACAGTTGTGTTCTAAGCAGATTTTGATGGCTAAATTTTTATGGAATAGCAACAATGTGGAAGAGCATACGTGGGGGATTGAGGCAAAGATGCAAGTAGCATATCCCTATCTTTTTCACCAATGAAACCCTATAGTTCTTTTTTCAGTTATTAAAATTCAAGGATGAATTTTTATAAGGGGAGAAGATTGTTATAACCCATATTTATTTAATTATTAAGTTAATTGAGGATTTAAAGTGTGAGTTTCTATTTAATTTATTGTTAAATAATTATTTAAGTATGTATATAAATACATATATTGATAAGTATATGTATAAATATTTTGGGAGGAATTTAGATTTCAAAGTATTATAATATTATTTTTATTTTAAAAATCATTAGTTTGTGCAATTATTTTAAAAAAAGGTTAAAAAAATGATTTTTTTTGTCTTTTCTCCCCTCCCTTTCATTTTCTTTTTCTTTTCCTTCCTCTTCTCCTTCCTTCTTCCCTTCTCCACCTAACTGTGCCACCAACCATCGCCACCATCATTGCACTAGCCAGCTGCCACATTGTCGCCACCACCCGACAATGCCCCTAGTAGCTCTAACCACTGACGATGTCACCTCTTCTCCTTCCTCTTTTTTGCTCTCAATGCCGGTTTGCTTTAGGTATTACTAGTGACATTTCTACCAACCTCAAGTGATGCTATCGATCTCTTTTAAATGTCCTCCTCCTGGGCATTGTTTCCCCTCATTCAGTTTTTTTGATCCAAGCTAGTAACAACTTCAATTTTAAGTAATTGTTGTTAGATCATTTTTAGTTATTTTGTTTAATTGAACTTGAATTCAAATTAATCAGATATAATTGCCTTAAGATGAAATGTAATTGAAGTCTTTATCTTTTTTAATGTCATTTTTATTTATTTTTTTGAATTTTTTGAATTTCTAGGCTTAGTTACTACTCACGATACTGTTCTGAGCTCAAAAATTTTTTTTATTTTCAATGAATTTTTTATATTATATAGATTAAACTTTGTGAAGAAAGTTTTGTTAAATTATATATAGAATTTGAGATATAATTTTTAAAGGTTATGTATAAATCTGTATTTTTGAGAAATAGTTGGGAATTAGTAAATTATTTAATTTTAATAAAATTATTGTTAATTATTATGTTTTAGACTATTTTGATTAATAATAGTATAAAAAAATTATAATTATTTCCCAATTTTAGTTAATAAGTAGCAATTTTGGGGAAAATAAATGAAAAATAAATTTATATATCATTTTCCAAGTTTAAATGAGCATTTTATTATTTTTATGATATAATTGATTGATTTTGATAATTATTTACAATTTATGCTAATTTATTTGTAAAATGAAAAATTTATTCCGTTGATTGATTTTATTGGCAATTATTAATTATGAACTAGAATTTTGTTATTTATTTGGAAAATAAATTACTTTAATATTTTTATGATATATTTTGGTGATTTGAGAAAATTATATTATTTTATTATATATTTTATGATGTTGGTTCTCAGTTGGATGTGAATTGTTGTTCGATGGCCCAACTCGATATGTTGAGATTTGGAATATTTTTGAAGTGTGTTTTCATGTAGGAATGACTCTACTTTTAGTAGAGGTGAATATTTATTTTTTTAATTTAGATGCTACTCATATTTAATATGAATTTTATTATTTTATTTATGAAATATTTTTTTGGAAGATAGTTGTAAAACATGCTACCTAGTGGGCTACACTAGGACTATTGTCCAATAGTATGCTAGATGCTAGGCTATAAATTTTTTTTATTGATATGATATTACATGATTTGAGATATGGAAAAATTGATTATTGAGATTTGCGGTTAGAGAGTGGTGTGACTATGAAAGCTCGGTTTACCTAGTGTCTCAAGTCCAATCATGCTAGAAGTGAGACTGCAGAATCTTGGTTAACTTATTGTCTCAAGGCATGTCCACTGTTAAATTAGAATAGATGAATATTATTGGATTTGAGTGACTCTATTGGCTAGTGAGGTTCAATGTTTAAGGTTATGAAAAATTTTTGAGTTCTGCTTCAATTCTCCATTTAATTTCCATTGGTGTGCTGATATGAAAATTGTTTTCTTACATCTATATGAAATGCATGTATAAAATAAATATATATAAATATATAAATATTATTATACTAATGCTTGAATGTCTGTGTCCTTAGGTTGCATGCATACATATAATAATGAGTCACTCAGTGAGGTCTGACCCCCCCCCCTCAATTATTTTTTTAGGATCCTTTTCATCAAACCTCTCATAGTAGTTCTTTTCATTGGACCCTTTCCTCACTAGCTAAGTTATGTAAGAACTATCACTTCTTGTAATAATTAGACACTACAGTAGTAGTATGTCGTGTTATAGTATTTTATATTATTGTTGACTGAGGCTTCGTATTTGAATACTTGTTATATATATATTGTATTGTGATATGATATGAAAGTTATTTTGTTTTAAAATTTTTTAATTTTGATGCATACTTATGTTTATGTTTTTTTGAGATTTTATATTTTAGGCTTGCTACGAGTTTCGGACTCTTGCAAATTCCCGTTCCGTAGCGCCGATCATGACTCCCGAGTTTGGGTCATGATAAAGACAATTTGTAAAAAGTATACACTAAATCCATTGTAAAGAGATGATTTGTATATATATATATATATATATATATGTTAGGTCTATTACAAAGAGATAATTTGGTAATTATGAAGTGTTAATGTCACAAATGATGATATTTTCCTATTGTCTTCTAATATTGCAACCAAATATCGAAAAATATTTTTTTAAGAAATATATAAAAATATATTTCAAAAAAAATATTTTCTTCAAATAAACAAAGCCTAAATGAAATCCAAGTGAAAACAAGTACTTACTTAAAAAAAATTGTAAAGTTTCTTATAGTGTTATAAAACTCTAAAAATATAACTTGTCCAATGTTGTTAAAAAATTTATATATGACTAGTTAAAAGTTCGTGTTTTACAAGGAATGTACATAATATACATATTCTAAAATAGTTAATTAAATAATTTTAATAAATTAAAACTATAATTATGTCATGACCTGAACTCAGAGGTACGTGACCAGCACTAAGGAATGAAAAATGAAAAAATGCAACCAAAACCCATAGTAAGCCTTGAAAGTTTTCGCAAATAAATAACAATCACTTAACAATAATACCATGGATAAAATCATTAATATCAAATACATAAGTCATTACAACAATATTCCAACACAACACAAATCCATAATATCAGTAATACAAATTTCATAATTAACTACTGCGATATCTAAAATTCAATTACATAATGTTCAAATCAATAGACATACATAATGTAGCCAGTGAAGAAGAAACCTAGCATTGACGACCAGTGCTAGACTGATTATGAGGTTCTGAAAAATTAAATTGAAGGGATTTATATCTCATTGAGTGAATCAATTTTATAAAATGCATGTTGGTTTGAAAACATTTGTTAAAACCCTTTTTGAAAATTAAAATAAAATAAAGTAAAGTAAAACAAATATAAATAAAAATATTAAAAATAATTTACTTTAATATAAAACTCTAGTACAAAATCATATAAATTTATTATTTTAGTGGAAAATCAGGTTATACACCTAAACCATCAAATTTTAATAGCCACTTGGCTGACTTATTCTGATTGACTGTCAGTCCCAGAGAGCAAGCTTGACCAAGGTCTAGCCACAGTCAGTCTCTTATTCCAAATGATCACTGGAGCCTAGAGAGCATGCTCGACCAGGGTCCAACCAGTATCATATCTTTACCCAGAGAGCAAGCTCAACCAAGGCTCAACAATAACCACACATTTGTCTATAGAGCAAAGCTCAACCAAGGCTAAAAAATTAATCAATGGCCATATAAATAATTATTACTAGTGCACACGTAGTCCTAGTGACACCCACTATGTAGCACATTCTACCATTATTTCCAAAATATTTAAATCATAATAAATAAAATAAAATAAATAAAGCAAAATAAAGCAAATTCGATAAGGCATTCTTCAAATACTATTCACGATAAATAAAGAAATAAACATGCATGTAATAATATAAATAAATTCATATAATCATTTCAGTATTGTTTAAATCATATGAAAATATAATTAAAATTGTCACAACACACATTCTATAAAATCAACTTATAGGTTAAGCATGTTGGGTGAGGCATCCTCTATTGCCCAAATGCTACAACTCTAGTTCAGAGTTCTCTAAAATAAATAATATTTTATTTAAAATATGATTATATAAATAAATTCATAAGATTCTCAAATTTTAGTAAAATCAGGAGATAACGAGGTTGACTCGATATAAGACACAATGCTATACAGACTTGAAATTAACACCTATCGATGTCACATTTTTTGAGAAATCTACTAAAAATTCGATAGAGTCTCCTCTGTAAAATCGACATCTCTACACTGAAGTAGAGTCGTTCATACATAAAAACAACACTTCTAATAGTCTCACAACTCAACAGTTTGAGTTGGGTTCCACACTACACTTATGCCCAACTAAGAACCACAATTCACAATATATATAAAAATAATATAATTTATCTCAAATCACTAATAATTCATAAGAATTTAGTTAACTATTTCAAATTAATTTGTTTATATATAATAAAAATATAAGGGAAATTTATTTCCAAGTAATTAGTAAAATTTCTAAGTTATAATAAAATCTCATTAATGAAATCTATTTTCCATTTTAACTAATAAATGAGCATAAATTATAACTGGCTATTTAAATTTCTCAAATAATTCATAAAAATCATAAAAAATAATAAATGATTCATTTAAGATTAAAAATAATAAATAAATTCATTATTCATTTATTTTCCCAAAATTACTACTAGTTAACTAATAATTGAAAATTAATTATAAAAATTATTTTTATACTTTTATTATTTAAAAATCTTTCTAAAACATAAAAATTAACAAAAAATTTAATTAAAGTTAAATAATTTATTAATTTTCAATAATTTCTCAAAAATACATATTTATACATAAACTTTAAAAATTCATAACTTAAATTCTAAAACTAATCTCACAAAACTTTCTTCACAAAGTTTAATCTACATAAAATATAGAATTTATTAAAAATATAAAAATTATATGACCTGGGATTGTCTGAAACAATGACGTGAATAGTACTTGACCTTCATAAAATATAAAAAATTAAATAAAAATTACAGTAAACAAGATCACAAACTTTAGGTCATTTCAACTCAAAGTAACTATATCTAGTAAAATCAAATTAAAGCTCAATTTAACAAAATAACTAAAAATAGCCTAAAATCAATTACTTAAAATTGAGGGACTTACTAGAGTTAGAATTCTAAATTGATGGAGGGCTTTTAAAGCCTAGAGGATGAGGATCAATTTAAGATTGATAGCGAGCCTTGGAGTGGCCGGAGGTGGCACCAGTAAAGATCTTTGCAATCCAGCAAGGAATGGAACCGAGGAAGAAAGAGAAGAGAGAGGGAAGGGAGGTGTCGCTGGGGAGGACGAGCTACTGGGGGAGGCATCTGGTGGCAATAAGGCTGAGGTGGTGATGTTTAACACTGGCAATGGTGGTGGTGGGTGGTGCTGTGTGGGGAAGAAGGGGAGAAGAAGAGAATGCAAAATAAAGAAAAGGGACTAAGAGAAGGAAGGAAAGGAAAAAAAAACAAAGCTTTTGTATATATATTTTTTATATAATATAGTACAAAAGTGCAATTTTTATTATTTTAAAATAAAAATATCTCTTCTCTCAATCACATAATACACACACACACACATATATATATGCTCCAAGTTATTAATCGTGATAATCATAGAAATTATAAATAATGCAATTAATATCAGGATGACTATACTTAAAGGCAGGAAAATTCCCTTGTGCCTTGGGTATATCCTTGGGTATATATATATATATATATATATATATATATATATATATATATATATATATATATATATATATATATATATATATATATATATATATATATATATATATATATATATATAAAGAAAACAAACCACTTTTATTCTCAGAGCTGAGGTATATGAAAAATGGCTTTTTGGTTCCTTTCGTCCAGTGGTTAGGACATTGTCTTTTCAAGTCAAAGACATGAGTTCAATTCATGTAAGGGATAAGTAATCATTCTCGACCGCTTTTAGTTAGTGTTCATTATTGAGTCTTGCTATTTGGCTTGTCCATAAGCTTCCTCTCTCCCAGCAAGCAAGATGAGATCACCACTTCTCTCAATAATGGACTTTCTTGAATTAATTTTTAGCCTTAGATGTCTTTTCATAGATTTTCTAATTTTCTACAAACTTCATGCATGTGTTCTTTTTCTTATCCTCTCAACTTTTTTTTTTTTGCTTTTGGTTGTTTGTTAGGCATTGAACCTTTTAGCTCCATGAGGTGTTGAGTGGTGTCCTCTCTCTTCTATCTAATACCTAAAAAAGAGTTCCATTTATAGAGCTTAATGCTTCAACAATGGCATGACAATAAGTTAGCCCAACCTCTTACCTCGCCTTCGCCTTTTTTAGTGGCCAAGTTGAAGCGTTTGATAGAATTAGAGTGTTTTACACATAATAGAATATGTGTATTCTAAAATAAGACTTTTTATATTTTATAGAAAAATATAATAACTCAACACATAAGTCTTCAAGGATAAATGTTGAATTATAAAAAGAGATATTTGTCAAATTTTAGTGATGTATGTTATTTTTACATATATTTTGAGTTGATTTTTAATGAAATTTGAATAAGTAATTAAAATAATTTAGGTAGAATATAAGTTTGAATCAAAAATATATTAGTGTTAGTGCTTAATTAGGATTTTATTATTTAAAGTTATTTTAAGGATTTTTTGTAATTTATTAATTTATTTTCTCTTTTTGTAGTTCAATCTAAAGAGGAAATCTAAAGGAAGTAAGGAATTATGTCAAGCACAGCATGCAACACGGTTTACCAAACCATGTTGAGTAAAGAATTCAATAAGATAGAAGTTGCATGGCTTGTACAAGCCATGTGCCAAACCGTGTGATTATTTGTCAAACTAGAAGAAAAGGAAACAATGTGACACAACATGTATCACAACATGCTTCAACCCGTGTGCATGTCCCATGCAGAGTGACATAATATATGATAAGCTATGTCAAATAAAAAGTGGTTTCCTTGACCGAAAGGAAGAGAATTTTAGGAGCTTACAGATTCTTTTCTCTATGAACTCTATAAAAGGAGGATTATGAGAAGCTAGAATTCATTTTTAATCATTGATTGCGACTATAAACAAGAGATAAATGAACATTGAAGGAGTTTTGTACAAGAAATTCAAGAGTTTATTTTTATTAATTCTTCTTCTTTCATCCCTAATTATTTTTCTGTTTTTTGCTACAACCATACATGGCTAATTTTCTTTTAGGATTTAGGTTAGGAGTAGTTATTCCATGATGTGAGTGAACAAAAATTTTTTATATTTAATTTGATTTTCAATTAATTTTATGAGTTGCACTTAATGTATGCATTATTAGGACCTGAATTTTTAATTAATTATTATATTTTAATGCAGGATTATTTAGTGCTAATTATTATTTAATTATTTATGAGATTATTATTATTTGTGTAGTTTTATTAAATAACTGATTAATTGTTTAGTGTATAAATAATTTAGGGGAAATTTAGATTTCCAAAAATATTTGAATATTATTATTATTTTAAAAGTTATTATTATTTTGTATAATTATATAAAAAAAAGTACAAAAACTAATTTTTTTTTTGTTTTTCACTTTCCTTCTTTGTTTGTTTGTTTCTTTCTTTCTTTTTTTCTTTCCTCCTTCTCTTCTTCTCCCCCTCGACAGCGCAACCACCACCAGCCATCACAACCACATCACTACCACCTATCAATGCTGCCAGTAGCAGCATCAGCTCCTACTCTCCCAAGCGACATCACCACTCCTCTCTCTCTTCCTTCTCAATTTCCCATTATTGCTAGGTTGGCCAAGGGCTTGTGACGTAGCGAAAGAGTGAATTAAAACAATCGAATATTATTGTACATGACTGCCAATAAATGATCTTCTATAACAATTTAGACTATAAGCATCAAAATTTTCAAGAAATTTTGGAAGAATAAAAGAGAATTCAAATTATCATAAAACTGTCATCTAACAATAATAAGCAAATCTTAAATACTAAATCCTAGAAAAAACCCTAAATAAAAATTAAGAAAATAAAATCTTAAAAATAAGAAATAACAAAAAAAAATACTCATTTAAGGTTCTAAATGATAGAATTTGGCCAAAAAGTGATGGATCTCATGAGCAAAGCTCATGACTTCGAACCGTTGGCCCATTTTCGTATGAAATAGGCTTTTCAATCTCCCAAATCCGATACTTGGAACTTGCCCAAAATTACAAAACTGCCACTACTATAGTTTGTCAAATTTTTACATAAATTTTAGGGCTTGTTCCTCTATGCGGCCTGCATCAGCTTGTTAGCGACATTTCCAGCCACTCTAACTGCTGCTATAGGTCTTGATCAGAAGCTCTCCCTTTGGACTTCGTTTCCCCCAATTTCATTCGCCCGAGTAACTCTAGTAACAACCTTAATTTTGGTTAATTGTTTTTAGAATAATTTTGATTATTTTATGAAATTGAGCATGAATTTGATTTAATTAGAATAGTTGCTTTGAGATTATATGTAATTGAGGTTGAGATCTAGCTAATGGCAATTTTTAATTATTTTTGTTATTTTCAAATTTTTCGGGTTCGGATTACTATTCACATAACTGTTCCGACCCAAAAAATTTTATATTTTTAATAAATTATATTAATTATATAGATTAAACTTTGTTGAGGAACTTGTATGAAATTATGTATAGAATTTGAGATATGAATTTTTTAACAATTATGTATACATATGTATTTTTGAAAAAATATTAGAAAGTAATAAATTATTTAATTTTAATTGAAATTATTGTTAATTATTATGTTTTAGACTATTTTGATTAATAAAAGTGTAAAAATAATTTTTATAATTATTTTCCAGTTTTAAATTATTTAGTAGTTATTTTGGGAAATTAAATGAGAAATAAATTTAATAATTATTTTTGAGTCTAAATGAACGTTTTATTATTTTTATGATAATAATACGTGATTTTAATAATTATTTATAATTTATACTAATTTATTTGTAAAATGGAAATGTTATGCTATTAATGGATTTTATTGGCAAAATATTATTTAATAACTAGAATTTTATTATTTATTTGGAAAATAATTTTTTTAATATTTTTATGATATATTTTGATGATTTGAGAAATTATATCATTTTATTGTATACTTTGTAATGTTGGCTCTCGGTTGAGCGTGAAATATAGTACGGGGGCCCAACCCCGATCTGTTAAGCTTTAGGGATATTTGAAGTGTGTTTTTGTGCAGGTTTGGCTCTATTTTAGTAGAGATATATATTCATTTTACAAAGGAGACTCTGCCGAATTTTTTGTAGATTTTTTATAAACTATGACATCAATCTGTTTAAGTTTTGAGTCTTTTATACAGTCGTGTCTTATATCAAGTCTATTCTTAGAAATCTAGAATATATAAGATTAGTATTTTATCCTAATTCTTTTATTATTATTTTTCTATAACTGCGCCGAGACCGAGGTCTACAAGATCATGCCAGTCGAGTCATTATAGAGGAGCGCACTCTACTAGTGAGTTATTATTATATGTATGCATTGCATATAGAAATATTATTGGCATCAACAATTTTTAAAGAATATGAATTTTATTATGCTATGTTTGCATATATATATATATATATATATATATATATATATATATATATATATATATATATATATATATATAAGTGAATGTTTAATTGTGTATTGGATGTCGTTCTTATTTAATATGATTTTATTATTTTATTTATGAAATGTTATTTTGGAGGATAGTTGTAGAATGTGCTACCTAGTGGCTACACTAGGGCTGTTGTGTAGTAGTATGCTAAATTCTAGGCTATAAATCTTTATTGATATGAGATATAATTAAATTGATTATTGAGATTTGTGGTTTGAGAGTGGTGTGACTGCAAAAGCTCAGTTGACTAAGTCTTTAGGGGCCAGTCATGCCGAAAGTAAAACTGTATGAGCTCGATTGATTTAGTGTTTTGAGGCCAACCTATTGTCAAATTTGAGAAGAGAAATATTTTTGGATTTAAGTGACCCTATTGGATAGTGAGGTTCTATGATTGAGGTTGCGGAATATTTTAGGGTTCTGCTTCGGTCCTCCACCTAAATCTTACTGCATTTATTTATTGCCAAACATGTGATTTTGAGTATCTGTATGAAATGCGTGTATAGATTACATAAATATAAATATAAATATATAAATACTATATTGATGCTTGATTGTTTGTATGTCAAGGTTGCATGCATATATATAATAATAATTCAGTTAGTGAGGTTTATCCCCCCTCAATTATTTTTCAGGATCCCTCTCATTAGACCTCCTATCATAGTTCTCTTCACCAAACTCTTTCTTCACTGCTAATCTATGTAAATTTTGAACTACAACTCCTTGTATTAATTAGATTCTGTAGCAGTAGTATGTTTTGTTATACTATTTCATATTATTATTGATTGAGCCCTTATATTTGAATATTTTTATAAACATATTTTATTATATTGTGAAAGTTATTTTTGATCTAAAAAGATTTAATTCTAAGCATATTTATGTTTATGTTTCATTGAGTTTTTATATTTTTAAGCTTACTATGGGTTCTGAATTCTCGCGAATTCCTAGTTCCTAGTACTGGTCATGAATCCCAGGTTTGGGTCATGATAAAGTTAGTATCAAAGCCTAGGTTTAGTATGGTTTGACCTAGGTTGCTAGAGTTTGATTTTTTTTTAAGATACTGCAATAATTAGGTTTGATGATGTTTTTAAAAGTCTTATTTGCTTTAGAATTTTGCATAACTATTAGGATGTCTATTTTTGTCTGAATTATGTTGTTTATGTTCTTTCAAAATAAGGAGGAAAGTGCAAACCACTCTATTGGCTTATGAGTTTGAGGATGAGGAGTCCTAAGCCAGTTAGGCATAGGGGTAGAGGTAGGATAGAGAGAGTTGTAGGATAAGGAACCTATAGGAAAAAATTTAAAGGAGATTCTTTTACATTAGAGGTTCAGTAAGGTGCAATAGTAGTTTCTCCAGTCATCATTAAATAGCATAGCTCCAGCTTAGTTTTAGCCATCACCATTTCAATATCTAGACACTTCTCAGTTTTTTGCCCAATAGGGGAGAGGCAGAAGGGGTAAAGGCAATGCTAGAGGATTTGGATACGCTTCTACTAGCCAGTAGGGAGGTAGAGGCTAAGCTAGAGTCTTCACTCTCATGCAGCATGATGCTCAGGCATATAATGTAATGGTACCATATATACTCTCGATGTGTTTTATTGATGCTAGGGTTTTGATTAATATAGGTGTTACCCATTCTTTTGTGTCCCTTGTGTTTGCTTTAAAATTAGGTTAGCATGCTACGAGGATGGAAATTCCTTTATTAATTGCCACACCTCTAAGTGATTCATTGAACACTGACGTGATTCTTCTTGGGTGTCCTATGTTGGTAAAAGGTAAAGAGCTACTCATTGACTTGGTGTTGTTGGATGTGATAGACTTCAATGTAATCCTAGGTATGGACTGGTTGTTTCAGCATCATGCAGTTGAGGATTGTCATAGTAGAAGTGAATTTTAGAATTCCAACTCTAGAGGAATTCAATTTTATGGGTGATAAGAGTTCTATACCTTAGAATCTTATTTCTGCTATTACAGTAAGGACGATGCTGAGAAAAAGGTGTCAGGGATACTTGGCTTTGGTTAAGGATACTACAGCAGAACTAACATCCATCTCAAATGTTCTTGTATTATGTGAGTTTCCATTTGTCTTCCTTGATGAATTACTGGGTTTACCACCTCACAGGAAAATTAAATTTTGCATTGATGTGGTTATAGGCATAACTCCTATCTCTATACCGCTTTATAGGATGGCTCTTGTAGAGTTGAAAGAGTTAAAGAAGCAATCATAAGATTTTCTGGACAAAGGTTTTATAAGACCTAGTACTTCTCCTTGGGGTGCACCAATCCCATTTGTAAAGAATAAGGATGATACTCTAAGACTGTGTATTGACCATAAAGAATTGCATAAGGTGACTATTAAAAACAAGTATCCTCTTTCGAGGATAGATGATTTTTTCAATCAATTTTAAGGTGCATAGTTCTTTCTTAAGATTGACTTGAGGTCAGGTTA
This sequence comes from Mallotus nudiflorus, assembly GCA_947683625.1. NCBI lineage: Eukaryota > Viridiplantae > Streptophyta > Magnoliopsida > Malpighiales > Euphorbiaceae > Mallotus > Mallotus nudiflorus. The sequence continues at coordinate 11,742,731 of CANTUR010000009.1, forward strand.
TCAACAATTAAGGATTAGTGAAGCCGATGTTTCAAAAATGGCATTTCATACAAGATATGGCCATTATGAGTTTTGGTGATGTCCTTCGAATTAACCAATGCACTAGCAGCCTTTATGGGTCTGATTAATAGAGTGTTCAGACCATTTTTGGATCAGTTTATAGTGGTAATCATTAATGATATACTGGTGTATTTGAAGAGTATGGAAGAGCATGTATATCACTTGAGAACAGTGCTACAGACACTAAGGGAACATTAGCTTTATGCTATGTTCTTAAAGTGTGATTTTTAGCTAGAAAGTGTAGCATTCCTTGGGTATGTAATGTCTAAGGATAGCATTTAGGTTAATCCATAGAAGATTGAAGTAATGTTTGAGTGGCTCATAACTATAACAGTTATAGAGATTTGAAGTTTCTTAGGTTTGGCCAGGTATTATAGGAGGTTTATCTAGGATTTCTTAAGGTTTTCAGCACCTATAACCCCCTTAACTCAGAGGAAAGTAAAGTTTATATGGTCAAACACATGCAAGAATAATTTTCAACTGTTAAAAGAGAAGTTTACTATAGCTTCAATATTAATTTTGCCCAATAGAGTAGACAAGTTTACTGTGTACTATAATGATTCCAGAATTGGCCAAGGTTGTGTGTTAATTCAGAATGGAAGGGTAGTGGCTTATGCTTCTAGGCAATTGAAGAAGCATGAGCAAAACTATCCTACTCATGACCTAGAGATGGTCGTTGTAATCTTTACTCTTAAGATTTAGAGACATTATTTGTATGGGGTAACATGCAAAATCTACACTGACCATAAGAATTTGAAGTATATCTTTCAATAGAGAGATTTGAATCTCAAACATAGGAGATGGTTAAAAATTCTGAAGGATTATAATTATCATATCTTATATCATCAAAGCAAGGCTAATGTGGTAGTAGATGCCTTGAGTAGGAAGTCCTCAGGTAGTCTTTCTCACATTAGTGTGAAGAGGAGACTATTAATCTAAGAGATACATAAGTTGGTGGACCAAGGGTTGATGATAAAGATAACCAGGTCAGGAGGATTGTTAGTTTAGTTCAGAGCTAGAGCAGTATTAAGGGATAGAATCAAAGTAGCTCAGAGCTAAGATCCTTATTTGGTTGAGCTTGTGGAGAAAGTTCACAAAGGGAAGTTCACTAATTTTAATCTCGATGATGAAGGTGTGCTATGGATTAGTAGGATATTGTGTGTTTCTGATGTGGATAATTTGAGAGAGGAGATATTGGAAGAAGCTCATTTTGCAGCCTATAATATACATTCTAGTTCTACTAAGATGCACCATAATATTAAGGATCTTTACTAATGGAATGGAATGAATAAAGATGTAGCTAAATTTGTTTTTAAGTGCTTCACCTGTCAGCAAGTGAAAGTAAAGCATTAAAAGCCTTCTAGGAACCTTCAATCTCTTTCGATCCTTGAATGGAATGGGAGAGAGTCACTATGAATTTTGTGATAGGATTGCCTCTTTCTAAAGAATGATACAATTCCATCTAGGTGACAGTGGATAGGTTCACCAAGTCAGCTCATTTTCTACAAACTAAAATTGCTTTTTCATTAGCCAAGTTGGCTAGGCTTTACATCAAGAATATTATGTGTCTTCATGGGGTGCCTGTTTCCATTATTTCTAATAGAGTTTCGATATTTACCTCTCGATTTTGGTAGAAGTTACAAGAAGTGATGGGTACCAGATTTGATATTATTACTTTTCAGCCTCAGATAGATTGTCAGTCTAAGAGAACTATCCAAACACTTGAAGATATGTTGAGGATATGTGTAATGGATCTCGGAGCTAGTTAGGATAATCATCTGCCATTGGTAGAATTTACTTATAATAATAGCTACTATAGCAGTATTGAGATGGCACTATATGAAGCATTGTATGAAAGAAAATGTAGATCCCCTCTATGTTGGAATGGAGTAAGGGAAAGAGAATTGACTGGACCAGAAATTTCCAAGATGTATCTAACAAAGTCACTTTGATTAAAAAGAGATTGGAAACAATAGCTAGTAGATTGAAAAGTCATATAGATTAGAAGCACAAGGATGTAGAATTTCAAGTTGGAGACTATGTATTCTTAAATTTGTCACCAATGAAAGGTGTTATAAGATTTAGCAAGAAGGGAAAGTTGGCACTGAAATACATATGACCTTTTGAGATTTTGGAGAGAGTAAGCATGGTTGCATATCGATTGCCTTTGCCTCTGAATTTATCTCAAGTGCATTCAATGTTCCATATGTCGATGCTCATGAAGTATATTCGGATCCTTTACACGTTTTGCAACCTCAAAGTGTGGAAGTGAACAAAGATCTAACATACGAGGAAGAATTAGTGGCTATTGTTGACTATCAAGTTCGACAGTTGCATTCTAAGCAAATTTTGATGGTCAAAGTCTTGTGGAGGAGCAATAATATGGAAGAACATATGTAGAAGACTGAGGCAAAGATGTGGGTGGTATATCCTTATCTTTTTTACCAGTGAAACCTTGTATTCCTTTTTATTTATTAAAATTCAAGGATGATTTTTTGTAAGGGAGGAAGATTGTTATAACCTGAATTTTTAATTAATTATTATATTTGAACATGGGATTATTTAGTGTTAATTATGATTTAATTATTTATGAGATTATTATTATTTGTGTAGTTTTATTAAATTATTGATTAATTTTTTAGTGTATAAATAATTTGGGAGAAATTTAGTTTTTTAAAAATATTAGAATATTATTATTATTTTAAAAATTATTATTATTTAGTATAATTATATAAAAAAAAAGTGCAAAAACCAACTTTTTTCTTTTTCTCTTTCTTTCTTTCTTTCTTTCTTTCCTTATTCTCTTCTTCTCCTGCTCAACAATGCAACCACCACTAGCCATCGCCACCACATTGCCACCACCTATCAGAACTGCTAGTAGGAGCAACAGCTCCTCCTCTCCCCGGTGACATCACCACTCCTTCGCTCTCTCATCCTTCCCAGTTTCCCATTGTTGCCAAATTGACCAAGGGCTTGCCAACGACATTTCCAGTCGCTCCAACTGCTGCCACCCGGTCTTAATCAGAAGCTCTCCCTTCGGGCTTCGTTTCCCCCAATTAGATTCGCTTAGGTAACTCTAGTAACGACCTCAAATTTGGTTATTTGTTTTTAGGTTAATTTTAATTATTTTGTGAAATTGAGCTTGAATTTGATTTAATTACACACAGTTTTTTTTTTTTTTTGAGATTCTATACAATTGAGGTTGAGATCTAGCTAATGGTAATTTTTAATTATTTTTGTGATTTTTCAAAATTTTTGGGTTTTGATTATTGTTCACCTAACTGTTCTAGCTTGGAAAATTTTATATTTTAAAATTTTTTTATTAATTATGTAGATTAAGTTTTGTTAAGGAAGTTTTGTGAAATTATGTATAGAATTTGAGATATGAATTTTTAAAGATTATGCATAAATACATATTTTTGGAAAAATATTAGAAATTAATAAATTATTTGATTTTAATTGAAATTGTTGTTAATTATTCTATTTTAGACTATTTTGATTAATAAAAGTGTAAAAATAATTTTTATAATTATTTTCCATTTTTTAATTATTTAGTAGTTATTTTGGGAAATTAGATGAGAAATAAATTTATTTATTATTTTTGAGTCTAAATAAGCATTTTATTATTTTTATGATAATAATAAGTGATTTTAATAATTATGTACAATTTATGCTAATTTATTTGTAAAATAAAAATTTTATGCTATTAATGGATTTTATTAGCAAAATATTATTTAATAACCAGAATTTTATTATTTATTTGGAAAATAATTTTTTTTAATATTTTAATGATTTGAGAAATTATATTATTTTATTATATATTTTGTGATGTTAATTCTCCGTTGGCATGAAATGCAATTCAGCTCAATCCAAGATGTCAAGCTTTGGAGATACTTGAAGTGTGTTTTTGTGCAGGTTTGACTCTACTTTTAGTATACAAATGTCCATGTTACAAAGGAAACTCTACCATGTTTTCAATTGATTTCTCATAAAATGTGACATCGGTATATTTTAAGTTTTGAGTCTTTTATTAGAGTCATGTCTTATATCAAATATGTTCTTAGAAATCTAGAATATATAAGATTAGGATTTTATCCTAATTATTTTATTATTATATTTTATAGTTGCATCGAGACTGAGGTCTACAGGACCAGGCCAGTTGAGTTATTATAGAGGAGCATACTCTACCTATGAGTTATTATTATATGTATGCATTGCATATAGATGTAATACCTTATATTTTTATTTAACTAAAGTAATTTTCAAAACTTTGTTATTAATAATCACTTTTGAATTATATTATACAATTGTTAATATTATTTTTTTTAGGGTTATTAATTTATGAGATGATTATATGTGAGTATTATCTATTTATTATTTAAAATTTCATTGTTTATTTTTATTTTTATTATTTTATTAATAATAATAATATTATTATTATTATTACTAATCTAAACTATATTAACTTCATGGTTAATTTATGTGCTATTTTGTACATGCATATATACATATATATATATATATATATATATATATATATATATATATATATATATATATATATATATATATATATATAAAACCCTCACCAACACCCTTCCTCTCCGTCTGCCACCCACGCCATCTCTTCCCCTCAGTATGCTGCCTTCCCCTTTTCTTGAGAACTCCATCACCGCTGTGCACTGAGCTTCCAGGAGTGTTGCTGATGCTACCTTCTTCTTCCTCGCGAGGCAGCACCTTCTTCTCCTCATACAGCAGCCCTGCACCTCCCGTTCTGCCCAGCTTTGGTCCTCTGTCCGTGCTATCTCCTTGTGGCGTCGAGCTGCCTTCGTCGTCCCCATTTTCGGTGGTGGCACGTCCGCTTCATCCTCTTCCAACTGCCTTGCCGGACAGTGAGTGTTCCTCACCCATTCTCTTCTTTCCCTCTCAAATGCCTTTGGTGTTTCGGTAGATCTTAGGACTTGAGTTGTGGTTTATGGGTTGTTAAGGTTAGTTTTGATTTTTTTTTCTTCCTTGGCAGTTTTGGTGGATTATTGAATTTATACATAAATTTTATTGAAATTATTTGATATTTAGTTGGTTTAATTGGTTGTTATTTGAGTTCAATTAATAATTAGAATAATTAAGGTTAATTTTTTTTATGTATTGATTGTTTTTAAGGTTTTAGGAATTTTGATGTTAATTATAAGTTTTTGTTAATTTTGGGTATTAATTAATATTTTTTATTAATTTCAAAAATTATTTGTAAAAATTATAAAATTTTAATAATTGAGGTTATTATTAAATGTTATTAATTTTAGAACTCAAGTTATAATTTTTGTGATTTTTAAACTATTTTTATAGATATTTTTGAATTTATGTCAAATGTGAATATTAGGTTAAATTATTTATTTTTAGAAGAAATTATTAGTTGATATTATGTTCTAATTATATTAAGAAGTTTAATTTTTAGAAAATAAATTTTTAGATGATTAAATAATTTTAAGGAATATTTTTTGTTAGTACTAATAATACATTATGTAATTTATGTATTTAGGGGTAAAAATGAAATTTTGCGCTAATTATAGTTAAACATATATTTTAGTTAGTTTTATTATTATTTAAGAGGTTTAGACAATTTTTATAAATTAATTGATATTTTTACTTAAGTAATGTTGATTTGAAATATTAATTCCAAATATTTCATATATATTTATAATACATTATTTTGGTAACAAAAATTAAATATAAGGTTGTATTTAGTATATTTGATGTTATGGTTTTAATTTAGGCTTTAATTATATTTTGATAATGAACGCAAATGGAGTTGTTTAATTTTTAATTGAGATTTTTATATTTTAGTATATATGTATGTGTAATATGTATTTTGGAAATAAATAATATCATTTCTCGATGTTTTGTTGAGTTGTGATCTCGATCAGGGCTAAGTGTAGTTTTTGAAGCCCGACTCGAGTATGTATGTCTGTGGTTATTAGTAGTGCATTTTCTATGCAGGTCTGGCTTTACCTTTGGTAGAGAGATGTCCATTTTACAAAGGAGACTCTGCCAAAATTTTGGTAGATTTTCTCGTAAAGCGTGTTATTCATTATGAATTTCTACCGTTAGTTAGGTTCTATCCTGTCTATCGTGTCTTGTCCGGTCTTCCTCGAGTCAGCTTGGAAATTCATTATTTTGTTGATTTATGATTTCAATTCCATAGTCATGTTTTAAAATCAATTTGTCATTTTCCTTCTAGAGCATATCGGAGCAAAAGCCGTGAGACCGAGGTAGATGCGTGGTCGTCAGCCTTCGCATTCATCTTGTAAGTCAATAGAACGATCTGTGTGTGTGTTTACTTAAAGAATGCATGCACTCATATTTTTAATATTGATTATATGATTTATTTAATTTAATGTTGTTATTTAAGGTTTAAGACACATTTTATTTATTCAAAAATCAATTTTGATAAATTTTGGTAGAACGGGCTACCTGGTGGGCTTCACCAGGACTATGTGCACATGGTAGAGATTGAGAGATGGACCCGATACATATATGACTGGTGGATGTTAAACTGGGACGGGTGCCTCGGTGGAAGCCTATGCTCTCGAGGACCGCCAGTGATTGTAAGGTTAAAAAATTGGTCTGGGATGGGTGCCTCGGTTGATACCCTAGCTCTTGGGGACCGCCAGTACCATACATTTAGATTAAGTGAACGACTGTGACTTGGTGCCTCAGTTGATGCCTTTGCTCTCGAGGACCAGCAGTCTGATTGGAACAAGTGGGCCAGTTGGCCATTTAGATTTTTGGGTTTAGGGTTCTACCAAGATTTTTCAAAAGCTATACTTATACACTATAATTATTTTCACTATAAATATATAGATTTTAAAAAGGTTTTCAAATCATACAGCTCTTTTATTGACTTAATCAGTGAGGTCTGATTCCCCTCAATTTATTTTTTTTCAAGAGCTTAGGAGTTTGACCTCAGACTACCTTCATGCCGGGTTTCTTCTTCTCCAGCTATTTTATGTAGGTCATTGTAAGCTGTACTGTTGTATTATTCTAGGATGCTGTAGTAGTATATGTACTAAGAATTGTATGTTTTAAGTATATTTATGTAATTTATTTGTACGAACCACGCTTATGCATAAAGATTTAAGTTTGATTTATAATATGTGATGTTGAAGCACATTTTATTTAGCACTTGAATTTGTTTATTTTTGAGAAAAATCAGTTTGATAACGTGTTCTATTTTAAAATAAGGTTTTAAATTGTAAGGTGTTGTTTATCTTTTCTTTAAGGCTTACTACGGGTTTTGGGGGCCTTATGCCTTCCCATTCCCTAGTGCCGGTCACGTGCCCTCGGGTTCGGATTGTGACAAAGTTGGTATCAGAGCATAAGATCGATAAATTGTCCATGTCTCTTTCTGTTTAACTACTGCAGCTTTAGGGTTGATAATTGTCTTTGAGATGTTCTTGTTTCTAATTCCGTGTTGCGTTAAATATTCTTACCCTGTTTTGAATTCAAATTTTCCTTGTCTTCTTTTGCAGAATGAGGTGTGTGCGTACCGACCCCGATGTTGATCCGACCCTTAGACTTAATGAGCAGTCTGTGCACGATGAGGCTCCCCTTCCTGCTCCACGTCATTGGGGTAAAGGTAGAGGTAGAGGTCGAGCCAAGGTAGCTACAGCTAAGATTCCTAGTCAGCAGTAAGTCGAGCCTAAAGCCCCAGCCATAAATCCCACAGCTTTTGTAGCTAGACTAGTAGGGATTAATCAGGGTCTTACAGCATTGAATCAGGCGATGCCCCTTGTACAACAGATGCTACAGCAGAGGAATCAGGGGATGTCAAATACTAAAGCAGCACTTCTTTACTCTCGGATTGGCAAAGTTTCTTTTGACAGTACGGGTGATGCCTTAGACTTCATTAATGCTATTGAGGCACGTACCAGGACGAGACATACGGATTATCAGAGGATAATGATTATGGAGTTGTCAGTTCAAGCGGCAGCTCAAGACTAGTTTATGCAGTCGATTCAGTCATCTATGCATGAGCTGACTTGGCCAGAGTTTAAGGACCGCTTCTTGAGATTTTTCTGTCCTCCAGCCTCCAGAGATGCCTATAGGTGGTAGTTGCTCCACATCACTAGAGCGGATAGGTCAGTTGAGGACTATACCAGAGAGTTTAATAGGTTGTCCCGACATGTAGAGGATATCAGGAGGGACCCTTATAGAGCAGTGGAGCTGTATGTTACTGGATTGGGACTCGCTTTTATTGGTATACGTACCGAGGACTGCACCCTAGAGAGTGTGATTAGGGAGGCCCATTTGATTAAGAGGCGACATATCCGCTAGGGCACCATGATAGATCCCTATATGGTTGGGGGCAGTGGATTTGGTATAGCTCCCGGATACCAGCAGTTTTCACATCGGTAGTTCGGGTCAGCAGGCTGCAGGTAGTTCACAGCAGGGTGGTAGGAGGTCCAGGACCCATCGAGTTGGTCGCCATGGTTATGCCACGAACAGGAGAAGTAATAGGGGTCACAGATTCAGTACTGGAGTCAGCAGCAGTAGTAGTGGCCAGAGCTCCGGATAGAGTAGTTCTGGGTCTGGGGCTAGTGCATGTGCGAGTTATGGACGATTTCATCAAGGCCCGTGTCATTTATTGTCAGGCGCTTGCTTTAGATGTGGACAGGTTGGTCATCTTACCAGAGCTTGTCCTCACTTCGGATACCAGCCACAGTATGCTCAGGGTTCATCTTCATCAGTGGCTCAGCCCTACTATCTGATGCCTTAGCAGTATTAAGCACCAGTACAGCCACAGCAGAGACTGCCACAACTTATAGGTCAGCAGGGCCGAGGTTCAGTTGGTAGGCCTAGTGGTCACGGGTTTGTGTAACCCTCGACATCTCAGCAGGCAGGTCATGGCCAGGCTCGAGTATTCACCTTGACACCACAGGATGCTCAGACTTCGAATGCAGTGGTAGTAGGTATTCTCTCAGTCTGTGCATGTGATGCTAGAGTATTGTTTGACCCCGGTGCTTCACATTCATTCATTTCTCCTGTGTTCACTTCGAGAATCGAGTGGCAGCCTTCCCGGTTGTCCTTTCCTCTATCTGTGTCGACTCCTCTTAGTGATGAGTTGGAGACAGATATTTTCTTTCCTTCGTGTCCGATGTTGGTGGATGGTAGGGAATTATTGGCGGACTTAGTGTTGCTTAATGTGTTGGAATTTGACATCATTTTGGGTATGGATTGGTTGTCGAGGTATTATGCCTTTGTGAACTACCGAGAGAAAGAAGTGGTGTTCAAAATTCCAAGAATTTTATTTTACAGGTGAAAAGAGCTCCATGCCTCGTAATCTCATTTCTGCTATTACAGCCTGGAAGATGCTTAAAAGGGGTTATCAGGGTTACTTGGCAGTGGTAAGAGATGTTGATTAAGTGAATGGGGTGATTAAACAGGTGCCAATGGTGTGTGAATTTTCGGATGTCTTTTCTGAAGAATTACCAGGATTACCACCAGACAGAGAGATAGAGTTTTATATCGATATCATACCTAGTACAGATCCTATTTCTATGCCACCCTACAGAATGGCACCAGTAGAATTACAGGAGCTGAAGGAGCAGTTGCAGGAGTTGCTTGATAAGGGTTTCATCAGACCTAGTACATCACCTTGGGGTGCTCTGGTGTTGTTTGTGAAGAAGAAAGATGGTAGTCTTCGACTTTGTATTGATTATAGGCAGTTGAATAAGGTCACCATCAAGAATAAGTATCCACTTCCAAGGATCGATGACCTATTTGATCAGCTTCAAGGTGCTACATGCTTCTCTAAAATAGACTTGAGATCTGGGTATCACCAGTTAAGGATCAGAAGAGGTGATGAGCCCAAGACAGCCTTTCGAACAAGATATGGCCATTATAAGTTCTTAGTAATGTCCTTTAGGTTGACTAATGCTCCAGCAGCCTTTATGGACTTGATGAATCGGGTGTTTAGGCCATACTTGGACCAGTATGTAATAGTTTTCATTGATGATATCTTGGTTTATTCCAAGAGTGAGGCTGAGCATGTTATACATCTGAGAAGGGTGCTTCAGACATTAAGGGAGCACAGGTGGTATGCCAAGTTCTCAAAGTGCGAGTTCTGGTTGCGTCAAGTGGCATTTCTAGGCCACGTGGTTTCTAGAGATGGCATACAGATGGACCCTAAGAAGATAGAGGCTATTACAGAGTGGTCGAGGCCGACTACAGTTAGAGAGGTACGGAGTTTCCTAGGTCTAGCAGGCTATTACAGAAGATTTATGAAAGACTTCTCTAAAATTACCGCACCTTTGACAAGGTTGACCCAGAAGAGTGCTAAGTTTGTGTGGACAGACAAATACGAAGAGCACTTCCAATTATTAAAGGACTTGTTGACGTCGGCTCCAATTCTGATTTTGCCCTCTGGAAATGAAGGGTATACAGTGTATTATGATGCTTCTAGAGTGGGATTGGGATGTGTGTTAATGCAAAATGGCCAAGTGATTGCTTATGCTTCAAGGCAATTGAAGAATCACGAGCAAAACTATCCTACTCATGACTTGGAGATGGCAGCTGTTGTTTTTGCTTTGAAAAGATGGAGGCATTACTTGTATAGGGTGACATGTGAGATATACACTGATCACAAGAGCTTGAAATATACCTTTCAGCAGAAGGACTTGAATATGAGGCAGAGAAGATGGATGGAAATTCTTAAGGATTATGATTGTTCCATTTTATACCATCCAGGCAAAGCGAATGTTGTCACGGATGCCTTGAGTAGAAAATCAGCGAGCAATCTTGCCTATATTAGCACATAAAGAAGGTCCATTATCAAGGAGTTTCATGGGTTGATTTATCAGGGGTTGCAGATGAAAGTTACCCGAAAGTCCCTTTTAGCTCAATTCAGGGTACGATCAATATACTTGGATCAGGTTAAGGCAGCTCAGAGGAGAGACCCTCAGTTGCAGAAGATTATGGATGAAGTGCAACAAGGCCAGTCACGGGACTTTATGATTAACAGAGAAGGTGTGTTGTGGTTAGGCACTAGGATTTGTGTGCCAGATGTTGATGACTTGAGGAAGGAGATTATGGAAGAAGCACATTTTTCTGCATATAGTGTTCATCCAGGTTCTACCAAGATGTATCATGACTTGAAAGATACATATTGGTGGAATGGGATGAAGAAGGACATTACAGAGTTTGTGTCTAGGTGTCTGACTTGTCAACAAGTGAAGCTTGAACATCAGAGACCCTTGGGATTATTATAGTCTATGCCAATTCCCGAATGGAAATGGGATATGATAGCTATGGATTTCGTGACTGGGCTACCTCAGACTACTGGAGGTTATGATTCAACATGGGTGATTGTTGATAGGCTAACTAAGTCAGCACACTTTTTACCAATAAAGAAGACGTACTCTACTGATAGACTGACGAGACTTTATGTCAATAGGATTGTTTGTCTATATGGAGTACCTGTGAGCATAGTGTTAGATAGAGGAGCCACCTTTACCTCAGTCTTTTAGCAAGAATTACACAAGGCCTTGGGTACCAGATTGGATTTCAGTACGGCCTTCCACCCTCAGACAGATGGTCAGTCAGAGAGGACTATCAAGACGTTAGAAGATATGCCAAGGATGTGTGTAATGGACTTTGGAGGATAGTGGGATTCGCACTTGCCACTGATTGAGTTTGCTTACAATAACAGCTATCATGCTAGCATCAAGATGGCTCCGTATGAGGCACTATATGGTAGAAAGTGTAGATCACCATTGTGTTGGGAGATTGGTGAAAGGCAGTTAACGGGTCCAGAGTTGGTGCAGATCACTTCAGAGAAAGTCCCTATTATATAGCAGGAATTAAAGACAGCCTTCAGCAAATAGAAGAGCTACACTGACCCTAGGAGGAAGGATGTATCCTTCATGGTTGGAGACATGGTGTTCCTGAAGGTGTCTCCAATGAAAGGAGTTATGAGATTTGGCAAAAAGGGTAAGCTAGCTCCTAGATACATTGGACCGTTTAAGATTCGGTCTAGAGTGGGTGAAGTGGCGTATAAGTTGGTGTTACCACCAGAACTGTCAAGAATCCATCCTGTATTTCATGTATCCATGCTGAGGAAATACGTTCCTGATCCATCTCATGTATTACAACCTCAGACCGTAGAGCTTAGTGACGATCTGACTTACAAGGAGTACCCAGTGGCGATTGTAGATCGCCAAGTCCGGCAGTTACGAACTAAGGAGATACCGATGGTGAAGGTGTTATGGAGTAACCATTCTGCTAAGGATTGCACTTGGGAAACTGAAGTTGAGATGCGAGTTTCTTTCTCGTATCTCTTCCCCTCTTAGCCTTGTAATTCTTCTAATTCTTCTTTTCTTGAATTCGGGGACAAATTCATATAAGGAGGGGAGACTGTAATACCTTATATTTTTATTTAACTAAAGTAATTTTCAAAACTTTGTTATTAATAATCACTTTTGAATTATATATACAATTGTTAATATTTTTTTTTAGGGTTATTAATTTATGAGATGATTAAATGTGAGTACTATCTATTTATTATTTAAAATTTCATTGTTTTTTTTTATTTTTATTATTTTATTAATATTATTATTATTATTATTATTATTATTATTATTATTATTATTATTATTATTATTATTACTAATCTAAACTATATTAACTTCATGGTTAATTTATATGCTATTTTGTATATATATATATATATATATATATATATATATATATATATATATATATATATATATATATATATATATATATATATAAGTATATGTATAGATATAGGACCAAAAGAACAAAAAAAAAAAACCCTCACCAACACCCTCCCTCTCCGTCTGCCACCCACGCCATCTCTTCCCCTCACCGTGCCGCCTTCCCCTTTGCCTGAGAACTCCATCACCACAATGCACTCAGCTTCTAGGAGTGTTGTTGTTGCTGCCTTCTTCTTCCTTGCGAGGCAGCACCTTCTTCTCCTCGTACAGCAGCCCTGCACCTCCCGTTCTGCCCAGCTTTGGTCCTCTGTCCGTGCTATCTCCTTGTGGCGTCGAGCTGCCTTCGTCGTCCCCATTTCTAGTGGTGGCACGTCCTCTTCTTCCTCTTCTAGCTGCCTTGCCGGACAGTGAGTGTTCCTCACCCATTCTTTTCTTTCCCTCTCAAATGCCTTTGGTGTTTCGGTAGATCTTAGGACTTGAGTTGTGGTTTATGGGTTGTTAAGGTTAGTTTTGATTTTTTTTTTCTTCCTTGGCAGTTTTGGTGGATTATTGAATTTATACATAAATTTTATTGAAATTATTTGATATTTAGTTTGTTTAATTGGTTGTTATTTGAGTTCAATTAATAATTAGAATAATTAAGGTTAATTTTTTTTTATGTATTGATTGTTTTTAAGGTTTTAGGAATTTTGATGTTAATCATACATTTTTGTTAATTTTGGATATTAATTAATATTTTTTATTAATTTCAAAAATTATTTGTAAAAATTATAAAATTTTAATAATTGAAGTTATTATTAAATGTTATTAATTTTAGAACTCAAATTATAATTTTTGTGATTTTTAAACTATTTTTATAGATATTTTTGAGTTTATGTCAAAGGTGATTATTAGGTTAAATTATATATTTTTAGAAGAAATTATTAGTTGATATTATGTTCTAATTATATTAAGAAGTTTAATTTTTAGAAAATAAATTTTTAGATGATTAAATAATTTTAAGGAATATATTTTTTAGTACTAATAATACATTATGTAATTTATGTATTTAGGGGTAAAAATGTAATTTTGCGCTAATTATAGTTAAACATATATTTTAGTTAGTTTTATTATTATTTAAGAGGTTTAGACAATTTTTATAAATTAATTGATATTTTTACTTAAGTAATGTTGATTTGAAATATTAATTCCAAATATTTCATATATATTTATAATACATTATTTTGGTAACAAAAATTAAATATAAGGTTGTATTTAGTATATTTGATGTTATGGTTTTAATTTAGGCTTTAATTATATTTTGATAATGAACGCAAATGGAGTTGTTTAATTTTTAATTGAGATTTTTATATTTTAGTATATATGTATGTGTAAGATGTATTTTGGAAATAAATGATATCATTTCTCGATGTTTTGTTGAGTTATGATCTCGGTCGGGGCTAAGTATAGTTTTTGAAGCCTGACTCGAGTATGTATGTCTGTGGTTATTAGAAGTGCATTTTCTATGCAGGTCTGGCTCTACCTTTGGTAGAGAGATGTCCGTTTTACAAAGGAGACTCTGCCAAAATTTTGGTAGATTTTCTCGTAAAGTGTGATATTCGTTATGAATTTCTACCGTTAGTTAGGTTCTATCCTGTCTATCGTGTCTTGTCCGGTCTTCCTCGAGTCAGCCTGGAAATTCATTATTTTGTTGATTTATGATTTCAATTTCATAGTCATGTTTTAAAATCGATTTGTTATTTTCTTTCTAAAGCATATCGGAGCAGAAGCCGTGAGACCGAGGTAGACGCATGGTCGTCAGCCTTCGCATTCATCTTATAAGTCAATAGAACGATCTGTGCATGTGTTTACTTAAAGAATGCATGCGCTCATATTTTTAATATTGATTATATGATTTATTTAATTTAATGTTGTTATTTAAGGTTTAAGACGCATTTTATTTATTAAAAAGTCAATTTTGAGAAATTTTAGTAGAACAGGCTACCTGGTGGGCTTTACCAGGACTATGTGCACATGGTAGAGATTAGGAGATGGACCCGATACATATATGACTGGTGGATGTTAAACTGGGACGGGTGCCTCGGTGGAAGCCTATGCTTTTGGGGACTGCCAGTGATTGTAAGGTTAAAAATTGGACTGGGATGGGTGCCTCGATTGATGCCCTAGCTCTCAGGGACCGCCAGTACCATATATTTGGATTAAGTGAACGACTGTGACTCGGTGCCTCGATTGATGCCTTTGCTCTCGGGGACCGACAGTCTGATTGGAACAAGTGGGCCAATTGGCCATTTAGATTTTTGGGTTTAGCGTTCTACTAAGATTTTTAAAAAGCTATACTTATACACTATAATTATTTTCACTATAAATATATAGATTTTAAAAAGGTTTTCAAACCATACAGCTCTTTTATTGACTTACTCAGTGAGGTCTGATTCCCCTCAATTTATTTTTTTTCAGGAGCTTGGGAGTTCGACCTCAGACTACCTCCACGTCGGGTTTCTTCTTCATCGGCTATTTTATGTAGGTCATTGTAAGCTGTACAGTTGTATTATTCTAGGATGCTGCAGTAGTATATGTACTAAGAATTGTATGGTTTAAGTATATTTGTGTAATTTATTTGTACAAACCACGCTTATGTATAAAGATTTAAGTTTGATTTATAATATGTGATGTTGAAGCACATTTTATTTAGCACTTGAATTTGTTTATTTTTGAGAAAAATTAGTTTGATAACGTGTTCTATTTTAAAATAAGGTTTTAAATTATAAGGTGTTGTTTATCTTTTCTTTAAGGCTTACTACGGGTTTCGGGGGCCTTATACCTTCCCATTTCCTAGTGCCAGTCACGTGCCCTCGGGTTCGGGTCGTGACAATAGAAATATTATTGGCATCCACAATTTTTAATAGATATGAATTTTACTATGCTATGTTTGCATATATATATATATATATATAAGTGAATATTTAATTGTGTATTGGATGTTGTTTATATTTAATATGATTTTACTATTTTATTTATGAAATATGATTTTGGAGGATAGTTGTAGAATGTGCTACCTAGTGGGCCATACTAGGGTTGTTGTGCAATAGTACGCTAGATACTGGGCTATAAATCTTTATTAATATGAGATATGATTAAATTAATTATTAAGATTTATGGTTTAAGAGTGGTATGACTACATAATCTTGGTTGACTGAGTGTCTCGAGACCATTAATGCCGACAGTGAGACTGCATGAGGTCGATTGACTTATTGTCTCAGAGCTGGTCTACTATTAAATTTGAGAAGAGAAATATTTTTGGATTTAAGTGAGCCTATTGGCTAGTGAGGTTTTATGATTGAGGTTATGGAGTATTTTAGGATTCTGTTTCAGTCCTCCACCTAAATTTTACTGCATTTATTTGTTGTTAAATATGTGATTTTAAGCATTTGTATACAATGCATGTATAAATTACATAAATATAAATATAAATATATAAATACTATATTGATGCTCGATTGCTTGTATGCCTAGGCTATATATATATATATATATATATATATATATATATATATATATAATTTACTCAGTGAGGTTTGACCCTCCTCAATTATTTTTCAGGATCTTTCTCATCAGACCTCTCATTATAGTTCTATTTGCTAAACTCTTTTTTCACTAGCTGATCTATATAAATTTTGAACTATAACTCCTTATATTAATTAGACGCTGCAATAGCAGTATATTTTTTTGTAGTATTTTATATTATTATTGAATGAGGCTTTGTATTTAAATATTTGTATGAACATATTTTACTATGATATGAAACTTATTTTTGATTTAAAAAATTTTAATTCTAAGCATATTTATGTTTATGTTTTATTGAGTTTTTATATTTTTAGGCTTGCTACGAGTTCTGAATTCGCACGAATTTTCATTCTCTAACACCAGTCATGACTCCCCAGTTTGGATCATGACATGTTCATTTTTTGCCAGCTTGTTTGCATGTTTATGGGTAAATTCACTAATAAGAGTTAGGGAAATTTATCAGTTTAAGACTCATAAAACTTATATCAGTCGACAACTAAAGTAGGCGAGCTCTACTGGGAACCATGACAGTAGGCAGAGGTCTACGATGGTGAATTAATTGTTAAGAAACTTAATGAGTTTAGATTAATTTCTTAACCACAAGAGTAGGTTAAACTTTAATCTTTACATGCTTAACTGAACTCGAGAGAGTTTTTAGATATTTTAAAATAATTACTCTTAACTTAAGTCAATGTCTTTTGTGTGTTAATATGTTCATGATTTGAAATAGTGAAACAAAACCTAAACTCTGAGTTTTTTATCATTTGATTACAGTTTAATTCTTTTGTTTTATTTATATTAAATTTGCAATATCATTTTATTTAATTTACTAGTTCAGAACATAAATAAAAATGTTAGTATTCAATATACAATTTTCATGGGAACAATAACTCTTTATACTGCAATCACGATCCATGTGCTTGCGGGTTTTGAACCCAACATTTAGACTTAATAACCAACATTTAGACTTGATAACTATATATATATATATATATATTGTCTAATTAGAAATTAGAAAATATAATTTTTGGTGGGAAAAAAAAAAGTGATGTTTTAGGTATAATAGACTTAGAGTGTTTTACACAATGAAATATGTGTATTCTAAAATAAGATTTTTTGTATTTTATAGAAAAATATTATGAATTTTAATAACTCAACACATAAGTTTTTAAAGGTAAGTGTTCAATTATAAAGAGATATATTTGTCAAAGTTTAGACTTAATGACTTAATTTAGAGCTCAACTTATATATATAATAGAGTATGATTAGAAATTGATGTGTTGCTTTCTACATAAACTTATCTGATTATTGAATAATACACGCAATCACTTTCCAAACAAACACGTTACATTTTTATTTTCTTGAGTTTCAATTCATGTAGCTTCTATTTAATCCCAGTGATTAGTTTCCCTGGCGGAACAATCTCTTATTGGATTCATTTCCAGTAAGTTACTTAAAAGGATTAAGACATAGTTTTAATCCTATTATTACTCTATGCTGATAGCAAATTCTTTATGCTCTCGTTGTTGTTTCTTGTTCTTTGTGATTGGCTCATAGAACTCTGTTTATTCTTGAAATTTTCATCAAATTCATATTTTTAGCCAACATAGTGATACTATGCTTTTATCAGTTCTTGAATTGTAATATCTGCAAGTTTCGTTCTTCTCTTTTACTTCTCTTTTCATGCTCGATCTGGTACTTGCCTTGTACCTTTGTAAATATGAAATCGTTGCTAAATTAAATTATTTCCTTATTAAGGTAAAATGATTGCTGTTACGTGGATTACAATTATACGTGCAGTGGTATTAGTTAGACAACATTACAAGCTCAACTTGTATGAGATGAGCCATAATTTATAGGCAGCAGATAAGAAGATCCATTGACGACACCATTTATTGAGATCTCGTCGTCGTTATTTAGAATAACATAGACAGCGACACCATTATTAGAGAAGATGTTATTATTTAGAATAGCATACTAAAAGAAACCTCCTGCTATGGCGGCAGCCCCTGTAACGGCCCTGATAGCAGCATCACCGCTGCACTTAACTCTCGGACAGGTTTCTATGGTGTAAAGAACTGTGTTATCCTTAAGACAAAGCAGCAGATCCGCATCAAAAAACTTACTATAGTTAATTCCGCCGCCACTGGAGACGACGTTAACGCTGTCAACGCGCCACTGGGCGCTGGGTTCAGTAGGCTTAGAAGTGAATTGCAGATTACAAAATTCAGTGGCAGGGCAAATATCTGTAATGAGGAAACTGTCCACATTGCCCTTCTGAAAGTACTTGTGGCCCTTCGGCATAATACCATATTGCTTCAGATCTTCAATAACTAGAGGTTTATCGTTTGCGTGATTACTGAGTCGTATGCCTATGGTGGA
Source organism: Mallotus nudiflorus (assembly GCA_947683625.1). NCBI lineage: Eukaryota > Viridiplantae > Streptophyta > Magnoliopsida > Malpighiales > Euphorbiaceae > Mallotus > Mallotus nudiflorus. The sequence goes on from CANTUR010000009.1 coordinate 11,761,468, forward strand.
ATCGGTTCCTGAGTCATCTTTATTTGCAGTTTTCACGATAATAGAATACGTACAACTAGGAGATGGTGGTGGAGGTGGAGATGGAGGTGGATGTGGAGGTGGAGGTGGAGGTGGAGATGGAACAGTAACTGGCTGCAAAAGACAGGTAACAAAATCAGTTACTACCTAGCCGGCACGGAAACAAAAAATGAAAAATGTAACAACGAATGCCCAAAAATGATATTTATTTATAAACCATATAGGAATGATTTTATGGATAATTATTTGTCGTTGCTAGTGATAAAAAAAATGTGGCTAATGCTATTGAACTAATTTGAAAAGTACAAAATTAATAAATAAATATTTTTGAAATATAAATAAATTGCAAGATATAAATCTTTAAATTATGGTATGACATTAGTTTAGATTCCATCATTTTAAGTAGTCGAATTAAAATTGGTGCTTTATATATATATATATAAACATATATATATATAAACATATGCAGACTAAAAAACATTGTCTCTATTATAACAAATAAGTCTCTGAATCTACAAATAAATTTAGTACATTTAGCAGGTCATTTTCAAGTAGCAGGTAAATTAGCATTTAAATTTTTTATTATCCTAAATAATACAATTTAAAATCCTAAATCTAAAAGATCATGCAAGAGTTTACTTTTTATTTTCTTAAAAAAATTAATAATTTACATAATTAAAAAAATCTGAAAGTAATTTAAAATATAATTTATGAATAAATGTAACTCAGATACAATACCATGCAAAGTGTTGTCAATCATCTTGATTTTTGACATATTTAAAGTTTTAGTCTAATCAAACTGATTTTATTATGAATTGAAATTGAATAGAAGAATTAGTTTTGAATATAATAATAATAATAATAATAATATTAATAGTAATAAATTGAAATTGAAAGTAATATATTAAATATATCAAATTGTAATTGATTTACAGGTTCATGCATTCATGTTGTAATTGAAAAAGTTTGAATTTATATATATATATATATATATATATATATATATATATATATATATATAGTAACAACCATGTGTACGTGGGCAAAAAAAATTTTAGACTCGTGATTGCAATAAACTATTAAACATATACCTTGACAGTATTATTTTTTTAAATAATAATAATAATAATATTTTGAAATAATAATAACATCGAGGTATATGTTTATTATTATTATTATTATTATTATTAAATAAAATTTTAAAAGTAACAAAAGTGTAATTTATTTTTATAACAAATTGATATAAACTAAATACACTTATAATTCATTACAATTTTGATAAATCTTTTAAATAATTATATTATATTCCTTCAATATTTTTTATAATTAATATTTTTTCTTAACTCTAGAACTAATTTTAAATAAAAAATATTATGGTTATAATTAATCATAAGATAATAAAAATAATTAGTTATTTTGTTAATAAATAATTTAAAAACTAATAAAAAGTTATATTTTCTTTATGTAACAATTTAAATATTACAATCTCATCAAACTCATAATTTACTACAATTTTAGTAAATTTTTTATTGAAGCAGTGACACTTTATTTCTTTAATATTTTTTAATATTAATGCTTTTACTCACTCAAACAGTAATTTAATGTAATTTTTCAAATTTCAACTAACAATTAAATGATAAAGATTAATTAATTTTATTTTAACTATTTTTATTAAATTTTATTAAAATAACTAAAAACGATAATTATACTATGCTTCTTGCAGAAATACTACTCTTAAATAAATTATATGCTCTATTTTGAAAGTATGATTGCAAATAGAAGACAAAATTAAAATTAAAATTGAAATTAATTTAATTTTAATTAATTACTTAACTAAATTAAATTTAATATGTTCTTAAAAATAATAAGAGTATTATTTTATTTATATGTTAATCTAATTTTTCAATATTAATAGTATTACATTATAACATAGTAATTTATTATAATTTTATAAATTTTCTATTTAAAAAGTTATACAACACACTTTCAATAATTTTATCTAAATAATAATTTAGTTTTAAAAACTTGATAGAATTATAATATAGTAATTTATTACATTTTTATGAATTTTCTATTTAAACACAACAATTTTTCAACATGTTTTATGTTAATATTTTTCATAATTAATTATTTTATAAAATTTATTAATTTTAATTTTAATTTTAATTATTTATTTATTAAATTTAATTTAGTAAGACTTATAAAATTATGTTATTTCATTTGATTTATATTAGATAAAATATAAGAAGACCCAATTAAAAATAGAAAAAAATTATATTTTTTAACAAAAGTATTACTTAAAATTTAATTAATTTAATTTTTGTTAGAAATAAAATAGAAGTAGTTAATCTAATTAAAATAGAAAACATACTTTCAATTAAATTAAAATTACATTATAATTAATTTAATTTTTATTTAAACATAAAATAGAAATTAACATAATTAGAAAATAGAAATTAACGTAAGTAGAATAGATAATATACTTTTAATTAAATTAAAATTACATTTTAATTATTATTAATAAATTACTATATTATTTAATTTTTATATAATAATAAGTGAATTTTTTTTTATATATAATTTTGTCTATTTCCTCTTGTGGTATTCTTAATAGCAGAACATACCTTTGCATACTTATGTGGCCAACGAGCGTATGAATGGACATTGTTCATAAAAGCTAGGAAGATGAGAAAAGATAGTAAGTGACTGCTCACTGCCATTTTATGAAAGAATTAAGGAAGCTATGCTTTTGATTTTGGTGTCGTACATATGGCAATGCCTTATGCCGTAGTTATAATGAAGGGCTATATGGCAATGCCTTATGCCGTAGTTATAATGAAGGGCTATATGGCAATGCCTTTATGCCATATTTATTATGCAGGGCTATATGGCAATGCCGGATTTTTCTTAAGAGCTTTTCTTGTCTTTTCTGTTTTATAATTTTTGTTCTTTTCCTACATAAATTGAGATTCCCTCACTGATATATATATACACACACATTGAAATTTGCTTGTTTGCAATATATTAATTAAATGTTAATAATTTTATTATCTATATATATATATATATATATATATATATATATATATATATATATATAAATGCATGAAGAGTAAGACATATAAAATTATAAAAACATTTTCAATTATTATTATGTAAAAATGGGATAATTTAATTATTTATAAATAAAAATTAAATTAAATTAATTAAAATATAATTCTAATTTAATTAAAATTATATTTTCTATTATAATTAGGTTAACTTATATATTAATTATCTCTAATAAAAATTGAAATAATTAAAATGTAATTCTAATTTAATTGAAAATATATTTTCTATTCTAATTAGGTTAACTTCTATTTTAATTATCTCTAATAAAAATTAAATTGATTAAAATGTAATTATATTTTAATTAAAAGTATGCTTTCTAATCTAATTAGGTTAACTTCTATTTTATCTCTAACAAAAATTAAATTAATTAAACTTTTAGTATGTCATTTTGTTATAAATATATAGTTTCCAATTTTAATTAGGTCTGCTTATATTTTATCTAATATAAATAATATTAAATAATATAATTTATTAAATTAAAGTTTATTAAATAAAGAATTAAAATTATATTACTTAAAATTTATACTTGTCTTAAGTCTATAATCATATTTTAAAAAATAAACCATATAATTTTTTTTACAAGTGGTAATTTTGTTATATAAGAAAAATAATATAACTATCATTTTTATATATTTTCATTAAAATTTAATAAAAAGTTAAAATTAAATTAATTAATTCTTATAATTTAATTATTAGTTGGAAGTAAAACTCTTACATTTAATTACTTTCAAGTAAATAGATGTGCTAATCCAAAATCGTAAGTGCGCGGTATCGTCAAGTAGTATAAAAAATATCATTCCTATGGAAACTCATTCTAATCACCTATTAATATAATTCTTTATTGTCTAAGGCTTTCAAATAAGTAATTTTTTAATGAAATTAAAGAGCAAATAAATGAACCTATATAGTAAAAACAATTTTCAAATCTAAAGAATAAACAATCAATAATCAAAACTTGCTAGGAATTAAATTTTCTTACAATCACTGAGCGACCTAAACTTAGTACTCAATTAGTTATGCAAACCTTGAATTTTTCTAAAGCATCAATCAATTTTTCTCAAGTATCAATTAATTTAAATTCACAATTATCAATTAAGGCAAGAAAGACCCAATTCTCATTGCAATCCAAACACCTAAATATCAAAATCATGAATTATGAAGCACAACCCAATGGGAATTTAATTAACTCAATTTATCTTTAATTTTGATTTAAGTTAAACTTGTGTTTATAGGTCTATAGAATTACCATCTCTCAATGCATAATCCCAATTGAAATCATGTTATTGGTAGTCAAACAACAATAAGCATTAAGATTAATAAACACACTATGCAACCACTAACGAGTTTATTAAATTGGAATCTTAGATCATGTTTGGACCATTAATTCCTAACAAAGAAATATTTATCCTAACAAATTATCAATAATCTCCAAGAAATCACAAAAAAAATTCATAATAAAAGTATAAGAAAGAGAAGAAGAATGAAATAGCTATAATTAATCTTGAATCTTCAAAATATTATTCCTTCAATCTTTTAGGGTTTCTTGTGCTTTATCTGAGTCAAAATCTACTTCTAAACATGCCCAATTATATATATATATATATATATATATATATATATATATATATATATATATATATATATATATATATATATATATATATATATATATATAAGGGCCTCAAGTGTTGCCCTAAGAATCCAATCTATTTTGGGCTTAAAAACATCAATTACTTTTCGGGCTATGATTGTAACACTAACATGCAACCCAAAGTCATCCAAAATCATCCACACCTGTAATATTAGCCCCCTATTTACAATGGAAGCTCTTTATATGAGAAAGCATCAACACTTCAACTTAAAATATCATCCAAAAGCTCCTCTTAGCAAAACATAAGTGAAAAATATAAAAACCTTCTAACTAATGAAAATAAGCTTAATTCTATCAACACATAAACTAAAAATGTACTAAAAATAAACCTAAAATAAACACAATTTTCACACAATTAAATAGCCCCGCAATTAAGCTTTTTGCTTGTCCTCAAGCAAAACATATGAGAACACTTATCATCACAATGAATTTAGCACATTGGTAGACTTTAACTTGTCTATCCATCACAATCTTTAATTAATACAAAACTGATAACTCAAAATTAAATTGATAACTCAAGATCAAAGACGTAAGATTTACCAAGTGAAAAGCAAACTTAATCATTGAATTTTTAAAAATTTATAAGTTAATAACCAAGAAAAAGAAAAGTAAGTGATACTACTCACTCACCCCTTAATTCTAACACATAAAACATAGCAATGCTATTTTTATATTGAGTGCATTTTATGTTACATCTCATTTTTTTTTTCAATTATTTGAAACAAATCTTTCTACTCTTAGTAATCTTCCACCGTTCTCGCACTACTAAGTGTGGATATCACCAAGTGGATTCTTTGGATACTCTTAACTCCATTTAGAGCATTAGAGTAGATTTAGAGAATATTAAGGCTATAATTTAACTATTAGCTCCTTATTAAGAGAGAGATTCATCTTATTATTATTATTATTATTATTATCATCATCATCATTATCATTATCATCATCATCATCATCATCATCATCATTATCATTATCATCATCATCATCATCATCATCATCATCTTATCATCATCATCATCATCATCATCATCATCATCATCATCATCATCATCATCATCATCATCATTATCATCATCATTATCATCATCATTATCATCATCATTATCATCATCATTATCATCATCATCGTTATCATTATCATTATCATTATCATTATCATTATCATTATCATTATTAATAATATTATTATTATTATTATCATTATCATTATCATTATCATCATCATCATCATGATTATTATTATTATTATAAATAAATAAACTAAATGCAAAATATATGCAAATGTATCCCCTCACACTTAATCTTCACATTGCCCTCAATGTGAAAACTAAACAAGAAACACAAAATAACATGCACAAAAATGATAAGAAAAAAGAACATAAGTAAGGTAACAGTAAACTCCCCTCAGTGTAGTAAGGCGAAGTTATAAAGGAGATGAAATCTCATAGCCTGATGCCTCAATAAATTGTTTGAGTCGACGCTATGGAGAATATTGTCATTATGCTAACATAGTAACTTAACCTTGGAGTTCATCAAATTGAGCATCTATATGCATCTCTCATTGGTCAAAAAGATACAATATTTGTTGACAACCTACATTCTTCCTCGCAACTACAACTCATATATTATTATCATCTCCCATATCTTCATCAGCATTGGGTTCACCATAATCTTTATCTTGTTAGTGAAATTATGTGATGGGTGTGTGAAATTGAATGAAAAATATAAGAATTAAGAGGAGGAATTATGAGTTTGTGTCAAGGAGGAAGAAGAAGAAGCTAGGGATTTTAATTAAAAAGTGTAGAAAAGAAAAACAAAAATAATGCAAGACCAAGAAAAGAAAAGAATTATAGAGGAGGAATAAAAATAAAGAGCACTTTACACCTAAAAAACTTGTTAAAAAATTAGAAAAAAAAACAATTTTTTTTAGGTTGCTATCTCAGTAGTTTGCAGTGTGCAATCTAGAATTTTTGGCTGTTGTAGCAGCTCCTAAGCTGCTATTGCAACATTAAGAATTTTTTGGCAAAAAAGTTTTGGCTACTATTGCAGCAACCAATGTGAAAAAAAATTGATTTTTTTGTAACAACTAATGATAATGCAAATTGAAAATTATATTAAAAAAAGATCTAGACAAAAAAAAGTAAAAAGTTAATGAAACAAACATAAAAATTCAACAATTAAAAAAAAACCTTACTAAAGCAACTAAATACATATAAAGGAAAAATCAAAGCATAATTAAAAGAAGAAAAATCAAAACATAATTAAAACCAAAGCATAAAAGAAAAGAAAAAATAAATAAATAAAAGAACATATAATTAAAAAAAAAATTTCTAAGTTAAGGTCATTAGCTTGACCCTTATGTATTTTATTATGGTGACTAAATTGCTAGAGACTCTCTCTTTTTGGGTATAAACTGAATTAAACTTACCCACTCATTGTCAGAAATAGAATAAATAATGCATGAATCAAAAAGTTTCACAATTTCTTTGTTCAATACTTCCTTCATGTTTGGGTTAAGTCGCCTTTGTCTATTCCCCTCTTCTATATATATATATATTATATGCATGATAATAAAGGGACTAATTCCTTTTATGTTAGAAATTTGCCAACCTAAAGTTCAAACTCTACCCCTTACTACCCCTACAAACTCTCTTTTCTTACTCAATGGTCAATTTATTAGAGATAATAATAGGTATTGTATTATTAATTTAGGTTTGTTGAATGGATGCTTATGCTCTCCCACACTTTCTAATTCCTCACTTAATAGCTTAGCTCCTTCACTCTCATCTAAAGAAAAATTAATGTTTTGAACACATTCATTAATGGCAATAATTTTCATGGATGATTAATCATTTTCACTAATGTTGACATTACAAAATCAACCTTTTCATCTCCTACCTTTAATGACAATGTTCTCTCATGCACATCAATTAAGGCTTACTAGTGTTCAAGGATGGGCTACCTAAAATTAATGGATACGTTCTATCTTTCTTAAAATCTAAAACAATAAAATCAATAGAAGAAATAAACTTGTTTACTTTTATCAAGACGTCTTCTATCACTCCATGAGGTTTTTTTATGGAATGATCCACTAGTTGTAATGACTTGTTGGTAGCCATTGAGTCTCCCAATTCCAATTTCCAAAAAATAAAAATAGGCATGAAATTAACACTTACACCTAAATCAAAAAAATATCTTGGAAATTCACTAGTACTTATAGTATAAGAAATTATGAAACTCCCTAGATCTTGTAATTTGGTCAAAATCTTCTAAAAATAATTGAACTATAATTGTTTATGAGTGGCACTATCTTGTGATCATCCCATCTCCACTTGTTGGTTATGAGATCCTTTAAGAACTTCACATATTTAGTCATTTACACAAGTGCTTAAGTAAAAAGAACATTAATGTGAAGTTGTTTAAAGATCTTTAAAAACTTTAGAAATTGTTGATTATCTTGTGGGTTTTTCAACCTTTATGAAAAAGGGATTTTTGGTGCATATAAAGGCAAAGTTTGTTCCTTTCTTTTTTTACTTACAACATGCTCTTCCTCAAGAACATCCTCAACTATTACATATTGGTTATCTTCTTTGTTCTCAACTTCCTTGGTGATTTCAGCTTGAGATTTCATTTATTTCCCACTTTTGAATATAATCGCCTTCATTTGCTCCCTTTGGTTTATCTTAATGTTACTTGGAAGATTTTCTTAGTTCCTTATAGCTATAGTATAAGCAAGTTAACCTAATTGAACCTCGATATTATGAATTAAAGAGGCATGATTTCTTATGATTTAATCACATTTATCATGCACACTCTTCTAATTCTCCTTATGGTTGGACAACTTATTTGTTATGGCATTTAAAAGCTTATTTAGCTTATTCTTTATAGATGTTATCCTATCTTATAGTGAGTGTTAAAATCCTAATGGTGCTTGTTGTCTTTGTAAATTGTTATTATTAGGGAAGTTATGTGCAACCACGTTGTTGTTGTTACTCTGTTAGTCCAGGAAAATTTGGACGATTTTGTCACCCTGGGTTGTACGTGTTAGAGTAGAGGTTATTGGCTTACCTTTTTTGAAATTGATTTCTAATAAAATTTCGTTGCTTTTGGTAACCTTTTCCTATCATACCTGCATAACACTAAATTAATTATTATAGTAACAAAAAAAATTACAACTTTCCCCTTAAAGGACTAGATTGTTTTTATTGTGGGTGAGGTTACTAATTTTCTTTGTAAGTATAGCTAACTAATTTTGGAGGGTTGTCATTATATCTACTTCTAACTTCCCCATTTACTCTGGTGGATTAGCTCTCTCAAAGGACCATAAGCAATTATCATGCACTATGGTCTCCAATAATTATGAAGCCTCATCCACTGTCTTTCTCATAAGGAACCCATTAGCCTTAGCATTAATTGAGTCTCATGTGGAACTCATGACTCCATTATAGAATGCATGGATATGGACATTCATAGTTAGTCTATGATGTGGATAACTTCTTTGTAAATTTATGAACCTTTCCTAAGCTCCACTTAAGGATTCGTTCGTAAACTGTTAGAATGGCATGATCTCCTTCTCCACCTTAGCTATCTTATATTATGGAAAGAATTTAGCTAGCAATTCCTTTGCTAAATCATTTCAATTAGTAAAAGAATTAGGTGGTTTAGACTACAACCAAAATTTAGCATTGTCCTCTAAAGTAAATATGAATAATCTTAGTCTCAGTGCATCATTGGACACACCATTACACTTAAGTGTGTTATAGATCTCTAAAATATTTGTAATATAGTCATTTGGATCCTCATTCAGCATCCCATAAAATTGAATAGTCGATTGGATCATCTATAGCAAATGAGGTTTTATCTCAAAATTATTAGCTTTAATGTTCAGCCTCATTATGCTTTGTCGTGTGACTCATAAACCATGCATAGATGTATCCAACAATGCTCTTATATCAAAAGCTTGACTCCCTTCATTAGCTATTATACTTGCCTCATCTCTAAATTGCCTACTATTTTCCTTCTCGATATAGTAAGCTCTGATATGTATGTGAGTGATTTCTTGCCATATTTTTTGGGGTATTATGCATACATTAAAAAATTATGTAGAATTTTAAAAAATAAAAGACTTAAAAAATTAGTCCCTTATTCCAACAAAAATCAAATCAGTTATGATGTCAGAACCGAGTCCCTGATAATCGAGCTAAAAACTTATTAATGCAAATCCAGAAGTGCATGATATCGCCAAATGGTATATAAATATCAATCAATGGAGACTCATTCTAATCACCTATTAACCTAATTCTTTATTGTCTAAGGCTTTCAAATAATGAATTTTTGAATGAAATTTAAATAGCAAATAAATGAACCTAAAAACTTGCTAATGCAAAACCGCAAGCACATGGTATCACCAAGTAGTATAAAAAATATCTTTCCTACAAAGATTCATTCTAATCACCTATTAACGTAATTCTTTATTATTTAAGGCTTTCGAATAAGGAATTTTTGAATAAATTTAAATAGCAAATAATGAACCTAAAAACCTACTAATGCAAAACCGCAAGCACATGCTATCGCCAAGTAGTATAAAAAATATCATTCCAATGGAGACTCACTCTAATCACCTATGAACCTAATTTTTTATTGTCTAAGGCTTTCAAATAAGAAATTTTTGAATGAAATTTAAATAGAAAATAAATGAACCTATAGAATAAAAATAATTTTCAAATCTAAAGAATGAATAATCAATAATAAAAACTTGCTAGGAATTAAATCACCACACAATCACCAAACTACCTGAATTTACTACTGAATTAGCTATGCATACCTCGAGTTTTTCAAAAACATTAGTCAATGTTCTCAAGTATTAATTAGTTTAAAATTTCAATTATCAATCAAGGCAATAAAGACTCAATTCTCATTGCAATCTAAACACCTAGATATCAAAATCATGAAATATGAAACACAACCTAATGGGAATTTAATAAACTCAATTTATCTCTAATTTTGAGTCAAGTTAAAATTGTGCTTATAGGTGTAATACCCTATATTTTATTTAAATAAAGTAATTTCCAAACTTTGTTACTAATAATTACTTTTAAATTATATTATACAATTGTTATTTTTATTATTGTTATTATTATTATTATTTTAAACTACATTAACTTCATGATTGTGTGGAGGAGAATAGGTGTAGTATTTTAGTATAATGTTATAATATATATATATACACAGCAAAAAAAAAAAAAAAGGAAGCTTACCTCTCAAAGCACCGACGACCCCAAGCTGCTGCCCACTCCCCATCTCTACCTGCCCACAGCCTCTATCTTCCCTCCCACCGTGTCGCCCCAACATCGCCCGGAGACGCCATTGCCACCGCGCCAGAGCTCCTAAGAGAGGTGTCGTTGCTGCTGTTCCTCTTCTTCTCCTTCTGTCGCTCTCGATCTGAGCTGATCCGGCGCCACCGAAGCTTCCTCAACTTCCCTCACCCTCTCAGGCGTCAGCTCATGTCAGAAACCGCCGCTACAACTCACCTCCGGCGTCGAAATTGGAGGTTGAAGGTGAGTTATTCTGGGTCGTTCTTAGGTTGTTTTATGGTCGTTTTCTAGTTGCTTGAGTAGGTTTAGGTGTTAATCTTTAGATAAAATAAGCTAAATGATGAGTTATACCATTTAGTTGTTCAAATTTGAATTTTTGTGCATTATTCTAAATTTTTCTTGATTTACAGAATTTTTTTTTTGATTTTATTTAATTTTATTTGATTTTATTTGATATTTTTTAGCTTAATTAGTAAATTAGAGTAGTTAAGGTTAAATATTTGTAATGTTTTAATTGTTTTAAAGGTTTTAGGAATTTTGGTGTTAATTATAAGTTTTTGTAAATTTTGGGTATTTAATTAATATTTTTATTAATTTCGAAAATTATTGTGAAAAATTATAAAATTTTGATAATTTAGGTTATTATTAAATGTTATTAATTTTAGAACTTAATTTATAGTTTTTGTGATTTTTATACTATTTTTATAAATATTTTTAGGTTTATGTCAAATGTGAATTATTAGGTTAAATTATATTTTTAGAAGAAATTAGTAGTTATTTATATGTTTTAATTATGTTAAGTTGTTTAATGTAGGGAAAGTGATTTTTAGATATTTAAATAATTTTAAGGAATTTTTTTTAGTATTAATAATACATTATGTAATTTATGTATTTAGGGGTACAAAGGTAATTTTGTGCTAATTATAGTTAAACATATATTTTAGCTAGTTTTATTAATATTTAAGAGGTTTAGGGGATTTTTATAAATTAATTGATATTTTTAATTAAGTAATGTTAATTTTGAATATTAATTCCAAATATTATATATATTTATAATACATTATTTTGGTAACAAAAAATTGAATATAAGGTTGTATTTAGTATGTTTGGTATAATGGTTTTAATTTAGGTTATAATTATACTTTGATAATGAAATGCAAATTGAGTTGTTAATTTTTGAATAATTGAGATTTCATATATTTTTAGTATATATGTATGTGTAATATGTATTTTTGGGAAAATAAATGATATCATTTCTTGGTGCTTTGTTGAGCTGTGATCTCGGTAGGGTTAAGTGTAGTTTTGGAAGGCCAACTCAAGTGTGTATGTCTGTGGTTATTAGAAGTGCGTTTTCTATGCAGGTTTGGCTCTACCTTTGGTAGAGAGATGTCCGTTTTACAGAGGAGACTCTACCGAAATTTTGGTAGATTTTCTCGTAAAACGTGATATTCATAATAATTTCTACCATTATCGAATCTTGTCCAGTCTTCCTCAAGTCAGCTTGGAATTTCATTGTTTTGTTGATTTTTTATTTTAATTTCATAGTCATGTTTTAAAAAAATCAATCTGTTAATTTCTTTTCTAGAGCATATCAGAGCAGAAGTCGTAAGATCGAGGTAGACGCACGGTCGTCAGCCTTCTCATTCATCTTGTAAGTCAATAATATGATCTGTATGTGTGTTTTATTTAAAGATGCATGTGCTCATATTTTTATGTTATTATTATATGATTTATTTAATTTAATGATGCTATTTAACGTTTAAAACGCATTTTATTTATTTAAAAATCGATTTTGAAAAATTTTGTTAGAACGGGCTACCTGGTGAGCTTCACTAGGACCGTGTGCACATGGTAGAGATTGAGAGGTGGATCCGAATTATTTATGACAGATGAATGTTAAACTGGGACGGGTGCCTTGGTGGAAGCCTATGCTCTCGGGGACCGCCAGTGATTGTAAGGTTAATAATGGACTGGGATAGGTGTCTCGGTTGATGCCCTAGCTCCCGGGGACCGCCAGTGCCATGTTTTTGGATTAAGTGAACGACTGCGACTTGGTGCCTCGATTGATGCCTTTGCTCTCGGGGACCGACAGTCTAGTTGGAATAAGTGGGCCCGATTAGCCATTTAGGATTTTGGGTTTAGGGTTCTACCAAGATTTTTCAAAAGCTATATCTATATACTATAAATTATTTTTACTATAACTTTATGGTTTTCAAAGAGTTTTCAAACCGTACAGCTCTTATTATTGACTTATTCAATGAGGTCTGATTCCCCTCAATCTTTTTTTTAGGAGCTTGGGAGTTCGACCTTAGACTGCCTCCATGCCGGATTTCTTCATCACCGGCCATTTTATGTAGGTCATTATAAGTTGTACTGTTGTAATGTTCTAGGAAGTTGTAGTAGTAACTGTACTATAAATTGTATGACTTAAGTTTATTTGTGTATTTTATTTATATGTACCATGTTCATGTATAATGATTTAAGTTTGATTTATATGTGACGCTAGAAATATTTTAATTATGTATTCAATGATGTTGAAATTTTAGAAAAATCAGTTTGATAATGTGCTCTATTATAAAATAAAGTTTTAAAATTGTAAGGTTTTGTTTATTTTTTCTTTAAGGCTTACTACAGGTTTCAGGGGCCTTATACCTTCCCATTCCCTAATGCCGGTCACGTGCCCTCGGGTTTGAGTCATGACAATAGGTCTATTAGAATTATCATCTCTTAATGCATTATCCCAAAAGCAATGTTCAGCACCCTTTCTCTAGAGTCAAAATTCTCTATTTATAGAGAAAATAATGCAAAATTGGTCCAAAGATTAAAATAATAATTTTTCTCCTTTAAATCATTGCCCAATGAGGAGAATATCATCAAAATTCAGCCCCTTAACTATTGGCTTGAATTCTGACCACTCTAGGAATGCAAAATATCCTAAAAAGGCAACAAAAAAACATAAAATTAGCTAAGAAATACAAAAATAAATAAATAAATAAAATTAAACTAATTGAATAAATATTTTAGTGTAACATTAATTATAAATAATACACTAAATAAAATATAAAAAAATGCTAATAAATCCTATAAAAATTAAATAGAAAATTATACAATATTTTACACTAACACCTAAATAACTGGCATAAAACTAACGTTGTTATTTTCTTTTATTTTATTACACTTTTCCTCTTTCACGATGCCTTTTGATATTTTTTTTTTTACCTTCTTTTATATTATTTTTTCTTAAACATATTTAAAATATAATATCTTTTATCTATTTAGTAATAAGATTTTTATTTATTAAGTTTTGTATTGTGCTAATTTTAATTGAATCAAACTATTATTTAATATTATAGTTTCATTTATCAATAAAATAAAAATAATTAAATGACCAAAACTGCTATATATAATAAAAATTTGTGAGCTTTAAATTCTATTAACTTAAAAAAAATGAAAAAAATAACCACTTTTTATTAATTTTTTCTCTGCCAAAACACCCTATTCGACTAAATATACTACATCTTGATTAGTAGATCATTGATACTATTATTTAATTCTAAAATTGTAATATATTTTGTTCTCTTTTTAGGGGGATGATGATGACTGCAACGATGATAATGAAGTTTGTTCTCTTTTTAGGCGGTGATGTTGATGATGATAATGATGATGATAGCACAAAATTGAAAAAAAAAATTCCAATATTAAAATTTTTTACTTTCTATAGTGTAAGTTTTTGGTTGATTTTCTTTAAGAAATAAATCTAAACTATAATCAAACTAAATCTATTAATGTGCAGTCACTTGAAATGAGACTAACAGACCTACATATCGATATCTGTCATATATATATATATATATATATATATATATATATATATATATATATATATATATATATATATATATTAACTTTTTATTTTAAAAAATATCATTGGAGATAATTTTAATATTTTAATTTAAAATTAAAAATCACTTAATTGTTAACTTTCTTTTCATCCCTCTTTTACTACTAATTATCACTATCATTAATTTGTAAAACCTATAATATAATTCAATGCACTTGAAGGTTTCATTCAATTCTATTAAAATCTATTTAATTTGAAAATATTATATATATATATATATATATATATTTCAAATAATTTAACAGAAGAGT
This sequence comes from Mallotus nudiflorus, assembly GCA_947683625.1. Classification (NCBI taxonomy): domain Eukaryota; kingdom Viridiplantae; phylum Streptophyta; class Magnoliopsida; order Malpighiales; family Euphorbiaceae; genus Mallotus; species Mallotus nudiflorus. The sequence continues at coordinate 11,776,714 of CANTUR010000009.1, forward strand.
GAAATTTATATATATATAATTATTATTTTTTGTAATTTAAAATAATTTGATAGATAAGTAAAATTTTTTATTTCAAATAATTAAAAATGTCATTATTTTAGATTATATGCTAAATTAGTAGGTCCAATATTAATAAATTGAACATAATTAGTGTAAAAATCTTTATAATATAATGTTAATTTTTTATAATATATATGTTTATATAACTCTAATTTTATTAAATTATCAATTCTAAATTCAATTCGTTGGTTTGGTATAATTTGGAGCAGTTTGGAAAGGATCTCAATTCAGAGAATTTAAATTCTCCGGACATGTTCTAATAAAAAAATTTAAAACTGTTCAATTTGGAGAAAATCAAATGGTCAACGAAAATTTTTAGTTTGATTTTTTAGGATAGTTTGGATTTTTTAAGACCCATACTCAACCCATGTTATAAGGTTTATAAACAAACAAATTAAATTAACAAAAGAAACAAGCCTACAAAACGACATGGCCTAGCATGCAAAATGCTAATACATGTTACTGTTGCGATCATAGCCTTGAGGCTGTGCACGAACTAGGAAAACAATTGATGTTTTGATCCCGATATATATATATATATATTAGGCATGTTTACATGTAGTTTTTAACTCAGAAAAAGTACAAGAAACTCTAGAAGATTGAACGAACAAGAATTTAAAGACTCAAGATTTAAGATTCATGATAAATCATAACTTTTTCATTCTTCTTCTCTTTCTTATACTTTTATTATGGATTTTTCTTGTGATTTCTTGGAGATTATTGATAATATGTTAGGTTTTGACTGAATCGCTCACCATAAGTGCACGGGTTGACAAATAATAAAGTAGTGAGTAAAGTATCATTCCCACAGGGATTAGGAACTAAGCACCTATTAGTTCTAGTTGAGTTAGTTTAGAGCTTACGAATTAAACTTGAACAACATAATGAATAAACTAAAATAATAAGTAGATTAAGAAACTAAAACAATTAGCAAACAAAGCTAAATGATGGAGGAGGGAAACCAATTATAAGAGTAATGATGTTGGGAGATTAAGAACCACATCATCATCAAGTTAAATGGTACTTAAACTAACCGCATATCTCAAGTTTCTGATGATCATTAAGCACTCTCTCTTAAGTAATACTCAACTCAACATGCATATAAATCAGTTGAAACTTAAAGTTATGGCTTAACTCTCATCATCACCATAAAAATAAGTCAACTTCAAGCATATAAGGCATTAAGCAAAACCCATAAGAGAATTAGATAAAGCTATGTCACGACCCAAAACAGGGGCCATGACCGGCGCTAGGGAACGGGAATTCTTTCGAATCCGGAACCCGTAGCAAGCCTAAAAATAAAATAAATATGCAATAATAACCATAAAAATATAATATGCAGCGGAAAATAAAAATCATAAATATTACAATATCATCCATATCAACTGGATTCAATTCAAAACTCATCACATCATATATATAATCTCATAAATGTATAATCTTTATACAAATCCAGTTTTACTATAATACATCTCTTTAAAACAAATACTTTATTTCACAACTACTGAAAATCACAACTACTGCAGTGTCTAGATAAAATAAATAAGACTCAAGTATACAATTTACATAAAGAAGTCGGGGCGGAAGAAATCCGGCGTATCGACCTGCTACTGAGGTCTGAGGAAGTTGACTCTCCTGAAAAATAGTCAATGGAGGGGAGTCAGACCTCACTGAGTGAATTACTATAATATATATACATACACTCTAAGTGATAATGCATACAGTCAACAGTATATGAGTAATATGTATATATACAGGCAAGTTCATACAGATGCAGAAAAATCATTTTATATATTTTGTCTGAAAATCAACTTTTATGAAGGATCACATAGAACCCTAGAATATCGCAACCTCAGAAAAATAGTGTTAAACAACACTCTAGCCATACAGGCTCACTGATTCCAAATATATCCACTTAATCCATATGGACAGTAGACTGGCCCCGAGACACTAAGTCAACCGAGCTCCAGCAGTCTGACTGCCAGTGTGATTGGCCCCGAGACACTTGGTCAACCGAGCTCCAGCAATCACACCCAAACCACATCTCACACATATCAATAATCATAATCAAATCAATATCCACAAATAGTTAGTATATAGCCTAAAACTATAGGCGTACCGGTACGTACTCGGTCCTAGTGCTGCCCACTAGGTAGCACGTTCTATTGATATCCTTCATTAATAAATAATAAAACATTCATTCACAAAAATAAATGATGCATGGATTTAAATAAATCAACAATATAAACCATATATATACCGAAAATATACCAAACATAAACCAGGTATATTTTGAGTATATATATGTCAAATAAATCCAATCAAATCATGAATTAAACTAAAAATATATTTAAAAACATTTTAAATATATTTTATTAATAAAACATGTATATAATTTATTATATACCAAAAATATACCAAAAATATACATGAATATAAATCATATTATTTATGCATATTTAGTCAAAATAAAACATGCATTTTCTAAATCATGCATCCTAAGCATATATATATAATATAGTAACTCACCTAATGCGCTCCACGAGACGGGTCCGACGGGCCTGGTCCACTAACCCTCGGTCTCGGCGCAACTAAACAAGAAATAATTAATCGACATCAGAATAACCCTAACAGAAATCCTAGAATTAAATCTAGAGTATTCAACACAGAATCGGAAATTAGGGTTCGACTGGATATCACGTTTTACGAGAATTCTACCGAAAATTCGGCAGAACCTCCCCTGTAAAACGGACATCTCTCTACTCAAAAGAGTAGAGCCGACCCTGCAAAGAAAATACACTTCAAAAATAAACACCACAATCAATCACAACCCCTCGGTCGGACTCCAGACTACAATCTGTCGACCGGGGTCCACAAACACAGAATATATATATTCAAATATACCAAAAATATCCTTAAATCATAAAAATACATTTCATACGTAGAAATTACATAATAAATCCTGAAACATTGTAAAAACCGATTAAAACTCATTTTATTAAAAAAACCGTATATTATATATATAATTGAAAATAATTCCCGGAAAATAGTTTTAATTAGTTAAAAATACCAAATAATTTGTAGAAATCATTTTTCTACCTTAAATAAATATTAAAACCAATTAAATTACATTTTTAGACAATTTAGGGTAAAATTACCAAAATACCCCTATATATATATATATACCTAAATTACTTCAAAAATTCACCAAAAATCATACAATTATCCAAAATTAATTTTCTCAACATATTTATCAATAATATCAATAATTAAACTCAATTAACCAATTAAATTCAATTTAAAACACAATTAACTTAATTTTACAAAATCACATAAACTTCAATAATTAAAAATAAATACTTAGAAATTCATAAAAATTCCAAATAAATTTCTATAATTCATTTCAACACCTAATTCAACCATAAACTCCAATTTCATAATTTAAATAATTAATTTCCGAAAATTAGAAAATAATATTAAAATATTCAAAAATACCCAAAAATCCAAAAAACCTCCAAAAATTCTGTAAAAATTCATACATGAAGATTAAGCTACGAGGAACAACATTTGTGAAGGAAGTTTCCATGAATCATCCAATTCGAAGCTCAAAAAAATCAAAAACTCAAAGAGGCCGAAATATTCAAATCGAAACCTAAGCAATTCTAGACCATTTTAGCTCAAACCAAAGCTAGAATAACACTCACCGGAGCTCAAGGAGAAGATAGAGACCGGCGGTGTCGAAAACGGTGGCCGGAGGAGGGAGAAACGGCGGTGAGGAAAAGTGGTGGTCGGGCGCCCGCGGGAGAGAAAGAAGAAGAAGAAGAAAAAGAAAAAGAAAGAAAAGGAAAGAAAAAGAAAAAGAAAAAGAAAGAAAAAGGAAAAGAAAGAGAAAAAAGAAAAAAGAAAAAAATAAAATAAATTAAAATAATTAAATATTAATAAATAATTAATAATAAAATAATAAATTTTAATAATTTAATAATAAATAAAATAATCAAATAATAATAAATAAATAATAAAATATTAGGGTAATAATAAACCCTAATTAAATAAATATACACACACAGGCTTTATTTAATAATTTAAAAATATGTATGAGTTCATGCAAACCCGTAAATACATTTAAAATAATTAATAATACATTGTTTACGTGGAAATTTCCCCGAAAATGAAAGTCCCGGGAAAATTTTACGTAAAACACTGTATATAAGACACAGTAATTAAAATAGGTTTAAAATACATATCAACTCATAAAAATATCATATAATGCATGAAAATTATTGACACTGTATATCCCGGTACAGTGTAAAAATATTTTAAAAAAACACGGGATATTACAAGCTAAGTTTTCTCAAGTGATTTAACCAGTCTAACTTTATAGGTCTATTAGATCCACCATTTCTCAATGCATATATCTAAACAAAAGATATATTTGGCCATAATACAACATTAAACAAGCATAACAAACACAATATGCAATATAGAGAAAATAAGATCTATCAAATTAACTTGAATCAAATAAGTCTCAAAATTCTAATAACACTAAGATAACTAGCCACTCATAACTTCAATATCCATTATTCATCCACAATACAACCCAAGTAAATAACAAAATTCTATAAATAACAAAGAGAGGAAGAGAAAATTTATCAAGGAGCTTCAAAGATCTTTAATGGTGGCCTCCTCTTCAAAATTCTTTTCTCCTCTTTCTTCTCATTGGTGTATTAGGTCTTTGATTGAGGAAGGACATAATCCCCTTTTAGGTCTTGATTTTGATCTTTAGAATGTGGACTCTAATCTCCCTAAATTAATTTTTTGGTCCCGCTTTTATAGCCTTCTTGAATGACCCTTAAAATGGTGTATGGTAGCTTACAAATCAACCAAACAAATCTAAAGTCTGGCCTCTCATGATTGTGGCATTTTCCATTACCACAATAGAATGTCACAATCGCGATTGTGGAGTTTTTACGATCATGATAGAGAGTTCAATAGTGATGGACCCATAATCATGGGTCCACCTGTGATCATGACAGAAAGCTATCTCTGCTCCTTTACTCTATTTTTACTCCTTTCATGCTTATTTAGCCACCATTCACCTCTTTTCCTTAAAGAAATAAAAAAATATAAAAGTATCTATTTTTATAGTTAAATTAACTTAAAAGCAACCTAAGATAAGTGAATGCATGCTTAAATAAATCTTAAAACTATATGCAAATTAACACCAACATTAGGCTAAATATTTCTTTGTTAGGAATTAATGATCCAAACATGATCTAGGCTTCCAATTTAATAAACTCATTAGCTCCAAAAGAGAGTATGTAAAGAACTAAAGTGTTATAAGAGTTGAAGATTATAGACACACTTCATAATGAGTTTTTCTATTCCTTATATTTTTCTTTTATTTATTGTGTTAATGTTCTAGGCCTTGAAGGTATTTGAATAATTAATCATGTGTAACTATACCACTCAAGGATTGGATTTTTATAGCTAGTTAATACTTATTAGGATTTTTTTCTTATTAATGAATCAATTTTTAGTCAATTTTATGGATTATGCTTAATGTCTTGAATTCAATTAAGGGTCCTATTGTTTACATGTTTATAGGTAAATTGCCATCAATGAAAGTTGAGTAATTTGCTAGCTTCTAACTCATAAAACTTAAGAAGCTTAATCATTAAAGTAGACAAATCCTTCGGGGATCAATAAATTGCTAAAGAACTTAATGAACTCTAATCAATTGATTGCCCATGAGAATATGTGATACTTAATTTTGGTATGCTTGAATGATCTCGAGAGAGGCTTTAAGTAATTAAGAGCAATTTACACTTGACTAAAATTGATGAATTTATGCATGAAATAATCCCCTAAAACAAGCGTTAAATAGTGAAGGAAATCCAAATTGTAGTCTTTTATTATTTATTTAAATTTAGTTAATTATATCAAATTTATTTAATTAAATTATTGGCTTTGATTAGTTAAGATAATTTAAACCAATCCAATGATGTAAATTTCTCTTATTTCTTTACTATATTCCTATCTGTCATTCGATTAATGATTTAAATGGTGACATGAAAAAAAGGCTAAAGTAGTAATTTGTCCCTTTTCTCAAATCATTAATGCAAAACTCTTTTTAACATTTTTTTTCACTTTTTTTTCCTGTAAGATGAATTCATAATGTGGTCATGACAAATGAATTTAGAGAAAATTTGTCTATTCATAATCAATGATAAATAAATAAGATAGTGATTTGGTCTTTAGTGAACCTATATACATTCTATTCGATTGGCTCATGATAGGGGGCAAACAGTGAATAGTCAATTTGGTCAACCCACAACAGAGTTTAATGATGAGAAATGTAAAACTTGAATGCAAGAAAGAAATCTTAAATCTTCTCGAAAATGAGATTGAGAGCTAGAAACCCGTAAATAAGCCCAAAACCCTTACAAAACTTATCCAAATTACCTAAGCCCATCAGGCCCAGTGCAGGGTAGGCCAGAGAGGTAAATGCCTCTATGAAGAGGTGATCGCCTCTACAACAAGCCACTTGCCTCTGCATTAAATGCAGAGGTGACCATGGCAACCAACTTAGTAGGCCCACCTTTTCTGCAACTCAACCTCTGTCTAAAAAAGAGATTTTTAGGAGAAGAAAAAGCTAAAAAATGCAAGGATGGAGGAGAGTAGTAGGGGCATGGGCTAGAGGTGAGAATAAACAGGAAAAAGAAAGAGAGAATAGGGAATTTTTTTTAAAGGAGAGATTAGCATTTAGAAAAAAATGTTCTGGAGAGAAAAGGAAGGGAGTTGAGTTCAAGGGTGATTTTCTTAAAGAAGAGGAGTGAGAAGCTTGCATTCAAGGAGAAGATAAACACCTCCATTCATTTATGAGGGCTAACTATATTTGGAAAGCTCATTTTTTAGTAATCATCTTGATTTTTTTCAAGCTTAATTTATAGATTTGCATGATCCCTTTACTTGATTGCACACTCTTTAGTTTATTTGTTTACTAATTTGTGTATTAATTTCCTTGTGCATTATTTGTAATGTGTTTTAATGTTAGCATGATTCCTTAAGTTTTAGGTGTAGTTGTGCATTTAGCTTGCTTTTAATAGTAGATCCTTACTTGAAATGAAAGTTTTACTAGTTTAAAAGTCAACTGAGACTATTCATAGACAATCACCTCTTTAGAAAAGTGATTGCCATTTCGACAGGCCTACATGAGTTCATTATTCGACCTAGTCTCTACAAACCATATCACCTCATTGCTATGAGGTGATAGCAACTCTAATAGGGTCTCATATGACTTTGTCTTATTTTTGTGTATTATATAGAGTTCTCATGCATGTATAGGCCTTAACGACTCAAGTCTATTTTGTATGATCCCCATAACATCATCCAAATTAAAGTTTAATATTTACCCTTTTTGGCTTTGTATCTTTGTTTAGTTAATAGTTTATTGAGTTGATTTTTGTGGATTTTTATGTAAGATCTTTATATATTTTGAGGAACTAACATTTTTTCTTTTATAGGGATTCATTGATGATTTTTAATCATCAAGTATTTATCCTATTAATTAGTTTTGAGAGGTTTTTACTTAAATCAAGCAGTTTATTTTCAGTTTATTTTTTATTTATTTTCTGTTTATTATATTTTTATTTTGCATAATAAGTTGTAATTCGTAATCCCTTCCTCACTTGATTTGGAATGTATGGTTTATTTTTGTTTTATTCATGGTGAATTTTGGGACTAGTCGCATGAATTTAATTAATGTGCAAATCTAGGCCTAATTATAAAATGCAATAATTATTTGAAGGAAATTGCAATCCATATGATAACAAAGAAATCATTGAATAATTAAAGGTAATACATTACAAAACATAAACAGAGGCCAACTGTAAGGTTGGGTGGGCATTCAAATGCCTATACCTAATTTCCAAACTTGATCTCTAATAACGGCTTGTGGGAACCTTCGTGGGATCCAATTGTTGTATAGTTTGTCCTGACTTTCATCCAGGTGGTGACTCCATCTCCAAGTATGCTTTATGACTTATTTCGTATTTCCTAGTGGGTCTTGAGCCCACATAGTGCCATGGTAGCCAAACACTTAGGCATGCACTAAATCCCATCGCTTATAATGGCAACTCCAGTGGGGATAGAGAAATTGATTCCAAGTATTTTTTATTTTATCATCTTTAATTATTCTTTTATTTCTTTTGCATTTTTACTATATTCACTATACACTTTGCACATAATGAGCACTTCAACCCCATTTTAACTCAAAAATAGTCAGTATTTTGCTACCTACATTTCATTCAAACCTGGTGGTGGAATATTTGATTATTGTCACTCATGACATGTACTATCCATGTCATATGGACCCTTGGGTAGGGAGATGTATATGGATGTATATTGTTATAAGAGCCTAAGCTTACTACCTAAGACTCAAGCTCATGTAGTGGCCTAGCAATTTTCCTTAGGAATTTTCCCATTTTTTATGTTTTATGCCCTTTAATGGACCCTTAAAATAAACAAGCCTAGTACAAATGGGCCTTGTCAAGATGGGCCTTTCACACATATTCTCAACCCATTTCAAAATAATTATTGCCAGAACAAGCCTATCATGCCCATACTAGCCCATTGAAATGGATCTTGATGAGGTAAAGCCTTGATGTCATTCTCAACCATTAAAGGCAAACTCTAAATTTATTTAGAGGATCCATTACTTATTTGCACCATTCTAAGAGTTATCTTGCACACATTAGTTTTATTATCCCTTATTGATAATTAAAACCCAAGCAAAAAATCCTAGCACAAGATACTCACCATTGAACACGTGTGTGGGAGAAATAAAGGTAAAGGTCATCATTTTTTAAGTTTTGCATTTTGTCTTTGTGTAATGTGTATATTGAATGTGCTTAGTTATTTTCTTATTTTCTTTGAATAATAAAATGAACCTACATATCATGCATACACATTATGCATAATTCTAATATGTAGTCTTACAGTAGTATAGATCCTTCAAGCTCATCCATGTGGGTCTAGTCCAGTTCTGGTCATTTAGTCAAAAGTTTAGAAATAGAAATGGCAAGAGGTTTTTATCTTTAGGCTTTTATGGCATAATTAAAAGAAGAAGTGCTTGTTGAGACTTGGTCTATTATGATGGAGATGATAGGAGAGATAACTAAGCTAATCAGAGAAAATCAGCCAGCATAGCCAACCAATTTGATTAATCTTGATGATGAAATCCTAGTGAGAGAAAAGGAGGGAGATGATGTGTCGATATTAGTTGATCCACTAAACCAAAAGAGTGCAAGCCCAACTGAGGATGCAGAATAGACTGAGTGGGCTAACAGCATAACCAAGGCTATAAGTCAAATGCAGATGGTGATGAAGGAGAAGGGCATGGATGCTCTATTAGATTACACTTATTTAAATTTGGATAGGGAGGATGATCTGCTGCCTAGGAAATTCAAATTCCTTGACATGAAAAAATATTTTAGAATTAAGGACTCCTATTTGCATCTAAAGCAATATGTGACTTACATAAAAGCCATCAAACTGACTAAGGCTCAAATAGTCTAACAATTCCCTATGTCATTGGAGGGTGCACAAATATGCTAATACTATGCCTTAGAACCACACATTCAGTTTGATTAGAAGGAACTGTGTGTTGTATTTATGAAATAATATAGTTTCAATGTTCAATTATAGGTATACTTAAGGGATTTGTAAAGCACTAGGAAAAGGTTAAAGGAGTCTTTCACTGATTATCTAACTCATTATAAAGGAAAACTATTTCAAATGAGGCATAAGCCTACCAAGTCGGACCAACTAGTGATGGTAATAGAAGGGTATGTTATAGCACTGTTTAAAGAGCTGAGGGATTTGGGAATCCAAAATTTTAAAGAGTTATATAAATTTGGGGTTCAGAAAGAATTAGATTTGGCCCAAGAAAAAAGATTCTTTAGAGGGAGATCTGGGGGCAAAGATGGCACTAATTCAAGCAGTAATGTCCAAATCAATATGATCAGGCAACCAAGTAGCCTTCTATAGATTAATGTTGTTAGGCAACCCTGAAGATTCTACAATTTAGGGCAGCCTTTATCCAAAGTCCTTGAGCAATTAATCAAGGAAAACCTATTACAACCCTTACCTTCACAACAGCCCTTGCTAAGTGCTAATTTAAAACTTTTTTGCAAATTCCACCAGATTATTAGGCATGACATTGATAGTTGTGCCTGACTGAAGCATGAAATCCAAGACTTAATCGATGCGGGTAAGATCATTGATCCTAAGACAAGAAAACCAAACACCAAAAATAACTCTCTGCCCAATTACCCACCCATTTTAATTATTAACATTGGCCTAATAAAAGAGCAATGTTAATAATTAACACTAATGCCTGAACCTAAATAAAAAGACATGAACCAAAGCAAACAATCCACCAAGTTTGTTATATATGTATTAGATATCTAGAGCTCCAATGATGAAGATGAAGTGAAGGTTGATTTATGGGATGATGAGCAAAGTATATCAGGCTAATCTATGAAAAAGGTCAAGGAGAAAAGGTACGAAGTTGAGACTACTGAGTATTAATCAAAAGAGATAGAGAAAACAATAAAAGGGAAAGAAGTGATGAAAGACCAAGGAACCATCACCAATGTTTGGGAATTACTTATATATTCCAAGGACCATAGGGAAGCACTAGTTATGGCACTAGATCAGAAAAAGATCTTCATAAGTTGTACTCCTGAGAAAAATTAATTCCTTAATAGAAACCCCCTAAGGCATCATAATGTTTTTTGATAATGATTAGGAAGGAAGGGATCACTACAAAGCCTTATTCATCAAGGATGAAGTGAAGGGAAATATGACTTGCTATGTTATGGTAGACAATGGTTCTGCCATTAATATTTGTCTATTAAAGATTCTACTAAAGCTAGGGTTTTTTATGGCAAATTTAAAACCTTATAAGGTAGTCATTAAGGCCTAAAATCATATGAAGAGTCTTGTTGAGGGGATGTTTAAAGCATTAGTCAAGACAGGACCTATTGAGACTTAAGTCATCTTGCATGTAATTGATATCCCTATGACCTCTATTGGTTTATTGGGAAGGCCATGGTTTCATCCCTTGGGTGGCATGCCCTCTACTATCCATCAAAAAATTAATTTTTCACATGCGGGCAAAGTTGTCACCATCTTGGTTAAGATTGAAGCTGTTGTAGCTGCTTTGAAGCTATCCCCAAGGAAATAGCTATATGCCTGAGCTTTGAGGTATGCATAATCTATAAAGATGAGATAGAAAAGAGGGTTCTTAACATGATGCACAACATAAAATTTATGCCCAGCATAGGATTGGAAAAGGACCAAAGCAGACCTTTAAGATTTATTGAGCACAAGGTATCCATTCTAAAGCATGGGATAGGGTTTGAAGGGATTGATGGTTCTAAAAATGAAATCGACATATGGAATTAGCCTGAGGAAAAAGAGGAAGAGATTATGGTTAAGAGAAAAGGCTCGTGGGAAACCTTTATGAGAAAAGGCACTAGGTACCCGTACAATGGGTCTTTAAAACCTCTTTTAATGGCTAGGGAAGTAATTCCAGGATTTGAAATCTTTGCTAAATTTTTTAATGGAATAAAGAAAACTACTATTATGGAAGCCATTATGGATGAGTTAGTACCAATCAAGGAAGAATTTGTGGAGAACTCTGAAGATGAAGGATGCCGATGATCAGGACAAGGGGTAGGATTTTGAAGCCTACATCCTCAACTCCATCATAGATGTCTTTTATGATAGTATTGATATTTCTCTTACTTCTTTGTTTGAAAATAATGATTTATTCTTTTCAAAAGTGAATGCAATGAAGTTTGACTTTGCCTATTTGTGTGATGTGTTTCCTAATAGTTATTTTGTTTGTGATGGTCATTTCATGCATATGTTTGACATTAATTCCATGCAAACTGAATCATTTTATTTAGGTACAAATGAAACCTTAAAAATATATTCCTTACATCTAATCTAACTAAAATATTACTTACATCTAATCTAACTTAGGATGAAAGAGAAAAAATGAAAGAAACATTAATAAAAAGACAAAATTATTTACTTAGGGCTATGAACACATGCCTAGGATTGATAGGGAAATCTTCGAACATAGAATCTATATATATCCTCACATATCACTAGTAAAGTAAAAAAAGAGGATGCTAGGGGCAGAATGGGTACTTCTAGTTAAAAAAAGGTCGAAAAGCAGCTAAAGGCGAAGTTCCTAGATGTGGTAGAGGACATCCAATGGTTGGTAAACATAGTTCTAGTCCCTAAGAAGGATGGGAGGGTTAGAATATGTGTGGACTATATAGATCTAAACAAGGCTGGCCAGAAGGATGATTTCCCACTCCACACATCGACACATTGGTCGATAGCGTGGCTTCCAATGCAATGTACTCTTTCATGGATGGGTTCTTAGGGTACAACTAGATCATGATGGCAATAATAGACAAGCTGAAGACATTATTCATTATCGAGTGGGGTATATATTATTATTGGGTAATGCCATTTGGATTAAAAAATGTAAGAGCTGGTGACTGCTCTATTACATTATATGATCCACAAAGAGATAAAAGTGTATGTAGATGATATGATGGTGAAGTTTACAACTAAAGAAGGGCACTTCAAGGCTCTAGACAAGTTCTTGGGAAGGGTAGAAAAGAACAACTTTAAACTGAATTTAAAAAAGTGCATTTTTGGGGTAACATCTGGTAAGCTACTAGGACACATTATTAATCGTAAGGGAATAAAAGTTACATCTAGTAAGCTACTAGGACAAGGTTAAAGTGATTAAATAAATGTCCATACCAAAGAATGAAAAAGAAGTCAGAGGGTTCATCAGGCATTTACAGTATATTAGCACGTTTCTAGCTAAGTTGACTATTGTTTATGAGCCAATCTTTAAAATTTTAAAGAAAAATTAGCCTATGATATGGGACAATGAATATCAATAAGCTTTTAAAGCCATTAAGACTTATTTAATAAATCCTCTAGTTCTACATCCACCGAAATCGGGTAAGCCCTTAGTCCTATATTTAGCAATTAAAATGGATGCAATAAGGGCAATGCTAGCCCAATAAAATAAAGAGATCATTAAACATGCAATGTATTACTTGAGTAAGAAGCTCCTCCCATATGAAATAAACTACAGTCTTGTAAAGAAAACATGTTTGGCTATAATTTGGGTGACGAAGAAGCTTCAACATTACTTTTAATCCTATAAAGTACATGCCGTTTCTAGACATGATCCCCTCAGGTACCTTCAACACACTCCCTAGCTCATAAGAAAGCTAGCTAGATGGTTAGTGCTACTCACTAAATTTGACATTGATAATGTGGCAATGAAAGTAGTAAAGGGAAGGGTGCTAGTAGACTTTTTGGCTCAATATCTAGTAATTGATGAGCAAGAATGGGCATTGGAATTTCCTAATGAACACTTGGGGTCTATAGAGGTACAAGGATGGAAAATGTACTTTAATGAGGCCATCAACAACAAAGGGGCAAGTATTGGTATAATCCTGATCGTGCAAGAAGGGGAAATGATCCCGATGGCCAAAAGGCTTGAATTCAAAGTAACAAAAGGCTTTTCAACTGCTAAGAAGCCTTAGTTTTATGATTTGTAGCAATACTTGGAGACAAGACAGTTCTCCAAGGATGTAGACAAGAAAGAAAGGATGTCTCTATGAATGCTATCCTCATAGTTCATTAGACACAATATGATGTTGTACAAAAGAATGCCTACGAGTGTCCACTTGAGATGTGTTGATAAAGAGGTAGCCCATAAACTTATAGAAGTAATTCATAAAGGGGTGTGTGGGCCACATATAAATGGGACCATCCTCACAAAAAAGATAGTTTACCAAGGTTATTGCTAGATTACCATGGAAACATATTGTGTCAAGTTTTAAAGAAATGCCATAATTGTCAAGCTTATAGGGATATGAGTCATTTTCCATCCACTGAGCTTCAAGGCACAACTTATTCTTAACCATTTACAGTATGGGGAATTGATATCATAGGTGAGATAAGGCTGAGCGCATTAAATAGTCATTAATATATTATCATGCAATTGACTATTTCTCCAAATGGGTCTAGGGTGAGTCCTATACTATAGTCAGCTCGAAACAAATGTCAAAGTATATTGAGAAGAATATAATCTTCAAATATGGGTTGTCACATCACTTTGTTACTAATAATGGTGTCCAATTTTGTGTAGAGACAATTGCACTATTAAAAGACTATAAGGTCGAACACCATAGATCATCTTCATATAGGCCACAGGCAAATGGGGTTATGGAAGCTGCAAATAAGAATGTAAAGAGGATCCTAGCTAAAATGATGGAGAATTATTAGTATTGGGTGGATTACTTATAATTTGCATTATGGGGGTACCAAACAACTGCTAAAACTTTAATGGGGGCCACTCCATATTCCTTGGTGTATGGGTGTGAAGCCGTGTTGCCAATAGAAGTTAAGATTTGATCACCAAGGGTTCTCTTAGAATCCAAGATCCCTGAATACTAATAGGTGGAAAGTCAATTGGCATAGCTTACATTATTGGATAAAAAAGGATGAAAGCAATTTATCATTCTCAATTATATTTGAAGAGGATAACTCGAGCTTATAATAAGAAGATGAAGCCATAAAAGATCAAAGAAGGAGACTTAGTAATGAAGCTTACAAAGCCAATTATGACTAATCCATAAGGGAAATTCAAGCTGAATTAGGAAGGTCCGTATATGGTGAAAATGTTATTTGCTAAGGGTGTAACTATCCTATCTGACATTGAAGGGAATAAATTTTGATAGCCCATCAGCCTAGACAAGCTCAAGTAGTACTTTCTGTAAAAGTCTCACTAGGGAGAAAACCTCAAAAAGAGTTTGGTTAAGCAAAAGATAGAGAAAAATTAAAAATAAAAAATAAAAAAGAGTCCTATTAGATCTCCTCTAGGAAAAAGTTAAGGACATGTAAAAGGAAAGAGAGAGATGAAAATGGTTAGCTAAAAAACTTACAAGGGCAAGCCAATTAATAACATGAGATATGTTAGAAGCAAAATGTATATTCATATTGTGCTTAAGATAAATGAAACAGATTGCTTTAATTACTATTAAATTTTGCATTAAGTGTGTATTACAAATTATTTAACTAAAAATAAATACTTTATCTAACAAAAGAGAAATGATGACTTAATGCATGAAATCATTGTATTTTCTTCTCTTTTGTTGAGTATCTCGAGCACTCAATGCTTGTAATTCTTTTGTTCTTTTATTTCAATAAACTCATCTTTTTTTGCATGTTGCAGTTGAATCCACACCTTATAATTATCATCGATGGTTGGATCCCTGTTGTAGTCTATATTCCTCTGAATGAGCCAGGTAGCCATTAGGTTATCCAGGAAGTTCTAGGTGAGGGGTCCTAGCTCAAACTCATGCACTAACTCTATTATTAGTTGCTTTTATCCATATTGGTGGTAAAGATGGGCAGGATTGTAGAAGGTGATGAAATGAAGGCCAATAGTGGGAATGCAATAAGTGTAAGATCTAACATTCACATGTTGCAGCCTCCACCATGGGCACATCCACCGGATTAGAGTATCAGGGAATATGGATAACCAGCTTTGAATGTTCTTTGGTATGGGATATAGTTTTCTATTTAGTAATGCTTAGCTCTATACCGTGCTATGTCTCAGGGAAGTTCAATTACTCTTAGCTTTTTATGGAACCACATTGATAGGAATGATGGGTAAGTAAATATATTAGAAAATCAAAAAATAGAAGTTAGAGAATAAGAAACTTGCCTCCAACAAGAATGGACTTCTGAAAAATCACTTAGTCTCCATAAAGTTGTCCAGTATAATTATGGTTTCTGCTAAAATGAGGGAGAATGGATTGAATCCTACTTCCACCTGTTTTAAAATATGTAGGAGTTTTGAATCATAGTTTCCAAATGGCGAGATAAGTAGGACTTAGGCATACAAGCAAAAGGCCATCATCTAGGCTAGTAGACTTCTCCCCTATCTACATCTGAGATAGCTTTAAGGAAGGGTTCTAATGCAACCTCTGAGCCAATAAGGTAGTGAGATGAAGACTGGGGTGGAAGATTGAACAATCAGGCCATCTGATATTGAACAAAATATGAGTCTAAAATTTCAAGCATAGGGATTGCAAGTTTATTTGACAACCTAAGAGGGCTTTAAAATCCTCTGGTAAGGGACATAACTCAGCCATATTGAATTAAGAAATTTGTTTTTGAGGATCCTAAAACTGAGCTACTGTATGAAGAAATGGGAAGTTGATTCTTTTAATATGCAGTAATTTGAAGATGGACAAGTGAAACAACTCCAATTTAGCCTATGGTGTGTTGTCTAAGCTCTTTAATATTAGTTGTAGTATTTTGAGGCATCTTTCAGTCATAATTTAAACTTTTAGGGGTATCCAGTGATCGAGAATAAAGGTTTAGGGTGAACATGTCTGAAATTAGGGCTAGAGGTGAAGGATTGGGAGCTAAAAAGGGAGTAACTAACTTAACGATGAGGCGATTGACTCATTGAAGAGGCGTCACCTTGGTACAAAGAGGCAATCGCCTATTCAGTAGAAGGTCATGAGGCAATTGCCTCTTCAGTAGAAATTCATCACCTCTCTTATGATAATTAATAAGCTTCTAAAGGATCAAAATAGTCCTAGCCTTGTAAATTTAAATGTAGCAATAAAAAGGGACATCTATGCAATTATTGATATTAAAATGGTGTGCAAAAATTAAAATTCATTGAGATAAAAATTAAAAATTTCAAGCATCAAATTAATAAAAGATAATATGTGCAAATATCAAAAGTCAACAGATAAATAATAACAATAGTAAAAAAGGGGATAGTTCATAGATCTTAGTATATTAAGAATTTGACTCTATGCCCTCAGCGTCATCCCTCCTCCAGTGCTGCCATTGCCACCATCATCATTGTCGTCATCCTCATCTAGCTGGCCTTATCATGATCCTATTCAAATAGATCATAGGTTAGTAAATCATATAAGCACGCATACATGTAGGTGTAGGAAAGATTATTACCCTCAACTGCTGGGTAATGTCCAGCATACAGTCCCTCTAAGCCTCAATCATCTGATAAATGTATAAGCCTTGCTCTAGAGGAATCTATATTATTGAAAGAATGTTAGAATTGATAAATGTGTTGAGAATGATTCAGGAATTAGGTTAAGAGCAAACTCATGTGAGTAGTGGCATACCCAGGAGTACATGCAGGTGTGAGCTCCTCATTTAAGATTAAGAACTAATGAGATAACTCCCTGGGAGGAACCCAATAATGAGCTAAAGAATTAGGGTTGAATGAAACTACCAATGATAAACTAAGAGCTAGAGGTAGTGGGAGGTCTCATCTCCTCAGCCACAATCGAAGTCCTCGCTCTACTCAGATCTATAAGACATCTCAAGAGGCTTTCTCTCACACCTGAGGTATGGCCTGGGGTACAGGTTTGGTCGTTGTGGCTTGAAAATAAGAGAAAACCATGTTAGGGCATGATAATTTTGGATGAAAAGGGAGTGTCAAACAATTACCTAAGAGGTAGAGGCAATAACCAAGAGAACTGTCTACAAGAGGTTGGTCCAAACAAACTCAATATACTGGCTTTTAATTTAGACAATATGGTCTACGGCTGTCTCCAGTGATAGCCTAATCCAGCTCAACCCCCTCCAACTCATGAGTCCATAATATACTCGAAGGGGATTTAGGCACACATCTCACACCAGCTCCATAATTCTAGTTCAGAATTCGCTCACCAAGGTATTAGACTCAATAGCTTGGCCCATAAAGGAGGAGCCTCCTCTAGGCTAACAGTCTACAATAAGTCATCTCCATATTCCATTTTCCCTCAAAACCCCATAAATTATTTTGAATCTGCAATGGAAGCATCAATAGGTAAGTAGGTAAAATTTTCAAAATTACTAACATGTAATATGAGCGTTGTAGGTATTGCATCCTATGTCAGAAAGTTTAGATGCTATCAGTGAATGTGTACACTGGCCAGATGTCTCTTTAGAACACAAATGCTGCCCCATATACCGATGGTAAGGAAATCATCCCCTACTCATAGCACACTTACGAATAGCTTTAGCTCTAAGGCAAAAACTTGTAAAAGAAAGAGGAATAGCATATGTTAGTGAGTAGATATTGAAATGACTTAAAAAGAGAGGGAGGTGGAACTTACCAGTACAACATGCCAGAAGCCACATAATGCTTGGCCTCATGGACCACCTCATCCATGCTCTAGTATAAGTAGGCCAGGGCACAACTGCCCTAATCAAATGAAGACACTTGATCCAAGTCCCAAAGAGGCAGTAGGAACATTAAATCTATTGAGCTAGTGGTATCAGCAAAGAAGGTGGTGCCAAGAAGGTAAATCAGGAAAGCTCGTACCTTATGGTCTATCTCATGAGGAGTAACCATTATCGTAGCTTTAGTATAAAAGCTTTGAATCGAGTCAAACTTGAGGGTATAGGTCCCTTTTATATCTAGGACCATACCTAAAAGGAGCTCGATGTAGGCAACCTTGTCTGGGGTCAGTTGGTGAAGGCTTGCATCAAAGGGAATAGGATCTCCAACACATGTGATCCCGGTGGTTGCAGTGAAAGAGACGAGATCCAAAGTGAGCTCCTTGAATAGAAGTTGGAAGGTGTGTGTTGTGTTAAACCAACTCTCCATCAATGCATAGAGTGGCTGATAGTCTGTCTAACCCTGCTAAAAAAGAAGAGATAATATGAAGTCCTCGAATCTAGTGTCATGGATTCAATCCTTTTGGTCATTGGTCAAATCATCATAGAAAATCTAGACCCTATGGAATTTTTTGGTGCCCTTGAATGTCTACACATCATGCTGCAAAAGAGAAGGAATGAGAATCATGGAAGTTGAATAAAAATTGATTAATTTTATTATTTTTGAAGTTAAAATGGTCAAATAATTAAAAATGGTCTAGTTTGACCTGTCACAGAGGAGTAGTGCCTCATGAAAGAGGCGATCACCTCATTATAGACGCAATTGTCTTTGTACATGAGGCAATCACCCCAACGCATAAAGCGATACTCTAAGCGCTATCAAAGAGGCGACAATGAGGTGATCACCTCTGTGTAGCAACGAAGGACAGTAAACGAATTCTATTTTTTCACCCAAAATCACAAATGCATGATCAATCAATTCAATTTTTAATCATAAGTAATAAATGAACATAAATACAGTCTAACCCTATGTAATTTATAGGAAAATGAGAAGGATTTAGAGACTAACCTCTCTGGATGCTCATAAATCGATATGGCTCCTTAGATTCGCTAAAAGAGGAATTGTATCTCCTTTTGACAATCCAAGACTGCAACGGGCATTTATAGATAGAGAAATACAATCTCACTCAAGCACTGGTGGTGTCCTCTTATCATCCATTTTTGAAAGAATATGTGCATAGGAAAGAAGAAGGAAAAGAAAAAAGAGAAGAGAAGGAAGAGAGGAGAAGAAAAAGGAAAGAAAGAGAGAAGAAAATTATGTTTTTATAGTGGAAAGGAGGGTTTAAGTTAGGTCTTTTGAAAAAAATGGTCATAATGATGGGAAGAATTTCCTCGAGTGCATCTCGAGAATCAAGGTTATTGGATGAAAGTACTCTAGTTAATTTATTTTTAAATTAAGCAATGTACTAGGTCAAGAAAACCTAAGGATTGTGTTTTCAAAAGAAGAGTTGTTCAGGTTGTATCCCCAAAGCTCATAGTCAAGAAAGGGCTATTCAGGTTATATCCCAAAAAACTTATAGTTGAGAGCGGGTTATTCGAGTTATATCCCCAAAGCTCATGATAAAAAAAAGACTACTCGAGGTATCCCTGAAGTTCATACTTTAGTTAACTGATGATCAAGCCGAGAAAACCTGAGAATCTATGTTTTAGTTGAGTGACAATTGAGCCAAGAAAACTTGAGAGTCTTTACATCAGTGACAATTGGGCCAAGAAAACCCAAGATTCTTCATTTCAATTAAATGATAATCGTTGGAAAACCTAAGAATCTTTGTTTCAGTTGAATGACAATCAGGCTAAGAAGACTCGAGAGTCTACATTTTAGTTAAGTAATAATCGGGCCAAGAAAATTTGAGAGTCTTTGTTTCAGTTGAATGATGATTGGGCCAAGAAAACCCAAGAGTTTGTGTTTCAACTAAGTGACGATCGGGCTAAGAAAACTCAAGAGTCTGTGTTTTAGTTAAGTGTTGTATCAGGCTAGAAAACCTAAGGATTATCATTTTTATAGAAGTTACCAAATATTAATTAGTGGCTAATCGAGCTAGAAAAACTTAAGGATCACGATTACATTTTGAGATTGAAGAATTCATCTCTCGAGTGAAACTTAGGAGTCAGCTATATTGTTTATCATTTTTTCTTATTTGTTTTGCATGTGATTTTTTGAAAAATTATCATTGCATACATTTGGTTTTTTGAAAAATTAGTAGGAAAATTGTAGACACCCGATTCAATCGGCCAATGATAGGAGGCAAACAATGGATACTTAGTTTGGTTAGTCCACAACATAGCCTAATATTAAGAAAAGTAAAATGTGAATGCAAGTGAGAAACCTTAAATCTTCTTAAAAATGAGCCTAAAAAAAACCTTATAAAACTAGTCCAAACCGCGTAGGCTCATTAGTCCTAGTGCAGTGCAAGCTAAAGAGGCAAACGCCTCTATGATGTACCCTGCACTGGGCCTGATGGGCTATGGTAGTAGCTAAAGAGGCGATTTCCTCATCATAAAGGCACCGCCTATACAGCAACCACTTGTCTTTGTATTAAATGTAGAGGTGACCATGGCAGCCAACTTAGTGGGCCCACCTTCTCTGCAACTCAACCTCTGGTTTGAAAAATAGATTTTTAAGAGAAGAAAAGGCTAAAAAATGTAATAATGGAGAAGAGTAGTAGGGGCATGGGCTAGAGGTGAGAATACAAAAGAAAAAGAAAGAGAGAATAAGGGATTTTTTTTTAAAAGAGAGATTAACAATTAGAAAAAAAAAGTTTTGGAGAGAAGAGGAAGGGAGTTAAGTTCAAAGGTGATTTTCTTAAGGAAAGGGAGTGAGAAGCTTGCATTCAAGGAGAATATCAATATCTCCATTCATTTCTGAGGGCCAACTATATTTAGAAAGCTCAATTTTTAGTAATCATCTTGATTCTTTTCAAGCTTAATTTATAGATTTACATGATCCCTTTACTTGATTGCACAATCTTTAG
Source organism: Mallotus nudiflorus (assembly GCA_947683625.1). Lineage (NCBI taxonomy): Eukaryota > Viridiplantae > Streptophyta > Magnoliopsida > Malpighiales > Euphorbiaceae > Mallotus > Mallotus nudiflorus. Next base: position 11,798,070 of record CANTUR010000009.1, read on the forward strand.
TTTATTTGTTTACTAATTCATGTATTCATTTCCTTGTGTATTATTTGTAATGTGTCTTGTCATTAGCATAATTTCTTGAGTTTTAAGTGTAGTTGTGTATTTAGCTTGCTTTTAATAGTAGATTCTTACTTAAAATGAAATTTTTGCCAGTTTGAGAGTCATCTGAGACTGTTCATCAAGTGATCACCTCTCAGAGAGAGGTAATCACCTAACTGCTATGAGGCAATCGCCTCTTTAGAAAAGCGATCGCCATTTCGATAGGCCTACATGAGTTCATTATTCGACCTAATCTTTACAAACCATGTCGCCTCATTGCCATAAGCAATCGCTTATTCACAGAGGCAATTGCCACTCTTACAAGGTCTCATATGACTTTGTCTCATTTTTTATGTATTATGTAGAGTTCCCATGCATGTATAGGCTTAACCACTCAAGTCTGTTTTGTATGATACCCACAACATCGTCCAAATTAAAGTTTAACATTTACCTTTTATGGCTTTGTATCTTTGTTTATTTAATAGTTTCTTGAGTTGATTTTTATGGATTTTTATGTAAGATTTTTATATATTTTAAGGCACTAATATTTTGTCTATTGTAGAGATTCATCTATGATTATTAATCATCAAGTATTTATCCCATTAATTAGTTCTTAAGAGGTTTTTACTTAAATCAAGCAGTTTATTCTTAGTTTATTTTTGGTTTATTTTTGGTTTATTATACTTTTATTTTGCACAAGAAGTTGTAATCCTTAATCCTTTTCTCACTTGATTTGGAATGTATGGTTGTAAATTATAATTTTTGTTTTATTCATGGTGAATGTTGGGACTAGTTACATAAATTTAATTAATGTGCAAATTCAAGCCTAATTATAAAAATGCTACAATTTTTTGAAGGAAATTGCAATTTGTGTGATAACAAAGAAATCATTGAATAAATAAGGGTAATAAATTACAAAATGTATACGGAGGCCAACCTTGGCATTCAAATGCCCATACCTAGTTTTCGAACCTGATCTCTAATGACAGCTTCTAAGAACCCATTTACTATACAGTGTGTCCCGACTTTCATTCGAGTGGCGACTCCATCCAGTAGGTTTTATGACTTATTTCGTATTTTCTAGTGGGCATCGAGCCCACACAGTGTTATAGTCGTCAAATACTTAGGCGTGCGCTAAATCCCGCCACCTACAGAACCCAAAAGAGAAAATTTTGGGTCTTATTAGTGAATTATTAGTAATTTTAGTATTAATTTTGTAGAATAAATTTTTTTTTTTTAAATATATAGATAAAACCGGACCACTCCACATTATTATATATCTATTTATTTTATATATATTATAAAACAATTAAAGGGATAATTATCAAAAATTAAAATTTTTGAAAGGAAAAATTACAAATTTGATGTCTTAACTTTTTATTTGAGTGTCTGAATTTTTTTAATCAAGTGTCTAAACTTTAGAAAAACAAACTAATGTCGTGTCTTTAACCAATTTAATGTAGACTGAATGCTCAATCAGATCAAACAGAATCTATTTTTATCTCAGTCATTAATCATGTCATTTGCTTCATATATTGTATTATTTAAAAAATAAAATTACCCTTATTCAGTCATCCTCTATATATGCGGTGAAATTTTTATCAATTTATAATCTTAATAAAATTAATTTTGTCCTTTAAATAATAAAATATACATGACAAATGATATTACCAATAGTTGGAATAATTGAAATAATTCAGATACCAAATTTGTAATTTTTTCCTTTTAAAATAAAACAAAGTGAAAAAAGAACAGAAACAAAGCGTTAATTAAACAATATAATCTAGTTGTTAGGTATATAACATTTTTCGATTAATTTTTTTTATGTCGGTATTATTAATTTATTCGGAGATTTTAATGAGATATTAAGGTACGATTGGTGATGCATACCACATACTAAGTTCTTGACTTTTAGCAGGCTAATTAATGGTGTTCGGGCTTCCAGCATATGTCAAAAAGAATCAAAGTCATCTGTAAATAAGTATAACTGGACAACTCCATATTATTATATATCTATTTATTTTATATATATTACAAAAAAAAAAATGATGATGAAAAAGTAAAATTTTCTGAAATAAAATAAAGGGAGAAAAGAACGGAAACAGGTGGCTATATATATATATATATATAGTTAAAAAATAATTTTTTATTTTATTGTATTTTTTAGAAATAGTCCCCCTATTTTTATTTAAAAAAATAAAAATTATTTTTAAATAATTACTATTAAATAATAAATTTTATTCAATAGTAATAATAAGTAAATATAAGCAAATTTATAATTTTAATTTATTCATTTTTTTATATATTGTATTTTGTTAATTTTCAATTAATTCATTTACTAGATAATTTTATTTTTATTTTTAGATTTAAAAGATTTTTAAAAATTTATTATGTAATAATCAAAGTCAAAAATTAGGTGGGAAAGGAACAAGAACTCACCACTACTCTCTCATCAAAATTTATTTGATAATCTCATATTTTTAATATAATAAATTAAATATATATAAAATTTTTTAATTAAAAAAATAAAAATTTAATTTTAATACTAAAAAATAGTTAATATCTCAAAAATAATAATTAATTGATGATTTTAAATCTAAAAATTAAAAAATATTTTTTACCTAAAATCACAAAGATTCTTAAGCCGGTCCTGATTACACCCTTTTTTTAAGGAAGGATCGGTGATACAGGCCACATACTAAGTTCTTAACTTTTAGCAGGTTAATTTTCTCAAAAAAGAAAATAAAAGAAATTCCCGTGTACCAGGCTAATTAATTCTGTTTTGGCTGAACTAATGGGACCGATCCAGCATATGTCAAAAAGAATGATAGTCATCTGAAATTAAATATGTAATAATTTGGATATTTTTTAAAATTATTTTTTTATATAAATATTAAAAATTATAAATGTTATTATTTTTATATTACTTTCCTTTTATGCATATATTTTATTATTTTAATTGTCTAAATATTTATTTATAGTATTATTTTACTAGGGTTAGTATTATTATTATTGTTATATATATATATATATATATATATATATATAGTTTAAAATAACAAAAATCTGTCAATTTTTCTTTCTTCCCCATTTCTTATTCTTCTTGTTTCTTTTTTTTTTTCTTTTTTTCTTTCTTCTTTCCTTTGTTGTTCTACTCCTTCTTCACGCCACTTTCTTTTCTTTCCCTTGTTGTCCCGTTCTTCTTGCCCTCTTCCTGCTGTCTTTCTTCTTTTTTTTTTCCAGCAAATCTTCGGCTTCTTCTCCTCCTTGTTGTCCCTGCACAACAGCCTTCTCTTCCTTCTTCCTCACGCCAAACAGCAGCAGCGGAAGCAGTAGCAGGTCCAGCAGCATGAAGCAATAACAAGATCAGCAGCCCTGGTTCCTTTAGCAGCCCTTCCCTGCATCTTATTTTCAGTTGTAGCCGCCCCTCCAATCGCGTCTACCAGTTGAGGTTGGATATGACATGTCAGAGAAGCGCTTTTATCTTGTAAGTTAATATTTGATTTGAGTGTTGGGTTTTTTTAATTTAAATCATATTAAATTCTTATGAATTAAATTTTATGAGATTTTGTATGGCATTATTCATATGATATTGCATTATTTAACTTATAGTTTATTTATTTTATTGTTATTTATTATAATTTTACTCATTTTATTTATTTTCAATTAATTTAAATAAACTACGGTAAAATGGGCTACCTGATGGATTTCATCAGGACTGTGTGCTCACCGGTAAAATATGTGATTATTAATTATATTACTGGGGCCGATGGTCTGGTGATGCTTTGCTCTCAGACACTGCCAGTAATATAATATTTATTTATTTAACGAATACTAGGGCCGAAGGTCTGGTGATATTTTGTTCTCGGACACCGTCGGTGTAATTTGGATTATTATTTATTAAATCACTGGGATCGATGGTCTAGTGATGTTTTGCTCTTAAATACCGCCAGTGGTATTAGATTAAGTGATATGATTGCGGCTGTGTATCTTGGTGATGTTTTGCTCTCGGGATCCGACAGTCTTAGATATAAGTAGGTCGTATGACTGTTATAAAATTTATAAATTAGATTCTACCAAATTTTTATACTAAAATATTTTTAAAAAAGGGCATCTAAATATTTAAATTCTCTCCTTTGAAAAATGGATTTATTATATGTATAAAAAATGATTTGAATAAATTATAGTTATATTATATTTTCATAAAAATTTATTTTTAATGAGATTTTCAAACTGCATTCATTTCTTTATTAATTTACTCAGTGAGGTCTGACTCGCCTCAATTTAATTATTTCAGGAGTTTGAGATTTTTCTGTTAGGCCTACTTCTCTTCGTCATATAGCTTCGTCACCAGCTATTCTATGTAGGTCTACTTAGTTGTGTTGTATTTATTTTTGTGTACCGCAGTAAAGAAAACTGTATAACTGCATAATTTATTTGGGATATCATGTATTTATTATTTATGTACTGAGATATTATTGTATAACTGATGTTTATTTATTTTATGCACTATGACATTATGGTTTAAATTATATTGAGAAAAATCAGTTTGATAATGTGCATTATGAATTAAATATTTATTGTAAGGTTTCAAAGTTTAAACATTCCTCATTTTTCTTTTAAGGCTTACTACGGGTTTCAATAGCTTTATGCTTTCCCATTCCCTAGTGTCCGTCACGTGCCCCTAGGTTCAGGTTGTGACAAAGTTGGTATCAGAGCTTTGGCTCATTTTTCATATTTTTGATTGTTGATGTCTGTCTTTTTCTCATAATATTGTGGTACTTAGGTTGTTAAACATCATTTGTTGATTTCTTATCTTTTGGATTCAGCATCTGAGTCTCTATTCCTGTCTTGTTTTGAATCTTGAATTTCTTATCTTTTTCAGAATGAGGCATGCTCGGAATGCCCCTGCTGGAGATGCAGAACCTGATGACGGGGAGCAGTCATTTCAAGATGAGATTCTCCCTCCTGCCCCTCGACTTAGAGGTAGGGGTAAAGGTAGAGGTAGGGGCAGAGCTAGAGTGGCAGCAGCTCATAGGCAAGATCAGCCTCCTGTAGAGCCTTAGATTCCAGTAGAGGATCCTACAGCTTTTGTAGTTGGTATGACGGTATTAACCAAGGCTTGAGAGCTCTTAATCAGGTGATACCCATTGTGCAGCAGATGCTATAGTGACAGACTCAGGAGATGTCTGATGTAGATGCGGCATTGTTATACTCCAGAGTGGGGCGAGTTTATTTTGATGGTACTAGGGATGCATTGAATTTCATTAACACCATCAAGTCCAGGACCAAATCTGGGTATGCTGACTACTAAAGGATTAGGATTGTGGAGCTATCAGTCTCAGCAACAGTGTAATATCCTGTGTTTTTAAATATTTTTATACTGCATCGGGATATGCAGTGTTAATAATTCTTGTATATTATATTGATATTTTATGAGTTTGTTATTTAATTAAAACTAAATTTTAGTGTTTTATATTATTTTAAGTACTTTACGTAAAAAAATTTCGAGAATTCTATTTTCGGGAAAATTGACACGTAAATTATATGTTATTAATTATTTTAAATAGATTTCCACATTTGCATGAACTCATATATATTTTAAAAAGTACTACATAGTGTGTATATATGTGTATATATTTAAATTAAAATAGGGTTTAATTAATTACCCTAATTTTTATTATTTATTATTTAGTTTTAATATTATTTAATTATTTTTTTAGTATATAAATTATTAAAAATATTAAATTATGTGTGTGGTGTATATTTAATATGTGTGGAAATTATATTATTATAATATATAGTGTAATAATACGTATATATATATATATATATATATATATATATATATATATATATATATATATATATATATAGTGTTAGAATCTAAAACTTTTGGCAAATTACAATTCTACCCCCGACTACTTCTCCTTCTTCCCCGATCACCTCCCATCGCCACCACCATTTGTCACATTTTTCCCTTGCCATCAGTGTGCCTCCCGGCATGCCACCTCCTTCCTCAGCCTTCCCCGCCACCAGCAGCAGCCGTTTCCGACGTCAAAGGAGCTCAAAAACGTCGGAAAGCCGAAACTCATTTTCACCGTTGATTGACGCGATTCCGGCCACCATTTTCAACAACGCCAGTCTCTTTCTTCTCCTTGAGCTCTGGTGAGTGTGATTCAGAGCTTTGTTTCACTTAAAATGGTCTAAATTTGCCTAGGTTTTGATTTTGCAAATTTCGGCCTATTAGGGTTCTTGATTTTTTTGAACCTCGATTTGATTGATTCATGAGAAATTATTTCACAAATGTTGTTCCCCTTATCTTAATCTTCATGTGTGAATTTTTTTAGAATTTTTGGAAATTATTTTGATTTTTGGGTATTTTTGAATATTTTATTATTATTTTCTAATTTTCGAAAATTAATTGATTAAATTATGAAATTGTGTTTTATGATAAATATAGGTGTTGAAATGAATTATAGAAATTTATTTGGAATTTTTTTGAATTTCTATGTATTTATTTTGAATTTAATTAGTTTATGTAATTTTGAGAAAATAGGGTTAATTATTTTTTTAGTTGAAATTAATTATTTAATTGAGTTTATTTATTGATATTATTGATAAATTTGTTAATAAAATTAATTTTTGTGCAATTATATTATTTTTGGTGAATTTTTGGATTAATTTTAGTATATTTATATATATATATGGGTATTTTGGTAATTTTACCCTAAATTGGCTAAAAATGTAATTTAATTGGTTTTAATAGTTATTTAGGGTATAAAAATTATTTCTACAAATTATTTAGTATTTTTAACTAATTAAAACTATTTTTCGTAAATTATTTTCAATTATATATATAATATACGATTTTTTTAATAAAATGAGTTTTTATCAGTTTTTACTGTGTTTTAGAGTAAATTACGTAATTTCTGCTTATTAAATGTACTTTTAGTATACAAGGGTATTTTTGGTATTTTTCTAATTGTTATGTGATTGTGGACCTCGATTGGTGAGCTGTAGTTTGGAGTCCGACCGAGGGATTTTGATTGTGGTTCTGTGCCTATTTTTCGAAGTGTGTTTCTTTGCAGAGCCGGCTCTACTCCTTGAGTAGAGAGATGTCCATTTTACAGGGGAGGTTCTGCCGAATTTTTGGTAGAATTCTTGTAAAACGTGATATCCGGTCGAACCCTAATTCTGATTCTGTGTTTAATATTCTAGATCGAGTTTCTAGGATTTTCTGTTAGGTTTATTCTGATGTCTGTTATTATTAATTTTTTAGTTGTGCCGAGACCGAGGCCTAGTGGACCAGGCCCATCGGATCCATCTCGAGGAGCGCACTAATTATGAGTTACTATTCTATATATATATTCTTTAGGGTGCATGATTTAGAAATGTATGTTTTATTTTAATTAATTATGCATAGATAATTCAATTAGTATTTAAGTTTACTTTTGGTTTATTATTGGTATATTTTAACCTATATGCATGTTTTATTATCGAATTATGTTTAGAATGTTTTCAAATACATTTCTAGTTTATTTTGTAATTTAATTGGATTCATTTGAAGTTTATGTACTCAAAATATACCTGGTTTACTTTTGGTATATTTCTAATATATATATATGGTTTATGTTGCTGTTTATTTCAAATTCATGCATCATTTATTTTATGAATGTATGTTTTATATTTAAAATGAAGGATATCAATAGAACGTGCTACCTAGTGGGCAGCACTAGGATCGAGTACATACCAGTACGCTTATAGCATTTAGGCTATATTACTAACTTGTTTAAGGATATTGATTGGATATGATTATTTGATGTGAGATGTGATTTCGGAGTGTGATTGCTAGAGCTCGGTTGACTAAGTGTCTCGGGGCCAATCACACTGACAGTCAGACTGCTAGAGCTCGGTTAACTCAGTGTCTCGAGGCCAGTCTACTGTCCAAATGGAATAAGTGAATATATTTGGAATAAGTGAGCCTGTATGGCTAGAGTGTTGTTTAACACTGTTTTGAGGTTGCGATTTTCTAGGGTTCTATTCGATCCTTCATAAACAGTGATTTTCAATAAAAATATATTAAATGATTTTATTGCATCTGTGTGTATTGGCTTGTATATATACATATTAGATATATACTGTCGACTGTATGCATTGCCATTTAGTGTGCATGTATATATATTATAGTAATTCACTCAGTGAGGTCTGACTCCCCCTCCGTTGACTATTTTTCAGGAGAGTCATCGTCTTCAGACCTCAGTAGCAGGCCTGTACGCCGGATTTCTTCCACTCCGGCTTCTTTATGTAAATTGCTTATCTGAGTTTTATTTTATAATCTAGACACTGCAGTAGTCATAAACTTGTTAAAAGATATAGTATTATATTTTTGTAAGTTATGTATTTTAAGAATTTGAATTGGATTTGTATTAAAAGAGTTTATTTATATATATATGAGATGAGGATTTGATTTAATTTCATTTGGTGGAAATATTATTTTGATATTTATGATTTTATTCCGTTGCATAATGTTTGACTTAAATGTGTTGTTATTATATTATATTGCATGTTTATTTTATTTTAGGCTTGCTACAGGTTCCAGATTCGAAAGAATTCTCATTCCCTAGCGCCGGTCATAGCCCCTGTTTTGGGTCATGACAAATAGCTCAAGACTAGTTATGCAGTCCATTCAGCCTTTCATGATGACGATGACATGGTTAGGATTTAAGGAGCAGTATATAAGGTTCTTCTGTCCTTCATCTATACGAGAGAACTACATATGGTATCTATTTAATATTGATAGGAGAGATTGATTAGTGGAGGACTATACTCGGGAGTTCTACAGACTGATGAGGCATACTGAGGATGTGAGACAGAATGTCACCAGAGCAGTTGAGTTATATATGACTGGATTAGGCCTAGCCTATATCGATATTTGACCAGATGGTTATAGTCTGGAGAGTGTTGTAGAGGAGACGAGACAGCTGTAGTGAAGACACATCCAGCACGGCACCATACCTGACCCATATGATAATGGCATTATCAAACCTGTCCAGAGGGTACAGCAGCCAGTATTTTAGATAGGTAGCTCAAGTTCTTAGTCAGCAGGCCCTAATCAGCAAAGTAGACAATTTAGAGCACATTGGATTGGTAGGCACAGCCTTACTCAGGATCACAGGAGTAGTAGGGTTGCTAGATTTGGTGGTAGTGCTAGCAGTAGTAGTGGACAGAGCTCTGGGCATAGTAATTCTGGGTCTAGAGCTAGTGTGTGTGCCACATATGGATGAGTGCATCAAGGTCCTTATCACTTGATGCCAGGAGCGTGTTTTAGATGTGGTCAATTTGGGCATTTCGCTAGAGCTTGTCCGAACTATTTCAAGACATCCTTTACTCAGGGATCTTCACCTTCTATTGTTCATCCATTGTAGTATGTGCCTCAGTAGTATCAGGCACCCATGTACCCTCAACAGCGACCGATGCAGTACACAAGTCAGCTGGGCCGAGGTAGAGGACAAACTCAGCCATTCACCTCACAACAGCCAGGATGTGGTCAGGCTAAGGTCTTCACTTTGACTCCTAAGGATGCACAGGCATCCAACACTGTGGTAGTAGGTATCATTCCAATCTATTACTCTAAGGCTAGAGTGTTATTTGATCCAAGTGCTACATGTTCATTTGTATCTCCTTTGTTTACTTCGAAAGTGGCTTGTCTTCCTTCCAAGATGAGTTTTTCTTTATCTATTTTAACTCCGCTTAGTAATGATTTGGAGACAAACATTTTCTTTCCATCTTGTCCCGTGTTGGTAGAGGGTAAAGAATTATTAGCAGACTTAGTCCTTTTGGATGTGATCGAGTTTGATGTGATTTTAGGAATGGATTGGTTGTCCCAGTGTTATGCTTCTATGGATTATCGAGCAAAGGAAGTAATTTTCAGGATTCCTAGTGATGAGGAATTCAAATTCAAAGGTACTGAGAGTTCCATGTCTCATATCCTTATTTTTGCCATTACAGCTAGGAAGATGCTTAGTAAAGGATGTCAGGGCTATCTGGCTATAGTTAGAGATGTTCAAGCAGAAATGGGATCAGTGGAAAGGGTACCAGTGGTACATGAATACTCACATGTCTTTCTAGAGGAGTTACCTGGATTGCCACTGGATAGGGAGATAGAATTTTGTATTGATGTTATGCTAGGTACATATCCTATCTCTATGCCACCTTATAGGATGGCACCTGCAGAGCTGAAGGAGTTAAAAGAGAAATTATAGGAATTGTTAGATAAAGGGTTTATTCAGCCTAATACATCTCCTTGGGGTGCTCCAGTTCTCTTTGTAAAGAAGAAGGATGGTAGTCTTCTACTCTATGTTGACTACAGACAGTTGAATAAGGTTACCATCAAGAACAAGTATCCACTCCCCAGGATTAATGATTTGTTTGATTAGTTATAAGGAGCTCGACATTTCTCTAAGATTGACTTGAGATCTAGGTATCATCAGCTAATGATTATAAGTGAGGATGTACCCAAGTCAGCATTTCGGACTATATATGGCCATTATGATTTCTTAGTGACGTCCTTTGGGTTGACTAATGCCCCAGTAGCCTTTATGGACTTGATGAACAAGATGTTTGGGCCATACTTGGACCAATTTGTGATTATGTTTATTGATGATATTCTAGTCTATTCCAAGAATAAGGCAGAGCATGCGATGCATATGAGATTGGTGCTGCAGACTTTAAGAGAGCACCAGTTGTATGCTAAGTTTTTAAAATGTGAGTTCTGGTTAAACCAAGTGGCATTCTTAGGCCATGTGGTGTCTAAAGATGGCATCAGGTGGATCCCAGGAAGATAGAGGAGATCATTAAATGGCCAAGACCTACAATGGTTACTGAAGTGAGAAGTTTTTTAGGTTTAGTGGGCTATTATAGGAGATTTGTGAAGGATTTCTCTAAGATTTCCGCACCTTTGACTAGACTAACCCAGAAGAATGTTAGATTTTTGTGGACTAATAGATGTAAGGAGCATTTCCAATTGCTTAAGGATTTATTGACTTCAACTCCAGTATTAACATTACCTTATGGTGATGATGGATAGACGGTGTATTATGATGCTTCCTGTGTAGGTTTGGGAGGTGTTCTAATGCAGAATGGTAGAGTGGTTGCTTATGCTTCAAGGAAATTGAAGAAGCATGGGTTGAATTATCCCACTCACGATCTAGAGATGGCATCAATTGTATTCACACTAAAGATTTAAAGGCATTATTTGTACGATGTCACTTATGAGATATACATCAACCACACGAGCTTAAAGTATATCTTCGAGCAGAGGGATTTGAACTTAAGGCAAAGAAGATGGATGGAACTTCTGAAAGACTATAATTGTTCGATTCTTTACCATCCAGGCAAGGTGAATGTAGTAGCTGATGTGTTGAGTAGAAAATCAGTAGGTAGTCTTGCCCGCATTAGTATTGAGAGGAGATCGATTATTCAGGAGTTGCATGAGAAAATTAATCAGGGTTTGCAATGGAAAGTGACTGTAATATCCCGTAATTTTAAAAATATTTTTACACTGTACCGGGATATGCAGTGTCAGTGATTTTTGTATTTTATACGATATTTTTATGAGTTGATATGTATTTTAAACCTATTTTAATTACTGTCTATTATTTTCAGTATTTTACGTAAAATTTTCCCGGGACTTTCATTTTCGGGGAAATTTCCACGTAAACAATGTATTATTAATTATTTTAAATGTATTTACGGGTTTGCATGAACTCATACATATTTTTAAATTATTAAATAAAGCCTGTGTGTGTATATTTAATTAGGGTTTATTATTACCCTAATATTTTATTATTTATTTATTATTATTTGATTATTTTATTTATTATTAAATTATTAAAATTTATTATTTTTTTCTTTTTTCTTTTTTTTTCTTTTTCTTTTCCTTTTTCTTTCTTTTTCTTTTCTTTTCTCTTTCCTTTTCTTTCTTTTTCTTTTTCTTCTTCTTCTTCTTTCTTCTCCCGTGGGTGCCGCCGGACCACCATTTTTGTCACCGTGGTTTCTCCCTCCTCCGGCCACCGTTTTCGACACCGCCGGTCTCTATCTTCTCCTTGAGCTCCGGTGAGTGTTATTCTAGCTTTTGTTTGAGCTAAAACGGTCTAGAATTGCTTAGGTTTTGAGTTGAATATTTCGGCCACTTTTGGTTTTCGATTTTTTTTGAGCTTCAATTTGGATGATTCATGGAAACTTCCTTCACAAATGTTGTTCCTGGTAGTTTAATCTTCATGTATGAATTTTTGTAGAATTTTTGGAGATTTTTTGGATTTTTGGGTATTTTTGAATATTTTAATATTATTTTCGAATTTTCGGAAATTAATTATTTAAATTATGAAATTGGAGTTTATGGTTGAATTAGGTGTTGAAATGAATTATAGGAATTTATTTGGAATTTTTATGAATTTCTAAGTATTTATTTTTAATTATTGAAGTTTATGTGATTTTGTAAAATTAAGTTAATTGTGTTTTTATTTGAATTTAATTGGTTAATTGAGTTTAATTATTGATATTATTGATAAATATGTTGAGAAAATTAATTTTGGATAATTGTATGATTTTTAGTGAATTTTTGAAGTAATTTAGGTATATATATATATATAGGGGTATTTTGGTAATTTTACCCTAAATTGTCTAAAAATGTAATTTAATTGGTTTTAATATTTATTTAAGGTATAAAAATGATTTCTACAAAATATTTGGTATTTTTAACTAATTAAAACTATTTTTCGTGAATTATTTTCAATTATATATATAATATACGGTTTTTCAAATAAAATGAGTTTTAATCAATTTTTATAGTGTTTCAAGGTCAATTATGTAATTTTTATTTATAAAATGTATTTTTATGACTTAAGGATATTTTTGGTATATTTGAATATATTTTCTGTGTTTGTGGACCCCGGTCGACAGATTGTAGTCTGGAGTCCGACCGAGGGGTTGTGATTGTTTATGGTGTTATTTTCGAAGTGTATTTTCTTTGCAGGGTCGGCTCTACTCTTTTGAGTAGAGAGATGTCTGTTTTACAGGGGAGGTTCTGCCGGATTTCCAGTAGAATTCTCGTAAAACGTGATATCCAGTCGAACCCTAATTTTTGATTCTGTGTTGAATACTCTAGATTTAATTCTAGGATTTCTGTTAGGGTTATTCTGATGTCGATTAATTATTTCTTGTTTAGTTGCGCCGAGACCGAGGGTTAGTGGACCAGGCCCGTCGGACCCGTCTCGTGGAGCGCATTAGGTGAGTTACTATATTATGTATATATGCTTAGGATGCATGATTTAGAAAATGCATGTTTTATTTTAACTAAATATGCATAAATAACATGATTTATATTCAAGTATATTTTTGGTATATTTTTGGTATATAATAAATTATATACATGTTTTATTAATAAAATATATTTAAAATGTTTTTAAATATATTTTTAGTTTAATTCATGATTTGATTGAATTTATTTGACGTATATATACTCAAAATATACTTGGTTTATGTTTGGTATATTTTCGGTATATATATGGTTTATATTGTTGATTTATTTAAATTCATGTATCATGTATTTGTGAATGAATGTTTTATTATTTATTACTGAAGGATATCAATAGAACGTGCTACCTAGTGGGCAGCACTAGGACCGAGTACGTACCGGTACGCCTATAGTATTTAGGCTTTATTACTAACTATTTGTGGATATTGATTTGATTATGATTATTGATGTGTGAGATGTGGTTTGTGGGTGTGATTGCTGGAGCCCGGTTGACCAAGTGTCTCGGGGCCAATCACACTGGCAGTCAGACTGCTGGAGCTCGGTTGACTTAGTGTCTCGGGGCCAGTCTACTGTCCATATGGATTAAGTGGATATATTTGGAATTAGTGAGCCTGTATGGCTAGAGTGTTGTTTAACACTATTTTTCTGAGGTTGCGATATTCTAGGGTTCTATGTGATCCTTCATAAAAGTTGATTTTCAGACAAAATATATAAAATGATTTTTCTGCATCTGTATGAACTTGCCTGTATATATACATATTATTCATATACTGTTGACTGTATGCATTATCACTTAGAGTGTATGTATATATACTATAGTAATTCACTCAGTGAGGTCTGACTCCCCTCCGTTGACTATTTTTCAGGAGAGTCAACTTCCTCAGACCTCAGTAGCAGGTCGATACGCCGGATTTCTTCCGCCCCGGCTTCTTTATGTAAATTGTCTACTTGAGTCTTATTTATTTTATCTAGACACTGCAGTAGCTGTAAATTACAGTATTGGATTTTATGTACTTTATTTTAAAGAGATGTATTATGTTAAAACTGGATTTGTATAAGATTATACATTTATGAGATTATATATGCGATGTGATGAGTTTTGAATTATATCCAGTTGTTATGGATGATATTGTAATATTTATGATTTTATTTTCCGCTGCATATTATATTTTTATGGTTATTATTGCATATTTATTTTATTTTTAGGCTTGCTACGGGTTCTGGATTCGAAAGAATTCCCGTTCCCTAGCGCCGGTCATGGCCCCTGTTTTGGGTCGTGACAAAGTTGGTATCAGAGCGAAGTTCGTTTCAGAGTGGAGTTCTGTGTCAGGGCTTAGTTTTGTGAGTTGTGGCCCTAGTTTTAAAGTTGTGTTTTCTGTTGGACTACTGCAGTGTATTAGGTTCGAGTATGTCTTGATGAGTATTCCTTGCTGTAGTTTTCAGCGTTATTCCTCCGTTGTCTGTTTTGTCTGAATCTTTCCGTTTGTCTTTTCAGAATGAGGAGGCGAGCGCGTGTCGCTCCACCGGTCATTGAGGCCGAGGATGATGAGTCTTTTCAGGATGAGGTTTTACCTCCTGAGCCGCCAGTTAGACGTAGAGGTCGTGGCAGGGGTAGACCTCGAGGAGCGGCAGGTCGCCATAGGCAGAGAGAGTTACAGGACGAGGAGCCTGTTGAGCCTGATTTTGATGTTCCTGTTCCTCCAGTTGTTCAGCCTGTTCAGCCTGCCTATCAGCAGGGTATGTCTGACCCTGAGGCAGCTTTGTTCTATGCCAGAGTTGGCAGGATTGCTTTTGATGGTACTTCTGATCCTTTAGATTTTCTGCATGCGATTGAGACTAGGACTCGGACTGCTCATACCGAGTACCAGAGGATCATGATTGTTGAGTTGTCTGTCGAGGGACCAGCCTTGGATTGGTTCATTCAGATGATCCAGCCCTATATGATGACGATGACATGGGCTCAGTTTCGAGAGCGATTCATGAGGAGATTTTGTCCAGAGCCTCTTCGTTTGAGCTATCGTCTTCGATTGACCAGCATTTCTCGTGGAGATCGATCAGTAGAGGAGTATACCCGAGAGTTCCTTCGTCTGGGTAGATATGCTGAGGATCTGATGCGAGATCAGTATTTCGCTGTTACTACCTATGTTACTGGTTTGGGTTCAGCTTTTGCTGGTATGCCCACAGCAGGTCTTACTCTCGAGTCGGTGATTGAGCTAGCTAAGGAGATTGAGCTGAGATTAGTTAGGCAGGGAGCGATGCCTGATTATTACCAGTTGGGAGTTCAGTCGAGTGGATTGCAGACTACTCCGTATTCGAGTTTTCATGTTGGTTCGAGTAGTCAGCAGCGAGGTTCGACTCAGCAGAGTCAGAGACAGCAGCAGCGAGTGCATCGGAGCAGTAGACATGGTCGTGGAGGTCAGCGTAGATCGTTCAGATTTGGGTCAGGTGCTTCGAGCAGCAGCAGTGGTCGTAGTTCTGGATCAGCGACCAGTGTTTGTCAGACTTATGGTAGAGTCCATCAGGGACCGTGTTATCTGACACCGTTGACATGCTTCAGATGCGGGCAGACAGGACATTTTGCCAGATCGTGTCCTTACCCCGGGTATCAGCAGCAGCAGATTCCGCGATTCCCACAGCAGTCGATTGCTAGTGCTGCACCTATGCCATTTCAGTTACCACCAGCTCAGCATCAGAGTTCTACTCAGTTTGTTCCACAGCAGAGTCGTGGTAGAGGTACGAGAGGAGGTACCCGAGGTGTTGGCCAGGCTTCTACCAGTCAGCAGGGAGGTCGAGGCCAGGCCAGAGTTTTTCATCTGACTCAGCAGGATGCTCAGGCATCTAATGCAGTCGTGGCAGGTATTCTTTCTGTTTGTTACCTGGATGCTTTGGTTTTGTTTGATCCGGGTGCCACGCATTCGTTTGTTTCTCCTATTTTTGCTTCTAAATCTTGTTGGCAAGCTTCGAGGATGGCTTTTCCTTTGTCTGTTGCCACTCCTCTGAGTGATTCTTTGGACGCCGATATTGTTCTTTCTGGTTGTCCAGTTCTCGTGGGAGATAGAGAATTATCCGTCGATTTGATTTTGTTGGATGTGATGGAGTTTGATGTTATTTTGGGAATGGATTGGTTGTCTCAGCATTATGCCGTGGTTGATTGCAGGAATAAGGAGGTGATTTTTAGAATTCCTGGTGAAGAAGATTTTAAGTTTGTTGGTGACAGGAGTTCAGCACCTCAGAATCTTATTTCGGCTATTGCAGCTAGGAAGTTGTTGAGGAAAGGTTGTCAGGGGTTTTTGGCATTGGTTAGGGATACGTCAGTGGAGAAGTTGTCACTCACAGATGTTCCTGTTGCTTGTGAGTTTCCTGATGTTTTTCCCGAGGAGTTGCCAGGTTTACCACCTCATAGAGAGATTGAGTTCTGTATTGATGTGGTTCCAGGTATTACTCCTATATCTATGACACCCTATCGTATGGCTCCTGCAGAGTTGAGAGAGTTGAAGGAGCAGTTGCAAGAGTTGTTGGAGAAGGGTTTTATCAGACCTAGTGTTTCTCCTTGGGGTGCACCAGTCCTGTTTGTGAAGAAGAAGGATGGTACCCTGAGACTGTGCATTGACTACAGAGAGCTGAATAAGGTTACAGTGAAGAACAAGTATCCTCTCCCGAGGATAGATGATTTGTTTGATCAGCTCTAGGGTGCACAATTCTTTTCTAAGGTTGACTTGAGGTCGGGTTATCATCAGCTGCGGATCAGTGAAGCTGATATTCCTAAGACAGCTTTCCGCACTCGATATGGTCATTATGAATTTCTGGTGATGTCTTTTGGTTTGACTAATGCACCAGCAGCTTTTATGGACCTGATGAACAGAGTATTCCGACCGTATGTGGATCAGTTTGTAGTAGTCTTCATTGATGATATACTCGTATATTCGAGGAGTATGGAAGAGCATGTATATCACTTGAGGATTGTACTACAGACACTGAGAGATCATCAGCTTTATGCTAAATTCTCGAAGTGTGATTTCTGGATGGAGAGTGTTTCTTTTCTTGGACACGTAGTGTCTAAAGAAGGTATTCAAGTTGATCCACAGAAGGTTGAAGCAGTATCTGAGTGGCCTAGACCTACTTCAGTTACTGAGATTCGGAGTTTTCTGGGTTTAGCCGGGTATTATAGGCGGTTTGTGCAGGATTTTTCCAGGATAGCAGCCCCTATGACTCGCTTGACTCAGAAGAATGTTAGATTCGAGTGGTCAGAAGCTTGTGAGAATAGTTTTCAGTTGTTGAAGGAGAAGTTGACCACAGCGCCAGTATTAGCTTTGCCTAATAGTGTGGATAAGTTCACAGTTTACTGTGATGCCTCTAGAATTGGTCTTGGTTGTGTGTTGATGCAGAATGGAAGGGTGATAGCCTATGCTTCGAGGCAGTTGAAGAAGCATGAGCAGAACTATCCCACACATGATCTTGAGATGGCTGCAGTGATCTTTGCTTTGAAGATTTGGAGACATTATTTGTACGGGGTGACTTGTGAGATATTTACTGATCACAAGAGCCTTAAGTACATTTTCCAGCAGCGAGATCTGAATTTGAGGCAGAGGAGATGGTTGGAACTGTTGAAGGATTATGATTGCGAGATTCTTTACCATCCGGGTAAAGCTAATGTGGTAGCAGATGCCTTGAGTAGGAAGTCCTCAGGTAGTCTTGCTCACATCGGTGTGGAGAGGAGACCATTGATCCAGGAATTGCATCTGATGGTGGATCAAGGTCTGATGATGAAGATCAGTAGATCAGGTGGACTGTTAGCTCAGTTTAAAGTACGATCTGTACTAAGGGATAGGATCAAAGCAGCTCAGAGCCGAGATCCTATTCTGGAAGAGCTTGCAGAGAATGTCAGAGCAGGGAAGTTCACTGATTTCACACTCGATGATGATGGTGTGTTGTGGATCAGTGGTAGATTGTGTGTTCCTGATGTGGATGATTTGAGAGAAGAGATTTTAGAGGAAGCACATTCTACAGCCTACAGCGTTCATCCTGGTGTTACTAAGATGTACCACAGTATCAGAGATCTATACTGGTGGGATGGATTGAAGAAGGATGTCGCTGATTATGTTGCTAAGTGCTTGACGTGTCAGCAAGTGAAAGCCGAACATCAGAAGCCTTCTGGGAAGCTTCAGCCTCTTCCTATTCCCGAGTGGAAGTGGGAAAGGATAGCTATGGATTTTGTAGTCGGTTTACCTCGTTCGAAGGATGGATACGATTCCATCTGGGTGATTGTAGACAGATTGACGAAGTCTGCACATTTCTTGCCTGTGAAAGCCACATATTCAGTTGCTAGATTGGCAAAGTTGTATGTGAAGCATATTGTGTGCCTTCATGGAGTACCTGTGTCCATTGTGTCAGATAGAGGTTCAGTGTTTACTTCTCGTTTTTGGCAGAAGTTGCAGGAAGCGATGGGCACTAGGTTGGATTTCAGTACTGCTTTTCATCCTCAGACAGATGGTCAGTCTGAGAGGACGATCCAGACACTAGAAGATATGTTGAGGATGTGTATCTTGGATTTGAGAGGTAGCTGGGATGATCATTTGTCGCTTGTGGAGTTTGCATATAATAACAGCTACCATAGCAGTATTGGCATGGCACCATATGAGGCGTTGTATGGAAGGAAGTGTAGATCCCCGTTGAGTTGGGATGAGATCGGTGAGAGAGCTTTGACTGGACCAGAGATGGTTCAGGATGCTGCAGAGAAAGTCGCCGTGATCAAGAGCAGGTTAGAGACCGCAGTTAGCAGACAGAAGAGTTATGCGGATCCTAGGCGCAGAGATGTGGAGTTTCAGGTTGGAGATTTCATTTTTCTGAAAGTATCTCTGATGAAGGGTGTGATGAGATTTGGTAGGAAGGGTAAGTTAGCACCGAGATATATTGGACCGTTTGAGATTCTGGAGAGAATTGGCACTGTTGCATATCGGTTGGATTTGCCTCCGAGTATGTCGCAGGTGCATCCAGTATTTCATATCTCGATGTTGAGGAAGTATATCTCAGATCCTTCACATGTGTTGCAACCTGACAGTGTGGAAGTGAGTGAAGATTTGACGTTTGTGGAAGAACCTGTGGCGATCGTAGATTTTCAAGTTCGACAGTTGCGATCGAAGCAGATTCCGATGGTCAAGGTTTTGTGGCGTAGCGACAGAGTTGAAGAACATACGTGGGAGACTGAAGCTGAGATGCGAGCTTCTTACCCGTATCTCTTTCCTTCCTGATTCTGTAATCTTGTTTTTAGAATTCGGGGACGAATTCCTGTAAGGGGGGAAGACTGTAATATCCCGTAATTTTAAAAATATTTTTACACTGTACCGGGATATGCAGTGTCAGTGATTTTTGTATTTTATACGATATTTTTATGAGTTGATATGTATTTTAAACCTATTTTAATTACTGTCTATTATTTTCAGTATTTTACGTAAAATTTTCCCGGGACTTTCATTTTCGGGGAAATTTCCACGTAAACAATGTATTATTAATTATTTTAAATGTATTTACGGGTTTGCATGAACTCATACATATTTTTAAATTATTAAATAAAGCCTGTGTGTGTATATTTAATTAGGGTTTATTATTACCCTAATATTTTATTATTTATTTATTATTATTTGATTATTTTATTTATTATTAAATTATTAAAATTTATTATTTTTTTCTTTTTTCTTTTTTTTTCTTTTTCTTTTCCTTTTTCTTTCTTTTTCTTTTCTTTTCTCTTTCCTTTTCTTTCTTTTTCTTTTTCTTCTTCTTCTTCTTTCTTCTCCCGTGGGTGCCGCCGGACCACCATTTTTGTCACCGTGGTTTCTCCCTCCTCCGGCCACCGTTTTCGACACCGCCGGTCTCTATCTTCTCCTTGAGCTCCGGTGAGTGTTATTCTAGCTTTTGTTTGAGCTAAAACGGTCTAGAATTGCTTAGGTTTTGAGTTGAATATTTCGGCCACTTTTGGTTTTCGATTTTTTTTGAGCTTCAATTTGGATGATTCATGGAAACTTCCTTCACAAATGTTGTTCCTGGTAGTTTAATCTTCATGTATGAATTTTTGTAGAATTTTTGGAGATTTTTTGGATTTTTGGGTATTTTTGAATATTTTAATATTATTTTCGAATTTTCGGAAATTAATTATTTAAATTATGAAATTGGAGTTTATGGTTGAATTAGGTGTTGAAATGAATTATAGGAATTTATTTGGAATTTTTATGAATTTCTAAGTATTTATTTTTAATTATTGAAGTTTATGTGATTTTGTAAAATTAAGTTAATTGTGTTTTTATTTGAATTTAATTGGTTAATTGAGTTTAATTATTGATATTATTGATAAATATGTTGAGAAAATTAATTTTGGATAATTGTATGATTTTTAGTGAATTTTTGAAGTAATTTAGGTATATATATATATATAGGGGTATTTTGGTAATTTTACCCTAAATTGTCTAAAAATGTAATTTAATTGGTTTTAATATTTATTTAAGGTATAAAAATGATTTCTACAAAATATTTGGTATTTTTAACTAATTAAAACTATTTTTCGTGAATTATTTTCAATTATATATATAATATACGGTTTTTCAAATAAAATGAGTTTTAATCGATTTTTATAGTGTTTCAAGGTCAATTATGTAATTTTTATTTATAAAATGTATTTTTATGACTTAAGGATATTTTTGGTATATTTGAATATATTTTCTGTGTTTGTGGACCCCGGTCGACAGATTGTAGTCTGGAGTCCGACCGAGGGGTTGTGATTGTTTATGGTGTTATTTTCGAAGTGTATTTTCTTTGCAGGGTCGGCTCTACTCTTTTGAGTAGAGAGATGTCTGTTTTACAGGGGAGGTTCTGCCGGATTTCCGGTAGAATTCTCGTAAAACGTGATATCCAGTCGAACCCTAATTTTCGATTCTGTGTTGAATACTCTAGATTTAATTCTAGGATTTCTGTTAGGGTTATTCTGATGTCGATTAATTATTTCTTGTTTAGTTGCGCCGAGACCGAGGGTTAGTGGACCAGGCCCGTCGGACCCGTCTCGTGGAGCGCATTAGGTGAGTTACTATATTATGTATATATGCTTAGGATGCATGATTTAGAAAATGCATGTTTTATTTTAACTAAATATGCATAAATAACATGATTTATATTCAAGTATATTTTTGGTATATTTTTGGTATATAATAAATTATATACATGTTTTATTAATAAAATATATTTAAAATGTTTTTAAATATATTTTTAGTTTAATTCATGATTTGATTGAATTTATTTGACGTATATATACTCAAAATATACTTGGTTTATGTTTGGTATATTTTCGGTATATATATGGTTTATATTGTTGATTTATTTAAATTCATGTATCATGTATTTGTGAATGAATGTTTTATTATTTATTACTGAAGGATATCAATAGAACGTGCTACCTAGTGGGCAGCACTAGGACCGAGTACGTACCGGTACGCCTATAGTATTTAGGCTTTATTACTAACTATTTGTGGATATTGATTTGATTATGATTATTGATGTGTGAGATGTGGTTTGTGGGTGTGATTGCTGGAGCCCGGTTGACCAAGTGTCTCGGGGCCAATCACACTGGCAGTCAGACTGCTGGAGCTCGGTTGACTTAGTGTCTCGGGGCCAGTCTACTGTCCATATGGATTAAGTGGATATATTTGGAATTAGTGAGCCTGTATGGCTAGAGTGTTGTTTAACACTATTTTTCTGAGGTTGCGATATTCTAGGGTTCTATGTGATCCTTCATAAAAGTTGATTTTCAGACAAAATATATAAAATGATTTTTCTGCATCTGTATGAACTTGCCTGTATATATACATATTATTCATATACTGTTGACTGTATGCATTATCACTTAGAGTGTATGTATATATACTATAGTAATTCACTCAGTGAGGTCTGACTCCCCTCCGTTGACTATTTTTCAGGAGAGTCAACTTCCTCAGACCTCAGTAGCAGGTCGATACGCCGGATTTCTTCCGCCCCGGCTTCTTTATGTAAATTGTCTACTTGAGTCTTATTTATTTTATCTAGACACTGCAGTAGCTGTAAATTACAGTATTGGATTTTATGTACTTTATTTTAAAGAGATGTATTATGTTAAAACTGGATTTGTATAAGATTATACATTTATGAGATTATATATGCGATGTGATGAGTTTTGAATTATATCCAGTTGTTATGGATGATATTGTAATATTTATGATTTTATTTTCCGCTGCATATTATATTTTTATGGTTATTATTGCATATTTATTTTATTTTTAGGCTTGCTACGGGTTCCGGATTCGAAAGAATTCCCGTTCCCTAGCGCCGGTCATGGCCCCTGTTTTGGGTCGTGACAGTGACTAAAAAGTGCCTTTTAGCTCAGTTCAAAGTACAGTTTGTGTACTTGGATAGAGTTAAGGCAGCTCAAAGAAGGGACCCACAACTATATATAATTATGTTTGAGGTGCAACAGGATCAATCCAAAGAGTTTCTGATTGACAGTGAGGGAGTTCTAAGCTTGGGTACTTAATTATTTGTGCCAGATGTTGATGATCTGAGGAAAGAGATCTTAGAAGAGGCATAGTTTTCTACTTACAATATTGATCCAGGTGCTACCAAGATGTATTATAATTTGAAGGATACATATTGGTGGAATGGAATGAAGAAGGATGTTGTAGAATTTATATCCAGGTGTCTCATATGTCAACAGGTGAAACTAGAGTATCAAAGGCCCTCAGGATTATTACAGCCCATGCTTATCCCAGAGTGGAAGTGGGATATGATTGCCATGGATTTTGTGACTGGTTTGCCTCGGACGACAGGTGGGTTTAATGCTATTTAGGTGATCATTGACAGGTTAACTAAGTTAGCTCACTTTCTGCCAGTTAAGAAGACATACTCCACTGACAGGTTGGCATAGTTGTATGTCAGCAAAATTTTTTTTCTTCATAGAGTTCTAGTGAGCATAATATCTGACAGAGGAGCCACCTTTACATCAGTTTTTTAGCAAGAGTTGCATAAGGCATTGGGTACCATACTTGACTTCAGTACAATATTCCATCCTCAAATTGATGGTCAGGCTGAGAGGACCATTCAAACTTTAGAGGATATGCTCAGAATGTGTGTAGACGGCCAGGTTTAGCATGCATCCAAGATTTTAGCAATTATGACACTGTTTGGCTTAAAGCCTTAGAGAACACACTAACCACTGTCATAAAGACATGGCATCGAGGTGAGGAGTCGCCACCTAGGGTAATAACTGGGACAAATAGAAAAGGTGGTACTTGATTCCCTATAAGAAAGCTAGCACCACAAACAGGAGATTCTGGATACGAAATACTAACTTCTCTTAGTCTCGTGTTCATTTAGAATAATTTTATAAATGATTATTTCATCCTTTAATTACATGCAATTTTATTAAACCCTATTTGACATCCATCTAACCCTAGGCATCTAGTCAATAAAATTACACATAAAAAATGCACTCAGGATCGCGTTGTCCCTAAGTCTAAACTATGTTAATTTTATTAAAAAGTTAGCTAGATTTACATTTTTATTTACAAGTGAGAAATGGACTAAAAGTGAGCCTACATTTTTATTAATTAGTGAGCCTAGATCTACTTATTTTACTTTATCTAAAAAATGGGCTTAAATTTATTCAATTTTATAGGAAAGTTAAATTAATGGGCCTAAGTCTAACTTAGTTTTATTTTAAGTGAAATGTGGGCCTAGGTCTATTTATTTTAAAAGAAATAAAATTAAGTGGGCTGAGATAAGTCTAAACAAGTTTTAATTATCTAAGTGGGCCTAAAATCTAATTAACCTAATGAGCATAAATTAATTTTAGTTATTTAAAACCCTAAATCATTTTTAAACCTATTTAAAGTGAGTTGGACTTAAGCATGGACTTGGGGCCCAAAGTAATATAAAAAAGCCCAAAAACATTAAAAAAAACATAGCAAAATCAAATCAAAACACATTCACATATGATTTCTAAAAAACCTAATTTATTTACATACAAACCCTAATTAACTAAAGCCACCATTAATTTTATAAAAGATTACCCAGTGAACCTAGTTACTAATTGATTTTTAAATGCATAAAATGAAATCTTTTTCTATTCCCACTATTGAGGCTATTACAAACTATGTACAAAATTAAAATTAAACAAATATACACCTATGAATTAAAATAACTGAATAACACACCAAAACGAAAAAATAAAGATAAAACCCTAAATTTTACTGGAAAACAACATAGGTTCTTCCATGGCATTCCATGGACCTTCTATTTAGTTTAAACACAAGCAACATTCTCCTCAATCCATATTCGCATATCAAAACAAAAACACATAAATAATCAGATTAGTAATGAAATTGAATAATAAAATAATAACGAAATAAAATAAAAATCACAAAGAGAGAAGAGAAGAAAAAAATGAATGTTGTGCATATGCTTTGAGATAGCCCCTCAGATTGAGATTGTCACCATTTTTTTTGACTCGTTGTTTGATTCTGGATAGAGGCTTAATTGCATTCCAAACACATAATGTTATTTTCAAAGCTTTAAAGAACGATGTCAAGAAATTAGAGTTTTAGATAGGACTGAAGAAATCAAGATTTTCTTACACAGTATGATTTTATCGTGTAGTTCTCTGAATATTTTCTCTCTTTTTTTCACCTTTTTCTTTTTTTCTCTCACTGTGTGTCTTTTTATGCCTCTATCTTCATGTGAGTCTCCAAAAATCATCCCCTCTTGCATGCATGCAGACTCTGCTTTTAAATGCAAAGTCTGCCTGCGTACTGACTTCCTCCTTTGGAGCAATAGACTCATATGATATGATGATAGCATTTGTTTTTTATTTCAAAAAACTTACACATTTAAAAACCTTATCAAATAATAATAAAGATAAAATTGAATTTTCAACCAATCAAAACATTGAAAAAATCAACAAAAATAAGAAAAAAATACATGAAAAAATTAAAAAAGGAGACTTTTACACGTCGGCATTGTGTAATGCTGATCGATATTGTGTAATGCCGGTCGGCATTACACCAATGCCAATCGGCATTAAATGCCAACCTTTTATTAGTTTTAATTACCAAAAAACCCTTGAAAAATTGACTTATTTGTAATCAAATCCTAAAAAATGTTACAATTTAGTCCCTAAAGTCCAGAAAATTAACAACCAAGTTCAATTTTTGAATAAATTTTATCATAGGGGCTTACATCATAATTGTGCACAATTGCATCTCGAAATTTGGTGCTTACAATGTGCATGATGGATTTTAGAGGTCAATGGGATAATCATTTGCCATTGATTGAATTTGTATATAACAATAGTTATCATGCAAGTATTAAAATGGCTTCGTATGAAGCACTGTATGGTAGGAAGTGTAGATCACCTTTATGTTGAGAAATTGGTGAGTGACAGCTGACAGGTCCAGAGTTGCTACAGATTACTTCTGATAAAGTCCCCATCATTCAGCAGAGGTTGAGACAACATTCAGCAGGCAAAAGAGTTATGTTGATCCTAGGAGGAAGGACATTTCCTTTCTAGTTGGAGATATGGTGTTTCTGAAGGTATCTCCAATGAAGGGAGTTATAAGGTTCGATAAAAAGGTAAGTTGACTCCGAGATACATTGGACCTTTTGAGATACGGTCATGAGTTAAGGAAGTGGCCTATAGACTAGTGTTGCCGCCTGAATTATCTCAAATCCACCTAGTGGTCCATGTGTCTATATTGAGGAAGTATATTTCTGATCCTTCTCATGTACTTCAGCCTCAAGTAGTGGAGCTCAGTGAAGATCTATCTTATGAGGAGTATCTAGTAACGATTGTGGATCACCAGGTTCGTCAGCTTCACTCCCGACAGATTTTGATGGTGAAAGTGCTTTGAAGTAACCACACAATAGAAGATTGTACGTGGGAGACAGAATCTGAGATGCAAGTCGTCTATCCCTATCTTTTTCATCTATAGACCTTGTAATTCCTTACTTTTCTTTGAAATTCGAGGATGAATTTCTGTAAAAGGGGAAGACTGTAATAACCCGAATATTTTTTTAAACTATTTTTTTTATATAAATATTGAGAATTATTAATATTATTATTTTTACATCATTTTTGTTTTATGCATATATTTTATTATTTTAATTGTCCAAATATTCATTTATAGCATTATTTTACTAGAGTTAGTATTTTTATTATAGTTGTTATATATATATATATATATATATATATATATATATGTATAAAATATAGTTTAAAATATCAAAAATCTATTAACTTTTCTTTCTTCCCCATTTCTTATTCTTCCCGTTTCTTTTTTTTTTCTTTTTTCTTTCTTCTTTCCTTTACTGTTCTACTCCTTTTTCACGCCACTTTCTTTTCTTTTCCTTGTTATCCCATTCTTCTTGCCCTCTTCCTGCTGTCTTTCTTCTTTTTTTTTTCAATAAATCTTCGACTTCTTCTTATCCTCCTTGTTGTCCTTGCAAAACAACCTTCTCTTCCTTCCTCCTCATACCAAACAGCAGTAACGGAAGTAGTGGCAAGTCCAACAGCGTGAAGCAGCAACAAGATCAACAACCCTTCCTTGCATTTAATTTTCAGTTGTAGCCGCCACTCCAGTCGTGTCTACCAGTAGAGGTCAGACATGATGTGCCAGAGGAGCGCCTTTATCCTGTAAGTTAATATTTGATTTAAGTGTCAGGTCTTTTAATTTAATTCATATTAAATTCTTATGAATTAAATTTTATGAGATTCTATACGGCATTCTTCATATGATATTGTATGATTTAACTTATAGTTGATTTATTTTACTGTTATTTATTGTAATTTTACTCATTTTATTTATTTTCAATTAATTTAAATAAACTACGGTAGAATGAGCTACCTAATGGGTTTCATCAGGATCGTGTGCGCACCAGTAAAATATGTGATTTTTAATTATATTATTGGGGCCGATGGTCTGGTGATGCTTTGCTCTCGGACACCGCCAGTAGTATAATATTTGTTTATTTAACGAATACTGGGGCCGAAGGTCTGGTGATGCTTTGCTCTCGGACACTGCCAGTATAATTTGGATTATTATTTATTAAATCATCGGGGCCGATGTTCTGGTGATGTTTTGCTCTCAGACACCGTCAATGATATTGGATTAAATGATGTGATTGTGGTTGTGTATCCTGATGATGCTTTACTTTCGGGATCTAGCAGTCTTGGATATAATTGAATCGTATGACTATTATAAAATTTATAAATTAGGTTCTACCAAATTTTTATATTGAAATGTTTTAAAAAAAAAGCATTTAAATATTTAAATTCTTTCCTTTGAAAAATGGATTTCTTATATGTATAACAAATGATTTGAATAAACTATAGTTATATTATATTTCCATAAAAATTTATTTTTAATGAGATTTTCAAATTGCATTTATTTCTTTATTAACTTACTCAGTGAGGTTTGACTCCCCTCAATTTAATTTTTTCAGAAGTTTGGGATTTTTCTATTAGGCCTACTTCTCTTCGCCGTGTAGCTTCATCACCAGCTATTCTATATAGGTCTATTTAGTTGTATTGTATTTATTTTTGTGTACCGCAATAGAGAAAACTATATAACTGCATAATTTAGTTAGGATATCATGTATTTATAATTTATGTACTGAGATATTATTGTATAACTGATGTTTATTTACTTTATGCACTATGACATTATGGTTTAAATTATATTAAGAAAAATCAATTTAATAATATGTATTGTGAATTAATTATTTATTGTAAGGTTTCAAAGTTTAAACATTCCGCGTTTTTCTTTTAAGGCTTACTATGAGTTTCAATAGCTTTATATTTTTCCATTTTCTAATGTCGGTCATGTGCCTCCGGATTCAAGTCGTAACAAAATATAACTGGACCACTCTATATTATTATATATCGATTTATGTTATATATATTACAAAAAAATTAGAGGGATAATAATAAAAAATTAAATTTTTTTGAAATAAAATAAAGGGAGAAAATCATGGAAACAGGTGGCAAAAGCTTTAATTATAAAAATATATAATCTAGTTATTAATTACATAACATATATTTTAATTAACTTTTTTTTGGGTGTTATTAATTTATTGGAGATTTTAATGTAGATTTTTAAGTAGGGTTGTAAACGAGCCGAGTTGCTTTACCTTGATAAAAATTCGTTCGACTTTATATATTAAATCTCGTTTAATAAATGAGCCAACAGCAAACAAGATAAAATTCAACTCCTTAAACTCGTGAACAGACTTATATAGAAGCTCGTAAGTCAGCTCATAATTTAAATATTTAATAATTTAATTTTAGATATATAATATATAAATTTTTATTATAAAAAAATTTTAAAAATATATTATTAGAATAACATCATAATTTTTATTAAATATATTATAAATTATTTAGTAAATAATTTATTTTTAATTTTTAATGTACAATTTTAATTAATAGTTTATATATATTTTTTAATTTTTTTAGATTAATTGAGACTCATTTAAACTTATAAACAACTCGTAAATACTAAGTGACATGATAATTTTATCTTGATTATAATCAAATTAAGACCGAGCTAATTAAACTTCCACCTGACTCGCTTCCATTACACCCGTAATTTTAATGTACGGTTGGTGATACAAACCACATACTAAGTTCTTAACTTTTAGGAGGCTAATTAATTGTGTTTTGGCTGAACTCACGGGGGTCCATCCAGCATATGTCAAAAAGAATGAAAGTCATCTAAAAATAAATATAATTGGACCACTCCATATCATTATATATCTATTTATTATATATATATATATATATATATATATATATATATATATATATATATATATATATATAGAGTAAATTACTTTTACACTCATGAGATTTATCATAATTTATACTTTCATCCTTCTTATTTGAAAATCGAACACGTACACCTCTTAATTTTCATTCCGTCAATATTTTACCATTTTTTACCAAATTTTCAACAACTCTTTTATAAAAAAAAAACATTTAATTCCTCTATTTTATAAAAATTAACACTTTAAATTCTATATTTTAATAAAAATAAACATTTTATTTTATTTTTTATTTTTAAATCTATATATAAATTAAATGCTGAGTTTTAAAGTTATTAAATTAAAAATTTGAGAAGTATATATCTTTATATTTGAGTATTCACCCTAAAATCTAATATGTCAAATTTTTAAAAATCCTAAATTTTGTTAAAAATAAAATATTTATTATAGTTTTTTAGTATTATTTTTAACTAAAACACTATTATATATATATATATATATATATATATATATATATATATATACTACTCAAATTTTAAAATTTTTTATATAATACATATTTTTTAATCTCAAATCACTCAATAATTTTTCCTAAACCATTAGAAATTTTATTTTTAATAATTTTCTTAATTAAAATACTATTATACATACTCCAATAGTAATTTAATAATCTCAAAATAAATTCTATTATATTTAAAAATAATGGCTATAAAAATAAAATAAAATAAATGTAATATATTTTATTTTTAATTTGTTTACTATATCTAAAATACTACTCTTCTTATTTAAAAAAAAAATACTACTCTTATTTTATTTTAATTAAAACATCCACCAACAATTCAATTAAAAACATATTTTTCTTTTCATTTAACATAAGTTAAAATTTGTAACTTATCAATTATTTTCTATTTTATATCTCCAATTACTATTATTAAAATACATATTAAAAACATATATATACTTTTAATAAAAAAATTATTAAATAAAATTGTTATTATAACTTTTCTAAAATTTCACTTTTATATCTAATTAATTTGCAGCTTTAAATTTATTAAAATTATTTAATAATTATATCAAAATGAGTATATTATTTAAAATCCGCATGACTTCCACATTTAAAACTAGTTTATTTTAATTTTAAAGTTAAAAATAACCATTTTTCCAACACTTATACTTGTTCTTATCAACACCTATAGTTAAAATTTAATTATAATTTTAAAAAACTTGAAAGACTAAATTTTTCTATAATATTCAAATAGAAGGATGAAACTATTCTATCTTTATAAGTAGAGGGGTTAAATGTTTTTTAATATAAAGAAGATGTCGAAAATTTGATCAAAAATGGCAAAATGTCGACAAAATGAAAAATGAGGGATGTAAGTGTTCAATTTTTAAATAAGAGGGGTGCAAATGTGAATTATAGTAAATCTCAGGGGGGCAAAAATAATTTCCTCTAAAATAAAGGGTGAAAAGAACAAATACAGATGGCTAAAGCGTTAATTAAAAAATTATAATTTAGTGTCTGTTTGGTTTAGCTGATCATAGTAGCTAATAGTTAGTAGCTAATAGCTAATATTCTATAATTGGTAGCTAATTAATAGTAATGTTTGGTAAAAATTCTTTTGAACTATTGTTGTTAGTATATAAATTATTATGGGCATAATAATAATAATAATAATAATAATAATAATAATAATTATTATTATTATTTTCAACATTTAATTAAATAATTAATTATATATATATATCAAAACTCAGAGGACAATAGAATGTTTCTTCTTTCGGTCTTACTATTATCATTATTATTTATTTCTGTTTGATTATTTCGTTTATAATAATATTAATAATAATAACCTAATCATGTTACTTTAACTATAAAAAAATTATAGTGCTTTATAAATAAAAGAGCATCATCCGTCCTAAGGTAGCAGATTTTGTATGGTGATTCTGAAAATTTTGTACGTTGATTTTGAAAGTTTTGTGCATAAATAAAGAGGTTAACTTTACTAAATTATAAATTATATTGGAATCCACATTGGATTAAAAAAGTTATAAATTAAAGCTGATGGAATCCACATTGGATTGAGATTCCATCAGCTATCGGTTGCTAATTGTTAATCCTTGCTAAATATGGGGTTAAAAAATCTCTATAAACTATCTTAAAAAGTTAAATCAAACACTCTCTATAGGAAAAGAACAAAACTATAAAACAGAAAAGACAGGAAAAGATTTTCAGAAAATTCAGTATATGTTTCACATTTCCATTCTGTCCCAAAAAGATAATGTGCAGTGTATATGTGTGTGATATTCATTCAAAAAAGATAATGTAGGGTCTGGGAATCTTAAATTATGTAGGAAAAGAACAAAACTATAAAACAGAAAAGACAAAAAAAGATTTTCAGAAAAATCTAACATATTTGTGCAGTGTATGCGTGTGTGATGTTCATTCAAAAAAGATAATGTGTGTGTATATATATACATATATATATCCAAAAAATAATAATGTGCACTATATACGGTGGCGGGAATCTCAAATTATGTAGGAAAGGAACAAAACTATGAAACAGAAAAGACAAGAAAAGATTTGCATTTGTTGCAATTTGCTTGTTCGTAATTTATTAATTAAATGATAATAAAAATTTTATTATTTAATATTAAATTTAATTGTAACAAATAAAGATATATTTTAATTTAAATAAGAAATAAAAATGAAATTTTAAATTGAAAAAGGAATTTTTATTTAACATTCAAAATGTAATTAATCTAAAACAAAAAATTAGTAGTTGTATTGTTTTAAAATATATTTTTTAAAAAATTAATAATAAAAATTGCATCGCTTCTCCCTCTATCTGTGGTTTTATATATGCATTATGAATATCCTCATTATATATATTTATAGACACACACAAAAATATTTTTTTTTCAAACCATAATTTTATAAAAAATATAAATATTGTAAGAATATATTTTTGTAAATGTGTCATTAAAAAAATTATAAAGTTAAAGCTAAAAAAAACCAATAACTAATGTTTAATCCCAAAATATAAATTTTTTATTTTGAATTTAATCGTATTAAAGCTTAATTGAGTTACAATCCCATCGATTAATTGTAATAACTGAAAAAAAAAAGTGAAAAGAAAGGGAAAAAAAAGTTAAAAAGAAAATATTATCATTATTATTAAAAAAAAAAAAAAAGAAAGGAGGTGTACGATCAATCGGTTGAAGAAAAGGAAAGTGGGATAAGAAAAAAAAAAAAAAAAAAAAAAATATATATATATATATATATATATATATATATATATCTTTCTCTTTCTGTCTCTGTGTTAAAGGAGGTTGTTTTGGGTAGACGTTGGTTGTTGGGTTGATTATGGTTCTTTTGTGTTGATTTGGTTGTTTAGTGGAGGAAGATTGTCTTGAGTTGTTTTTGGTTGCTAGTAGGGCTAAGCATAAGTTGGGGGAGTTCGAGGATTTCAAATCTTCTAAATCATATCATATTTCAGGAATTTTAAAAATAAAATTTCTAGTATCAGTACGTAATTTAAAATTTTTTATGTTAGTACCATCCCATTTTTTAAGACAGTTTAGTGCAGAGATTCGATTATATAGGAACGGATCAATATAGTACAGTCTAAAATGAAAATTCAAGAATTTATGTGTCTAAAATGAAAATTTCAAAATTTATGTAATAGATAAATTTATATTACTGATTAAAGTTATATTTATTATCCATAAATATGTGGTTTTGATTATTATATGTATATATACACAATAATAATAATAATTTTAATAATACTATTTACCTCATTACTTGTAAATAATATCAATAAGATTAAATTACTTAATAACAATAATAATTAATAAGTTATTAAATATAATGATAGCAATATATTTTAAGTAATAAAATTGACATATCTTCTCTTATTTTTATTTGTAAAAAAACTGTTTACTTTAATCAAAACGACATAATTTTAGCAAAACTACATCATTTTGGTTATCAATAATATTATATTACTTAATGAAAATGTAATACCCTATATATTTATTTAAATAAAGGGATTTTAAATAGTGTTACTAACAAGTACTTTTATATTATATCATATGTATGTTA
Source organism: Mallotus nudiflorus (assembly GCA_947683625.1). Classification (NCBI taxonomy): domain Eukaryota; kingdom Viridiplantae; phylum Streptophyta; class Magnoliopsida; order Malpighiales; family Euphorbiaceae; genus Mallotus; species Mallotus nudiflorus. The sequence continues at coordinate 11,831,360 of CANTUR010000009.1, forward strand.
ATATTAATTCTAGGGTTATTAAATTATGTGAGTATTATTTGTTTATTTTCTAGAACTTAATTTTCTATTATTATCATTATTATTATTGCTATTTAAAATGATATTTAATTTTAAGGCTATGCATGTGTGCCTATAGATAAATATACATGTATGTATGCATATTGGTAGGTTGTATAATATATATATATATGCAGGTATATGTCTATACATATATAAACATATATATGTATGTGTACATTTATATGTTATACATATATATATATATATATATATATATATATATATATATATATATATATCCTATTAAGATATAGTATAAAGAATACTTACATATATATATATACCCGCTCATACCTATGCATATATATCTATACATATATATATATATATATATATATACATCAACACATATAAACACACCAACCCTCCTCCTGCTCGTTTCTCCCAACCCCCGCCAGCCTCTCCATTGCAGCTGGTCCTGCTGCTGTTTCTTCTTCTCTTCACGCAGCAGTAGCCCAGCATCCCGCCTGTGCAGCCTCATCCCTCCATCTTCATCGACAGCAGCAAGCTCTTCCCTTGCTCTGTTTTTCCGCTGCTTGAAGGTGAGTGAGGCTCACCGGTTTTCCTTCTTTTATCTGCAATTTTCTGCTTGATCTTAGCAAACCCAGGTTGATTAGTGTTGGTTAGTGTGTGTTGAGGTAAGTTTTGATTTTCTTTAGAATTTTTGGTAATTTAGTTAATTTCCAGAATTTTTTTTAGTATTTAATTGGCTTTATTTGATAGTAATTTGAGTATAATTCATAACTAGGGTGATTGTTTATATTTATTTTGAGTGAAACAAATTTTATTAAAATTTGTAGGAATTATTGTAATTTTGGTAGAATTTTTGTAAATGTTAGTAATATTTTGCTAATTTTTGAAATTATGGTTATAAATTGTGAAAATTTGATTAATGAGGTTATTAGTGAATATTATGAATTTTAGAACTCAAATAATAATTTTTGAGATTTTTATACTATTTTTATAACTATAGTTGAGTTTATGCCAAATTTGATTTTTGGGGTAAATAATATTTTTTGGGAGGAAATTGTTGGTTAATTAAATGTTTTAATTACATTAAGCAAATGTATTCTGAGAAAATGAATTTTTGACATGATTAAATAATTTTTAGGAATTATTTTCGGTATTAAAAGCTCATTAGGTAAATTATGTATTTTAGGGGGGTAAAAATGTAATTTTACACTAAATATGATAAATATATATCTTGTTAATTAGTTTTATTAATAATTAAGGGTTTAGATAATTTTATAAATTAATTGACATGATTTCCTAATTAATGTAAATTTTGAATAATGAAGATTTTGTATAATTTTTTATCTATTCTAATATGTATGTATGTGATCTCGGTCGGGGCAATTTGCATTTTGGGAGCCCGACTCGAGTGTGAATGATTTTGGAAATTAGAAGTGCATTTTCTATGCAGGTCTGGCTCTACCTTTGGTAGAGAGATGTCCGTTTTACAGAGGAGACTCTGTCGAAATTTCGGTAGATTTTCTCGTAAAACGTGATATCTGTAGAAAAATGTCTACCGTTAATTAGGTTAAAACCTGTCTGTCGAGTCAGTTTGGAATTTCATTGCTTTGTTGATTTTTGGTTTCGGTGTCCATAGTCATATTTTAAAAGTCGATTATTATTTTTCCTTTAGATCATTTCGGAGCAGAAGCCGTGAGGCCGAGGCAGACGCGTGGTCGTCAGCCTTCACATTCATCCTGTAAGTCAGTAGAACGATCTGTGCGTGTGGTTGTGTAAAAACTACATGCGCTTGTATTTATTACATTGATTACATGATTTATTTAATTTAATGCTATTATTTAAGATTTAAACGCATTTTGTTTATTTAAAATCGATTTTGGGAAATTTTGGTAGAACGGGCTACCTGGTGGGCTTCACCAGGACTATGTGCACATGGTAGAGATTGAGAGATGGATCTGATTTATATATGTTTGGTGAATGCTAAACTGGGACGGGTGCCTCGGTGGAAGCCTTTGCTCTCGGGGACCGCCAGTGATTTGTAAGGTTAAATTGGACTGGGATGGGTGCCTCGGTTGATGCCTCTGCTCTCGGGGACCGCCAGATCCATATATTTGGAATAAGTGGGCCCGGTTGGCCATTTAGACTTGGGTTTAGGGTTCTACCGAGATTTTTCAAAGCTATAATTATATATATTACAAATTATTTTCACTATAAAAATATATAGTTTTCAAAAAGGTTTTTTCAAACCGTACAGCTCTTTTATTGACTTACTCAGTGAGGTCTGATTCCCCTCAATTTATATTTTTTTTCAGGAGCTTGGGAGTTTGATCTCAGACTACCTCTACGCCGGATTTCTTCTTCACCGGCAATTTTATGTAGGTCATTGTAAGCTGTACTGTGTATTAATCTAGGATGCTGCAGTAGTATATGTATTGAGGATCTGTATGGTTTAAACTAAACTATGTGGTTTATTTGTACGAAATATATTTATGTATATGACATAAACTCAATTTATAATATGAGATGTTGAATCGTATTATTATTAAACTGTTACATTTGTGTAATTTGAGAAAAAAAAAATCAGTTTGATAATATGTTCTGTTTTTGATTAAAGTAAAGATATGAATGGTTTTATTTTCTTTTCCTTTAGGCTTACTACGGGTTTCGGTGGCCTTATGCCTACCCATTCCCTAGTGCCGGTCACGTGCCCTCGGGTTCGGGTCGTGACAGAAAATATTAATTAATAAGTTTTTAAATACAATAATATTATTTAGCTCATTAATTTTAAACAACATCAATCAGATTAGATTACTTACTAAAAATAATAATTAATAAGCTATCAAATATGATAATAACAACATATTTTAATTAAAAATTATAAAATTTGAAATCTTACAATGTTACTTTTCTTATTTTCATATTTTTAGTTTGAATTGAAATATAATGGGCATTCTACATTTTTACTTGTTGTTGATAATTATAATAATAATTTTATTATTTCATATATTTTAAGTTTAAAAATGTATTGTAATAGACATTCCACATTCTTTTTTGAAACTATGTGTCACGACCCAAACTAAGGGCACGTGATTGACACTAGGGAATGGAAAAACATAATGTAATATCCCGAGTTTTTAAATATTTTAATACTGCATCGGGATCAGCAGTGTTAATAATTTTGTATATAATTATGATATTTTACGAGTTGATATTTATTTAAAGCTTATTTTAATTATTGTATATTATTTTAAGTGCTTTACGTAAAATTTTTCCGAGAATACTATTTTCAGGGAAATTTTTACGTAAATTATTTATTATTAATTATATTAAATAGATTTCCGGAATTGCATGAACTCATATATATTTTTGAAGTACTAAATAATGTATATATGTGTACTTATTTATTTAATTAGGGTTTGATTAATTACCCTAATATTTTATTATTCGTTAATTAGTTTTAATATTTTTTTTAATTATTTTTACGTGTATTAAATTTTTTAAAATATTAAATTAGATGTGTGTGGTGGATAATTAATGTGTGTGATTTTATATTATTTTAATATATAGTGTAAAGTATATCTATATACATATACATACATATACATTTAATATTAAAACAAAAAATAAAGTTTGAGTTATTTATGAAATTGCCATCCATCCTTCTCCTCCTTCCCCGATCACTCTCATCACCCATCCGACCACTGTCATGCCGTTTTCTCACCATCGGTGTGCCTCCCGGCGTGCCACCTCCTTCCTCCAGTCATTCCGCCGCCTGCAGAGCCCCTTTCTGGCGTTGGGAAGCTCGTTTTGGCTGGAGAAGTCGAATTCTTTCTCACCGTCGTTCACGACATTTTCGGCCACCATTTTTGACACCACCGGTCTCTTTCTTCTCCTTGAGCTCTGGTGAGTGTGATTCCAAGCTTTTTTTTTATTAAAATGGTCTTGATTTGCTTATGTTTCGATTTTGGTAATTCGGCCATTTTAGGGTTCTTAATTTTTTTGAACTTTGAATTGATTGATTCGTGAAAAATTCCTTCACAAATGTTGATCCTAGTAGCTTAATATACATGTTTTAATTTTTTTAGAATTTTTGGGAATTATTTTGATTTTTGGGTATTTTTGAATATTTTATTATTATTTTCTAATTTTCGGAAATTAATTAATTAAATTATGAAATTATGTTTTATGATAAACATAGGTGTTGAAATGAATTATAGGAATTTATTTGGAATTTTTATGAATTTTTATGTATTTATTTTGAATTTATTTATTTTATGTAATTTTGAGAAAATAGGGTTAATTATGTGTTTAATTGAAATTAATTAGTTAATTGAGTTTATTTATTGATATTATTGATAAATATGTTGAGAAAATTAATTTTTTTGCAATTATATTATTTTTGGTGAATTTTTGAATTAATTTTAGTATATTTATATATATAGGGGTATTTTGGTAATTTTACCCTAAATTGGCTAAAAACGTAATTAAATTGGTTTTAATAGTTATTTAAGGTATAAAAATGATTTCTATAAATTATTTAGTATTTTTAATTAATGAAAACTATTTTTCGTGAATTATTTTCAATTATATATATATAATATAAAATTTTTCTAAATAAAATGAGTTTTATCGGTTTTATTGTGTTTTAAGGTTAATTATGTAATTTCTATTTATTAAATGTATTTCTGTGATATAAGGGCAATTTTGGTATTTCCATAATTATTTTATGATTGTGGACCTCGATCGGTAAACTGTAGTTTGGAGTCCGACCGAGGGGTTGTGGATGTATTTCTGTGTTCATTTTTTGAAGTGTGTTTCTTTGTAGGGCCGGCTCTACTCTTTGAGTAGAGAGATGTCCATTTTATAGGGGAGGTTCTGTCGGATTTTTGGTAGAATTCTCGTAAAACGTGATGTCCAGTCAAACCCTAATTTTGATTCTGTATCTAATGTTCTAGATCGAGTTTCTAGGATTTTTTGTTAGGTTTATTCTGATGTCTGCTATTTATTGTTTGTTTAGTTGCACCGAGACCGAGGCCTAATGGACCAGGCCCATCGGACCTATCTCGAGGAGCGCACTAAGTGTGAGTTACTATTTTATATATATGTGCTCTAGGGTGCATGATCTAAAAATATACGCTCTATTTTGATTAAATATGCATAAATGGTTTAATTATTACTTAAGTTTATTTTTAGTTTATTTTTGATTTATTTTCTGTATATTTAAACTATATGCATGTTTTATTAATGAATTATGTTTAAAATGTTTTTAAGTATATTTCTAGTTTATTTTGTAATTTAATTGGATTTATTTGACATATATATACTTGAAATATACCTGGTTTACTTTTGGTATATTTCTAGTATATATATATATATAGTTTATGTGGTTATTTTATTCAATTCATGCATCATTTACTTTTATGAATGTATGCTTTATATTTCAATGAAGGATATTGATAGAACGTGCTACCTAGTGGGCAGCACTAGGACCGAGTACGTATCGGTACGCTTATAGCATTTAGGCTATATTACTAACCATTTGTGGATATTGATTGGTTATGATTATTTGATGTGTGAGATATGGTTTGGAGGTGTGATTGCTGGAGCTCGGTTGACCTAGTGTCTCGGGGCCAATCACACTGACAGTCAGACTGCTGGAGCTCAGTTGACTTAGTGTCTCGGGGCCAGTCTACTGTCCAAATGGATCAAGTGAATATATATTGGAATAAGTGAGCCTATATGGCTAGAGTGTTGTCTAACACTATTTTGAGGTTGCGATATTCTAGGGTTCTATTTGATCCTTCATAAATAGTGATTTTTTATAAATATATATATATATATATATATATATATATATATATAATGATTTTATTGCATCTGTGTGTATTTACTTGTATATATACATACTATATATACTTTTGACTATGTGCATTGGCATTTAGTATGCATGTATATATATATTATAGTAATTCACTCAGTAAGGTCTGACTCCCCTCCGTTGACTATTTTTCAGGAGAGTCATCATCTTCAGACCTCAGTAGCAGGCCTGTACGTCGGATTTCTTCCACCCCGGCTTCTTTATGTAAACTGCTTATATGAGTCTTGAGTTTTATTTTTACAATCTAGACACTGCAGTAGTTGTAAATAAATTTGTGAGTTATGTATTTTAAGAATTTGAACTAAAACTTGTATTAAAGGATTTATTTATATATGAGATATGAATTTGATTTAAATTTCGTGATGGATTATTATCTTGATATTTATGATTTTATTTCCGCTGCATTAAGTGTTATTATTATTATTGTATGATTTATTTTATTTTTAGGCTTGCTACGGGTTCCGGATTCAAAAGAATTCCTGTTCCCTAACGCCGGTCATGGCCCTTGTTTTGGGTCGTGACACATAAAGCTATCGAATCCCGTAGTAAGCCTTAAAAGAAAAATGCAAAAATTTTTTAAATTTTGAAACCTTAAAATAAATAATTAAATCACAAGACACCTTATCAAACTGATTTAAATCATAATATCATAGTGCATAAAATAAATAAACATCAGTTATACAAATAATGTCTCAGTACACAATATTATAAGTACATGATACTTCCAAATAAAATATTCAGTTAAATAGTTTCCTTTACTGTAGTACACAAAAATAAACACAACATAACTAAGTAGACATATGCAAAATAGCCGGTGATGACACTACACGGCGAAGAGAAGTAGGCCTAATAGAAAAGTCCAAAACTCCTGAAAAAAATAAATTGAGGGGAATTATACTTCACTGAGTAAGTTAATAAAAGAGCTGTACGATTTGAAAACCTTTTTGAAAATCGTATGAATATAGTGAAAATAATTTACAACACACATACACACACACACACACACACACACACACACACACACACACACACACACATATATATATATATATATATATATATATATATATATATATATATATAAATCCAATTCTAAATGGCCAACTGGGCCCACTTAATCTAAATGGATTGCAAATCCCTGAGAGCAGAGACATCAACTGAGGCACCAAGTCGTAATCATCCACTTAATCCAAGCATATGGCACTGGCGGTCCCCGAGAGCTAAGGTATCTATCGAGGCACCAATCCCAGTCTATTATTAACTTTCCACATCATTGGTGGTTCCCGAGACTAGAGGCTTTCACTAAGGCACCCATCCCAGTTTATAACCACAAGTCATACATATTTTGGATCCATCTCTCAATCTCCACCATGTGCACACAGTCCTGATGAAACCCACCAAGTAGTCAATTCTAACAAAATTTCTCAAAACTAGTTTTTAAATAAATAAATAAATAAAATTCTCAATAACAGTATTTACTTCCAATCGATAATGTAAATAATACTAAAAATATGAGCGCACACAATTTTAAAGAAAACACACGTATAGATCAGTTTATTAACTTACAGGATGAGCGAGATGGTTGACGACCGCATGTTTGCCTCAAACCAAAAGCTCCTGCTCCGGTACTCTCTAAAAAATAACATATTTATTAACACTGCATATCTCACTTTAAAATAAATTAATTTAAAAACTAGGGTTATTACAGTCTCCCCTCCTTATAAGAATTTGTCCCCAAATTCAAGAAAAGAATAATTACAAAGTTCAAGGGGGAAAGAGATACGGGAAAGAAGCTCGCATCTCAGCTTTAGTCTCCCAAGTACAGTCCTCAACAGTATGGTTACTCCACAACACTTTCACCATTAGTATCTCCTTGGTTCACAACTGTCGAATTTGGCGATCCACAATCACCACTGGATACTCTTCGTAGGTAAGATAATCACTAAGCTCTATGGCTTAAGGTTGCATAACATGAGATGGGTCAGGAATATATTTCCTCAACATAGATACATGAAATATGGGTGGATTCTCGACAATTCTGGTAGCAACACCAACCTATACGCCACTTCACCCACTCTTGACCAAATCTCAAACGGTCCAATGTATCTAGGAGCTAGCTTACCCTTCTTGATAAATCTCATGACTCCTTTCATTGGAGACACTTTCAGGAACACCATGTCTCTAACCATAAAGGATAAATCCTTTCTTCTAGGGTCAACATAACTCTTATGTCTGTTGAAGGCTGGCTTCAATCTCTACTGTATGATGGGAACTTTTTCTAAAGTTACCTATACCAACTCTGGACTAGTCAGCTGCCTCTTACCAATCTCCCAACATAATGGTGATATGCTCTTTCTACCATATAGTGCCTCATATGGAGCCATTTCAATACTAGCATGATAGTTATTGTTGTAGGCAAACTCAATCAATGGCAAGTGTGAATCCCACTATCCTCCAAAATCCATCACACACATCCTCAGCATATCTTCTAACATCTGGATGGTCCTCTATGACTAACCATCTATCTGAGGATGGAAGGCTGTACTGAAATCTAGTCTTGTGCCCAAAGCTTTGTGTAATTCTTGCTAAAAGATTGAGGTGAATGTGGCTCCTCTATCCGACACTATACTTATTGGTACCCCATGTAGACAAACAATCCGATTGATATAAAGTCTTGCCAGTCTATCAATAAAGTACATCTTCTTCACTAGTAAAAAGTGTGCTAATTTAGTTAGCCTATCAACAATCACCCAAATAGCATCATAGCCTCTTATAGTCTGAGGTAATCTAGTCACAAAGTCCATAACTATCATGTCCTATTTCCATTCGGGAATTGGCATAGGTTGCAACAATCCTGAAGGTCTATAATGTTTAAGCTTCACTTGCTGATAAGTCAGGCATCTAAATACAAACTCTACAATATCCTTCTTCATTTCATTATACCAATATGTATCTTTCAAGTCATGATACATTTTGGTAGAACCTGGATGGATACTATAAGCAAAAAAATGTGCCTCTTCCATAATTTTCTTCCTTAAGTCATCAACATCCCGCACACAAATCCTAGTACCCAAACGCAACACACCTTCTCTGTCAATCACAAAATCTCTTGACTGCCCTTGTTGCACTTCATGTGTAATCCTCTACAACTATGGGTCTCTATTCTGAGCTGCCTTAACTCGATCCAAGTATATTGATCATACCTTGAATTGAGCTAAAAGGCACTTTTTAATAACTTTCAACTGCAACCCTTGATCAATCAATTCATGCATCTCCTTGATAATGGCCCTCATATTTGAGCTGATGTGGGCAAAATTGCCCACTGACTTCTTACTCAAGGCATCGACAATAACATTCACCTTGCCTAGATGGTATAAAATGCAGTAGCCTTAGTCCTTAAAGAGTTCCATCCATCTTCTTTGCCTCAAGTTCAAGTCCTTTTGCTGGAAGATATACTTCAATCTCTTATGATTGGTGTAAATCTCACAAGTAATCCCATACAAGTAATGCCTCCATATCTTCAAAGCAAACACAACAACTACCATCTCTAGGTCATGAGTAGGATAATTTTGCTCATGTTTCTTTAGCTGCCTCGAAGCATAAGCAATTACTTGGCCATTTTGCATCAACACATAGCCCAATCCTACTTTGGAAGAATCATAATACACAATATACCCTTTATTTCCAGAGGGCAAAGTCGAAATTAGAGTTGATGTTAATAAATCCTTTAATAACTGGAAGTGCTCTTCGCATATGTCTGTCCACACAAACTTAGCACTCTTCTGGGTCAACCTTGTTAAAGGTGCGACAATTTTGCAGAAGTCCTTCACAAATCTCCTGTAGTAGCCCGCTAGACCCAAGAAACTCCGTACTTCTCTGATTGTAGTCAGCCTCAACCATTCTTTAATAGCTTCTATCTTTTTGGGGTTGACTTGTATACCGTCCTTAGAAACCAAGTGGCCTAAAAATGCCATTTGACTTAACTAGAACTCACACATCGAAAACTTGGCATACAACCTGTGCTCTCTTAAAGTCTGAAGCACCCTTCTTAGATGCATAACATGCTCAACTTCAGTCTTGGAATAAACCAAGACGTCATCAATGAAGACTATTACAAATTGGTCCAAGTATGGCCTGAACACCTGATTCATTAAGTCCATAAAGGCTGCTGGAGCATTAGTCAACCCAAAGGACATTTCTAGGAACTCATAATGGCTATATCTCATCTGAAATGCTATCTTAGGCTCATCACCAATTCTGATCCTCAACTAGTGATACCCAAACCTTAAGTCTCTCTTGGAGAAGCATGTATCACCTTAAAGTTGATCGAATAAGTCATCGATCCTTGGAAGTGGATACTTGTTCTTGATGGTGACTTTGTTCAACTACCTGTAATCAATGTAGAGTCAAAAGCTACCATCCTTCTTCTTCACAAACAATACCGGAGCACCCCAAGGTGATGTACTAGGCCTTATGAAACCTTTATCAAGCAACTCCTGCAACTGCTCCTTCAGCTTTTGCAATTCAGCTAGTGCCATTCTGTAGGGTGGCATAGAAATAGGATTTGTACCAGGTATAACATCGATACATAACTCTATCTCCCTATCTAGTGATAATCCTGGTAATTCTTCAGGGAAGACATCCAGAAATTCACGTACCATTAGCACTTGTTCAATTACCCCTTTCTTTATCTTAACATCTCTTACTACTGCCAAGTAGCCTTGACAACCCCTTCTAAGCATCTTTTGAGTTGTAATGGCAGAAATGAGATTGCGAGGCATGGAGCTCTTTTCACCTTTGAAATAGAACTCTTCTTCATTCAGGATTCTGAACACCATTTCTTTTTCCCAATAATTCACATAAGCATAATATCTCGACAACCAATCCATGCCCAAGATGACATCAAATTCCAACACATCAAGCAACACCAAATCCACTAACAATTCTCTACCTTCAACTAACACTGGACAAGAAGGAAAGAAAATATTTGCCTCTAACTCGTCACTAAGAGGAGTCGATACAGATAGAGGAAAGGACAACCTGGAAGGCTGCCACTCAATTCTCGAAGCAAACATGGGGGATATGAAAGAATGCAAAGCGCCAGGGTCAAACAATACTTTAGCATCATAAGAACAAACTGAGAGAATACCTATGACTACTACATTAGAAGTATAAGCATCCGGTGGTGTCATAGTGAAACCCATGCCTGGCCATGACCTGCCTGCTGAGATGTCGAAGGCTACACAAAACCATTACCACTAGGTCTACCAACTGAACCTCAGCCTTGCTGGCCCATAAATTATGGCGGTCTCTATTGTGGCGGTCTCTACTATGGCTGTATTAATGCGTTGTACTACTGTGGCTGTAATAGTGCGTTGTACTACTGTGGCATCGAATAGAAAGGTTGAGCCACTAATGAAGATGAACCCTGGGTATACTGTGGCTAATATCTAGAGTGAGGAAAAGCTCTAGCAAGATGACCAACCTGCCCACATCTAAAGCAAGCACCAAATAATAGATGACATGGGCCTTAATGAAATCGACCACAACTAGCACATGCACTGGCTCCAGACCCAGAATTAGTTTGTTTAGAGCTTTGCCCACTACTACTGCTGCTAATTCTAGTACCAAATCTGTGACCTCTATAACTTTTTCTATTCGTGGCATAACCATGTCAACCCACTCTATGTGTTATGGACCTTCTACCACCATGTTGTGAAGTACCCTCAACTTGCTAACTCGTGTTACCAATCTGAAATACTGGCTGTTGGTACCCAGGAGCTATACCATATCCACTACCACCAACCATGTAAAGATTTATCATGGTACCTTGATGGATGTGTCACCTCTCAATCAGACGGGCCTCTTTTATCACACTCTCTAGGGTGCCATCCTCGGTATGCATACCAACAAAAGCTGGCCCCAAAACAGTAATATACAACTCAACTGCTCTATAGGGATCTCTCTTGATATCCTCTGCGTGTCGGGACAACCTGTTAAACTCCCTAATGTAGTCCTTAACAGACCTACCTCCTCTGGTGATATGAAGCAATTGCCACCTGTAGGCATCCCTAGTGGCTGGAGGATAGAAAAATCTCAGAAAGCGGTCCTTAAACTCTAGCCAAGTCAACTCATGCATGAACGACTGAATTAACTATATAAACTAGTCTTGGGCTGTCGCTTGGACTGATAGCTCAATAATCATGATCTGCTGGTAGTCTGTATGTTTTTTCTTGGTGCATCCCTCAATAGCATTTATGAAGACTAAGGCGTCACTAGTACTATCAAAAGAAACTCTACCAATCCAGGAGTAGAGAAGTGCTGCATCAGTGTCTGACATCTCCTGATTCCTCTGCTGTAACATCTACTACACTAAGGGCATTGTTTGATTCAAAGCTTTAAAACCCTAATTAATTCCTGCTAGACCAGCTGCAAAAGTCATGGGGTCTACTGCTGGAGCTTCAGGCTCTACTGGCGGTTGATTATGAACCTCAGCTACAGCTGCCCTAACTCTACCTCTACCTCTACCTTTGCCCTTATGATGAGGAGTATGAGGAAGAGCCTCATCATGTACGGACTGCTCATTAAGCCCAAATGTCGCATCTGCAGTAGGGTCTATTCGCACACATCTCATTCTAAAAAAGACAGAGAAAATCAAATTCAAAACAAGACAAGGGTAATTAACACATACGCAGAATTTAGAAACAAGAATATCATAAAAACAATTATCAACCAAATGTACTATAGTTGTTACATGGAAAGACAGACATAGACAATTAATTGAACCATGCTCTGATACTAACTTTGTCACGACCTAAACACAGGGCATGTGACTGGCACTAAGGAATGGGAAAGCATAAAGCTATTGAATCCCGTAGTAAGCCTTAAAAAAAACTTAAAAAATTTTTAAACTTCAAAACCTTAAAATAAATAATTAAATCACAATGCACCTTATCAAATTGATTTTTCTCAATATAATTTAAACCATAATATCATAATGCATAAAATAAATAAACATCAGTTATACAAATAATGTCTTAGTACACAATATTATAAGTACATGATACTCCCAAAAAAAATATTAAGTTAAATAGTTTTCTCTATTGCAGTACACAAAAATAAACATAACACAATTAAGTAGACCTACGCAGAATAGCCGGTGATGACATTATACGACAAAGAGAAGTAGGCCTAATAGAAAAGTCCTAAACTCCTAAAAAAAACAAACTGAGGGGAGTCAGACCTCACTGAGTAAGTTAATAAAAGAGCTGCATGATTTGAAAACCTTTTTGAAAACTGTATGAATTTAGTGAAAATAATTTACAATATATATGTATATAGCTTTTGAAAAATTTTGGTAGAACCCTAAACCCAATTCTAAATGGCCAACTAGGCTTGCTTAATCCAAATGGACTATCGGTCCCCGAAAGTGGAGGTATCAATTGAGGCATGAAGCCATAGTCATCCACTTAATCCAAACACATGGCACTGGCGGTCCTCGAGAGCTAAGGCATCTACCGAGGCACTAATCCTAGTCCATTATTAACTTTCCACATCACTAGCGGTCCCCGAGAACAAAGGCTTCCACTGAGGCACCCGTCCCAGTTTATAACCATAAGTCATTTATATTTTGGATCCATCTCTCAATCTCCACCATGTGCACACGTTGCTGGTGAAACCCACCAGGTAGCCCATTCTACCAAAATTTCTCAAAACTAGTTTTTCAATAAATAAATAAATACAATTCTCGATAGCAGCATTTACTTCCAATTGATAATGTAAATAATACTAAAAATATGAGTGCGTGCAATTTTAAAGAAAACATACGCACATATCAATTTATTAACTTACAGGATGAGCGAGATGGCTGATGACTGCGCGTCTGCCTCAAACCAGATGCTCTCGCTCTGGTACTCTCTAAAAAATAACATATTTATTAATATTGCATATCTCACTTTAAAATAAATTAATTTAAAAACTAGGGTTATTACACTATGCAATGTGAATTTTGTATTTTTATATTTTAAGTTCAAATTGTAATAAAATAAACATTTTTACTTGTTAATTAAATCGTAGTAGTAGTGCTAGTAGTAACAATGATAATAATATTAATAATAATAAAATAAATAAAAATATTTATTAGTAATTTATTCATTATATTTTAATCACAAAACATACCAATTTTTTTCATATATTTTATAAATATGTATATTACTTGATAATATAATTAAAGCATATAATTAAGTTACTACTTACTACTATTTATTAATATTTATGTATTAATTATTAAATTAATAATTGGTACTATATTTCATTCTCGGTTTGGAATGTTACTCGGTTAGATTTTTTATAAATATCTGATACCGTACCAAATTAGTCATAAATTTTGGTTCATTTTGGTTTGGGACTAAAATTATTTGGTTTGTACGGTTTTAATGTCTTTCAATTCGGTTTGATATTTTCTTTGTCTCATGCTTTGCCCTACTTACTAAAGACTTAAGGTTGTTTTGGGTATTAAAGAGTGTATGGGTGCTGATTTGTTTTATTATTGTTTTAGGGTCATTTTGAAGTTGTTGGCTGCTTAATTAAAAATGGTTGATTTAAGTTTTTTGAGTTGCCAAGTCAACTTAAGATAATGAATTGATTTGGGTTGTTATTGGTTGATGAGAATAGGATAAAATGAATGAGTATATATGTAGAATCGACACTGTAATGGAGAGGAGAATTTTAATTTGGCAAATATCTATTTTAGTCTCTATATTCTTTCTCTTCTCTCTCTTCTCCGTTAACCAATCAAACGAGCTCTGATTGACCTAAAATTTCACCCCAAACTTTTTTTGATGTCCTTTAAACACTGATGGTGTCTGTTTAATCATAATCAGCCTATAAAAATCAATTTTTTATTTAAAAATTCTCCCTAAAGTTGTTAGAGTTGGAACATGCACCTTTTCGTTAATCAATGAAAGCCACTACTAGAAACTTATTTCCCATCATCTCAAGAGTTTGTAGATACTGATCCCAGGTTCGATCTCCTCCTATAAAATATCCTATGAATTTTTAGGTAATTTTTCTTTTTAATTTTTGATCTCCTTATTTTATGAGTATTTTGAGGTATTGGAGGCTTTTAGATGTGTTCTATTAATTGTGGTGAATATTTTGATATATTCGGTTTGGTCGAGTGTTGTGTTTCCAATGAGAAATCTAATGGGTCCCACATAATTTATGGTGATCAATAGTGACCAATACGAAAAATTTTGAAATTATTTTTATTAAATAGTATAAATTGTGTTGATCAATTTTTGTAACTGGAGTTAAGTCCAATTCTTAATGGAGTTGAAGATAAAATATTTTGGAATGGTTATTGAGAAAATTATTTATTTTCATATAAATTAGTTTAATTTATTAGAAATATTCTTTGAGCCTCAAAATTAACCATTTTAGTGTTTTAGAGGTTATTTTGATAATTTCTTGATTTTTATAATTTTTCTAAGATATTTAAAAATTTATTTTAAACTATTTATTAAATAAGTATTTGATTATCTAGATAGTTTGGAAGCTGGAGGTACCGAGGACTCGTCGACCAGTACGCTCTATCTATGAGTTAATTTTATAAAATGTTTATTGAGAATATTTAAACTAGAATTTTTATGTGATAATTATAATATAAGAGTTAATTATATATAGATTTATTTAAGATTATAAATCTTGCCACATGCATTATTTATTTATTTTATTATCATGAATAATATTTGGTAGGATGTATTAGTTAGTTTTATTTATTTTATTTTATTTTATTTTGTATATGATTTGGAGAAATCATAGAACGTGCTACTTGGTGGGTGTCACTAGGACCACATGCATACTTGTCATGATCAAAACCGAGAGGTTATAACTGGTGTTAGGAAACAGGAATTCACACGAATCTGGAACCCATAGCAAGCCTAACCACAACTTTCACACCAAATATAAACATAAATTTACCAAAGAATTAAAACTTTTTAAAACATAAAGGATTTTCCATAAATAATATCGTAATAAAATATTTTTTTACAAATAGTTAAGTAGACGACCACAACTAATATTAACATAACAAACTGTAATAAATACATACTACTATTGCAACATCTAATAAATTCAAGAAATGATAGTTTTAAATTTACATAAATCAGTCGGTGAAGAAAGGGTCCGACAGAGAGGATAACTGGTGGAGGTTTGAAGAGAAGGATCTTGAAAAATAATTGAGAAAAATCATATCTCATTGAGTGAATTATTATTATTTATATACATGCAACCTAAGCATTATAATAATATTTAATTTATATGTATATTTATTTAGTTTATACATGCATTTCATGCAAATGCTCAAAAATATTATCACATTAATATAATTAGATACAAATGGAAATAGATGGACATAATTAGATAACTGGAAGATTGGAGCAGAACCCTAAGATATCCGTAACCTCAATCATTGTACCATACTAGCTATTAGGCTATCTTGAACTCAAATAATATTTCTTTTATCTAGTTTGGTAGTGGATCGGCTCAGAGACCCTAAAAGGTTAATCGAGCTATCGTAGTCTCGCTGCTGCAGCCACACCCATCTTTATCCATAAATATCAATAAATCATATAAACTTATATCAATCAAAATTTCATAACCTAGTGTTTAGCATACTGTTGCACACACAGTCCTAGTGTAGCCCACTAGGTAGCATGTTTTATTGCTATCCTTATCCATAAATCATATAACCTCATATCAATCAAAATTTCATAACCTAGCATCTAGCGCACAGATTCACACAACCCTTTTTATCCATAATCTCAATAAATCATATAAACTCATATCAATCAAAATTTCATAACCTAGCATCTAGCGTACTGGTGCACACACAGTCCTACTGTAGTCCACAAGGTAGCATGTTCAGCTGCTATCCTCCAAAATATCATATAAAAATAAATAATGAAATATATATATATATATATATATATATATATATATATATATTTATTTATTTATTTATTTCATAACCTAGCGTCTAGCGTACTGGTGCACACACAGTTATAGTGTAACCCATTAGGTAGCATGTTCTACTGCTATCATCCAAAATATCATATAAAAATAAATAATGAAATCATATTAAAATATGAGCTGCATCCAAATTACACAATTAATAGTCTTATATATATATATATATATATATATATGATAATAGCAATAACAATTAAAAGTTAATGCAACATAGCATATTAAAATTCTTCTTTTTATCAAAATATGGATGCCAATAACAATTTCTACATGCAATGCATACATTTAATAATAACTCACAAGTATAATGTGTTCCTCGGTATTGACTCAATTGGCCTCGTCCTGAAGGCTTTGCTCTCAGTGCAACTATAGGAAAATAATAATAAAAAAAATTAGGATTAAAATCCTAACCTTATACATTCTAGATTTCCAAGGAAGAGAATTAATATAAGACACAATTCTAATAAAACTAAAAACTAGTACATACCGATGTCACGTTTTATGAGAAATTTATAAAAAATTTGGCAGAGTCCCTATTGTAAAATGGACATCTCTCTACTAAAAGTAAAGTCATTCCTGCATAAAATCACATTCAAAACTATCCACAACTCAATATCTAGGGTTGGACCCCTCGAACTACACTTTATTTCCAAACAAATAATAAAATTTTAGTTCATAAATAAAATTTCGTTAATGAAATCAAATTTCCATTTTTACAATTAAATTAGGATTAATTACAAATAACTATTTAAATAACTCAAATATGTCATAAAAATAATAAAGAACTCATTTAAACTTGAAAATAATAAATAAATTTATTATTCGTTTAATTTTTCAAAATTACTACTAATTATTTAAAAATTAGAAATTAATTACAAAAATTATTTTCATACTTTTATTATTTAAAATTAGTCTTAAATAGAATAAAAAATAATAAATTTAATTAAAATATAATAATTACTAATTTGTAATACTTATTTTTTTTTTCTAAAAATATCTTTTTAAACATAAGCTTTCAAAAATTCATATCTTAAATTCTACAAAGAATTTCATAAAATTTCCTTTACAAAATTTACTCCAGACAATTTATAGAATTTATTAAAAATATAAAAACACCATAGTCTAAAATAGTGACCAAACTGGAATAGTACCCAAAAATTTAGAAATTCCAGAAAATTATGAAAAAATAACAAATGAAAGATCTCAACTCCAATTTCACTTTAAATAACTACCACCAAGCCTAATTCTAACTCAAATTGAAGAAATTAAAAAAAAATAGCCAAAATCATTTTACCTCAAATGTTGAGGTGGTTGTGGGAGTAGATCGGTGTAATTGATGGAGGGAAAAAGTTGCATGAAGGGAGACGAGTCCAATGAGACTACCGGCAAGGTCTAATGACGTCAGGGGCAGTGATGATGACCCTAAATGTCTTCAGTTGGCTAGAAAAATAAAGGGAAAAGGAACAAAGAAAGTGTTCGACAGAGGAGGCAGGGTGGCGGTGTCTGGTGGTTATTGGCGGCGATGACGTGGTGGCTAGTTGATGTAGAGGTGGCTACCAGAGGTGGAAGAAAGAAGAAAGTAAGAAAAAAAGAAAAAGAAAGAAAGAAGAAAGTAAGAAGAAAAGAAAAAGAAAAAAATAAAGAAAGAAAGAAAGAAAGAAAGAGGAAGAAGAAGAAGAAGAAGAAGAAGAAGAAGAAGAAGAATATTTTTAAAGTACAAAAATAATATTTTTAAAAATAAAGATTCCTCTCAAATATTTAAACACACACACACACACACACACACACACACACATATATATATATATATATATATATATATATATAACATACTCTTAATAATTAATAAATTTATTAAAATACTCATTTAACAATAATTCCATAAAAATATCTAACACTTTAAAATCCATATTTAATTTAATAATTAAAAATATGGGTCATTACAATCTTTGCTCCTTATAAAAATTCATCCTCAAATTTTAACAAATAGAAAAGAATATAAGATTTTATTGAGGGAAAAGATAAGAATATGCCACCCGCATCTTTGCCTCAGTCTCCTACTTGTGTTCTTCCATATTGTTATTCCTTTACAAGACTTTGACTATAGAAATTTGCTTAGCACACAACTAACAAACTTGATAGTCTACAATTGCATCTAGTTCCTCCTCATAATTCAAATTTTCATTCATTTCCATACTTTAGGGCTACAAAACATGTGAAAAATTTGAAATATATTTCATGAGCATCGAAATATAAAACATTGGATGTATTGAAGATAAATTTAGAGGTAAAGTCAACTGATAGACAACTAAACCAACTCTCTTTAGAATCCCAAAAGGTCTAATGTATCTCCATTCTAACTTCCCCTTCTTGCCAAATCTCATAACACCCTTCATTGGTGATATCTTCAAAAATACATAATCCCGCACTTAGAATTCCACATCCTTTCGCTTTAGGTCAATATAGCTTTTCTGCTTACTAGCTGCCCTCTTTTAATCTTCTTCTGATCAAAGCAACATTCTCGAATGCATCCTTAATAATTTCTAGTATAGTTAGCTCTCTTTCTCAAACTTCATTCCAATATAGGGGGATGTACATTTTTTCCATATAAAACTTTATAAGGTGCCATCTTAATACTAATGTGTTAGCTATTATTATAAGCAAATTCTACCAATGGAAAATGATCATCCCAACTGCTTCCAAGATCCGTTACATACATTCTCAATATATCTTCAAGTGTTTGGATTATTCTTTCAGACTAACTATTTGTCTGAGGATGAAAAGTAATACTAAAATCAAGCCTAATACTTATTGCTTCCTGTAACTTCTGCCAAAATCGAAAGGTAAACACTGAACCTCTATAAAAAATAATGGAAACAGGCACAATATGCTTGATATACAACCAAGCCAATTTAGCCATTGGATAAGTAGCTTTAATTGGCAGAAAGTGAGTTGATTTTGTTAGCATGTCACTATCACTTAAATGGAGTTGTATCCATCCTTTCAATGAGGTAACCCTATCACACACACACACACATATTAAAATTACTTTCATAAAATATCTTTGTATATAAATCTCTTCATATAATAATCATATAAAAATTTTGATGGAAAAATATGGTAAAACCCTATACCTTAAACTCTAATAACCTTTGGGCTCTTTTAATTATGAGTGACTGCTGCCATAAGAGATCAAGCTCAACTGAGATACAACTGCAGTCTAATAATTTATTCTATTATTAATGTCTTGAGAGAACAAGCTCAACTGAGTTACATCTCAAATCTAACTTGAGAGATCATGCTCTACCGAGCTAACCACTACTTAAGAGTACAAGCTCTACCAAGCCAATTTTCACACATCATTGCCCGAGAGTACAAGTTCCATTTACCCATTTCACATGTAACATCATACTAGTGTTCACGTGGTCCTAGGCATGTTTTACCAATTTCTCCCAAAAATCTTATTTATCTCACAAAAAAAATCCAATATAATTATAACTAAAACATCTTTCCAATAATAAAATGAATATCTCATGTGGCTTATAAAATAATATAAACCAATAAAATCATAATAATACTTATGCCACATTTTCCAAAATCCTTAACAATAATAAAATAAATAAATTCTTGTGGATACCATTCATAAGCATAATATAGCATATATATGTGTTCAACATTAATATTATTTTTATCATATAAAAACTCTTATTTATAAATATATCTCAATAGATTTTATGAAATTAATTTACAGGTTGAGCATGTTGGGTGACAAGTTCTCTGTTACCCAGGTGCTATTACTCTCGCTCTGGAGTACTCTAAAATAAATAATATTTATTTAAAATATGCTTATATCGTATAATAAATAAATTCATAAAAATTTCTCAAATATTATTAAAATCATAGAGTTGGTAAAATAAATAGAATTAAAATCCTAATCTTATACATTATAAATTTCTAAAAAGAGTCTCGATCTAAAACACAATACTTTTCAGACTCAAAAACTTCAATATTACGTTTTATGAGAAATCTTTTGAAAATTCGATAGAGTCTTCCTTGTAAAACAGACATCACTCTACTAAAAGTAGAGCCATTCCTGCACAAAACAACACTCCTATAATCTCCACAACTCAACAACTTGGTTTGGGCTTCAAACTACACTTTATGCCCAATCGAGATCACACACATACACATATAGACATAACATGATTTTTATCAAATTTGCTAATATATCACAAAATAAAATTTAGTTAATCCATTTCAATTAATTGATTTAAAATTTAAAATATAAAGAAAATCTATTTTTCAATCAATTAATAAAATCAATAATAAAATTCTTATTTAATATCACTGAAATCAACTATTTAAAATAATTATATTTATAAAGTTTCTTTAAACCTCCCTAACTAAAATTATTGCTAATTGTAAATAAACTATTTCAATAATCCAAATATAAAAAAATATTAAAGAACTTACTTTTAAGCTTTTAAATAATAATAATAATAAATATTTTTTAAAATTATTACTAATTAGCTAAAAATTACAGTTTACTTATAAAAAATTATTTTCACACTTTTCTTATTTAATATTATTAATAAAAATTTCAAATAAAATTAAATTAAAAATTTGAATATATAATAATATATAATTTTTCTCTAATAATACATATTAAACATAATCTTTAAAAAATTCATATCCTAAAATCTACAAGGAATTTCACAAAATTCCCTTAACAAAGTTTAATCTACACATTTTATAGAATTTATTAAAAATATAAGAACACATGGATTCATAACAATAACCCAGAACAGTGACCAAGTTCGGAATAGTTCTTGAAAATTCAAAAATTCTAGAAAAGTATGAAAAAAAATATATAAATGGATAGGTCTTTACTCCAATTTCAATTTATATAACTACCACTAAGCCTAATTTAAACTCATATTAACTAAATTAACCAAAATACCTAAAGTCAATTTACCTTGAATTGAGGTGGTTGTCGGAGCTATTCGGTGAAATTGATTAAGGGGTTTGATTGCCCAGGAGAAGAGGAATTGATTAAGACCGATAGCATCATTGGGTGTTACCGAAGCTGGCGATGGTGGCCTCTTTTCTTCTTGGTTGTTGGAAAAATGTAAGGGAAAGGAAGATAAAATGTTGTTGGCAAGAAGAGAGGGCTGCTGTCGGTTTAGAGCTACTGCTGTCGTTGGCAATCGGCGATAGGTGGTGGCTAGTTGTGGTGAATCGGGACAAAGAAGAAGGAGAAGAAAAAGAAGGGAAAGAAAAGAAAAGGGAAGAGAAAGAAAGAGAAACAAAAAGGTATATATATATATATATTAAAGTGCATATTCTATATTTTTAAAAAACATATTATACATGCACATAATTATTTTTACATACTTCCTCTGAATATATATATTAAATTTTATTAACATACTCATAAAATACTCATTAACACTAATTTCATAAAATAATAATTAGAACATTAAAATCCACATTTTAAATTAATAAATAATAAAAAATATGAGTCATTACAATCTTCCCTTCTTATAAAAATTTGTCCTCAAATTTTA
The DNA here is from genome assembly GCA_947683625.1 of Mallotus nudiflorus. Taxonomy (NCBI): domain Eukaryota; kingdom Viridiplantae; phylum Streptophyta; class Magnoliopsida; order Malpighiales; family Euphorbiaceae; genus Mallotus; species Mallotus nudiflorus. The sequence continues at coordinate 11,853,866 of CANTUR010000009.1, forward strand.
ACAAAATAGAAAAGTGTACATGGTTTCACAAAGAAAAAAGATAAGGATATGCCATATGCATCTCTACCTCAGTCCCCCAAGTGCATTCTTCCACTGCATGGTTGCTCCAATGTACTTTAACTATAGGAATTTCTTTAGTACGAAGCTAATGAACTGGTCGATTCACTATCGCTGTCAATTCACTATCGCCATTGGATACTCTTCATATGTCAAATATTCACTAAACTACACTATATGAGGCTGAAGAACATGTGAAGGATCAGAGATATACTTCCTCAACATAGAGACATGGAACACTGGATGAATCCATGATAACTCTGGTGGCAACACCAGTCTGTAAGCCACATCACCTACCTTTGAATGAATTTTGAAGGGTCCAATGTATCTTAGAGCTAACTTACCTTTCTTACCAAACCTTATTACTCCTTTCATTAGAAGCACCTTGAGGAACACTATGTCTAAAAAAAAAAACATTTCATCTCTCCTTTTAGGATCAGCATAGCTTTTTTATCAGTTAAAAGCTATCCTTATTCTCTATTGAATTATAGGAATCTCCTTTAAAGTCACTTGAATCGATTTTGGGCCTGTTAACTATCTCTCCCTAACTTCCGAACACAAAGGTGATCTACACTTCCTTCCATACAATGCTTCATATGGAACCATCTCAATACTTGCATGTGAACTATTGTTATATGTAAATTCAATCAATGGTAAGTGCAAATCCTATTAACCACCAAAATCTATCACACACATTCGAAGCATATCCTCTAATGTCTGAGTGGTCCTTTCAAATTGGCCATTCGGTTATGGATGAAAAGCCATGCTAAATTGTAGTCTATATAGCTCTTACCAAAAGACTAAAGTAAAAGTTAGTCCTATGTCTGACGGTATTCTTTATAGCACCCTATGTAGACAAACAATTTGGTTGATGTATAATCTAGCCAGGTTGTTTGTAGTATAAGTCTTCTTAATTAGCAAGAAGTGGTCTAACTTGGTCAACCTATCAATTATCACCTATATGGCATCATGTCCACTTGACATACAAGACAAATAAGAAATAAAGTCCATCATAATCATGTCCCACTTCCACTATGGAATGGGCAACTATTGTAGTAATCCTATGGGTCTCTTATGCTCCAATTTCACCTGCTAAAATATGAGACACCTGGATACAAATTTTGCAATATCCATTTCAATCCCATTCCACCAACATGTATCTTTCAAATCATGATACATCTTGGTAGAACTTGGGTGAACACTATAAGTAGAAAAATGAGCTTCCTCCATGATCCCTTTTCTCAGCTCATCCACATCTAGCACACATAGTCTAGTGTCCAAATGCAATATGCCCTCATTATCAATAATAAATTCTTTAGATTAACCTTATTACACTTTCGACATTATCTTCTACAATTGTGTCTCCTTTCTCTGTATTACTTTAACTCTATCTAAGTACACATAATGTACTATGAGTTATGAGATAAAAGACATTTCTTGGTTATCTTCCACTGTAACCCCTTATTAATTAGTTCATACAACTCCTTAATAATTGGCCTCCTTTTTGAGCTAGTGTGAGCAAGGCTTCCCATTGAGTTCCTACTCAATGCATTAACCACCACATTAAACTTACCTGTATGGCAAAAAATGGAGCAATCATAGTCTTTCAAGAGTTCCATCCATCTCCTCTGCCTCAAATTCTAATTTTTTTGCTGAAAGATATATTTCAAACTTTTATGATTAGTATAAATTTCATAAGTCACACTATACAAGTAATGCCTTTAAATCTTCAAGGCAAACACTACAACTACCATTTCTAAATCATGAGTAGGATAATTCTATTTGTGCTTCTTTAACTAACGAGAAGCATAAGTACCTAGCCTACCATTTTGCATTAGTACAAAACCCAATACTATTCAAGAAACATCATAATATACCGTATGCCCTTCACTTCCCAAAGGTAGAGTTAACATTGGAGCTAAAGTCAATCTATCTTTAAGCATTTGAAAATGCTCCCTACATCTGCCTATCCATACAAACTTAGCATTCTTTTAGGGAAACTTTGCTAAAGGTACATCTATCTTGGAGAAATCCTTAATAAATCTCCTACAATAGCCAAGTAAACTTAAAAAGCTTCTTACTTCAATCATTATTATGGGTCTCTACCATTCTATAATAGCTTCATTTCTTTATGATCCAATTTTATGCCATCTTTAGATTCCACATGGCCTAAGAATGTCACTTGAACTAATCAAAATTCATTTTTCATGAACTTGGCATATAATGGATGCTCCCTTAATGTCTAAAGTACCATCCTTAAATGCATGGCATGCTCTTCTTCACTCCTTGAATATACCAAAATATTATCAATAAATACTCTCATAAATAGGCCTAAAAATGATATAAACACTTGATTTATCAAGTCCATAAAGGAAATTAGGGCATGTTAACCTAAAGGACATCATTAAGAATTCATAATGGCCATATCTCATCCAAAATGTAGTCTTGGGTATATCTCCACTTCTAATTCTCAACTAATGATACTGTGACCTTAAATCAATATTAGAAAAAAAATTGAGCTTCTTAAAGATGATCAAACAAGTCATCAATCTTTGGGAGAGGATATTTATTCTTGATGATGACTTTGTTCAATTGTTTATAGTAGATATAAAGTCAAAGACTACCATAAACACTGTGTACCTTAAGGAGACATGTTGGGCCTAATGAAACCTTCATTGAGCAACTATTGTAATTATTCTCTAAGTGCCTTTAATTCTGTAGGAACCATTCTATAAGGTGTCAGGTAAACATTAATACAGAGTTCCATTTCTCTTTTTGATGGTAATTCGTTAGGAAAAACATCAAGAAACCCGCACACCATTGGCACATTCTCAACTACCTCCTTATCTACCTTTGTATCCCTAACCATAGCTATATAGCCTTAACATCCCCTTTTAAGCATCTTTATAACTGTGATTGTAGAGATAAGATTTTAAGGCACTAAAATCTTATCACCTCTGAATTGAAATTCCTCATCATTTGGAATTTTGAAAATCTCTTCTTTCTCTTGACAATCCAAAGTGGTATATTGTTGAGCTAACCAATCCATTCTTAAAATTACATTGAAATTAATTACATTCAAGAGGACTAAATCTGTAAAACAAGTCTATAAACTTTAGTCCTCAGCTCAGATACTAATATATAATGGACCCAATCTTGTAACATACAACCCTACCACTCTTCTCTCATGTCGTATCATATCCATGGCATAACATGACAGTCTGAAGAACTCACGAGTGTACTCCTCCACTAATCGATCAACTTTAGCTATGTACAACAATTGTCATCTATAATTGTCCCTCATTAAAGGTGGATAGAAATACCTAAAAAATGGCTCTTTAAACTCCAACCATATTATGGTAGTCATATATGGCTGAATTGACTACATGAACTAGTCTTAAGCTATGACTCAAATTGATAACTTTACAAGCATTATCCTTGAATAGCCCATATATCCGTCCTGGTCCTGGCTTCAATGGTATTATGAAATCCAATGCATCTCCTTTACTATCATGTAGGACTTTCTTAATCCTAGAATACAAAAGCTTTGCATCAATGTCTGATGTTTTTTAATTTCTTCATTAAAGCATTTGCTAAATAATTAGCATGCTTGGTTAAGTGCTACTAAGCCCTCACCAAACCTTGCTACTCCATTAAAAAATGCATGTCCTAATTCAAAAGTTATTTGCTCTACTTGTGGTAAATGCTCTAGCCTTCGAGTTATTGTTGCCTCTAAATTATCCCTTTGCTAGGTGGGTGGAGTAGGGGTTGGAACTCAAATTGAAACTTCATCTTGAAAAGATTGCTCATCATCATTATATGTTGCCTTTACAACATAAGTAGTGGGCACTCAACTCATTCAGAGAAGACACATAAACCGATAATATTTGAGATATAATAAGAATACTAACATAAACATAGAATTCTAAAAGCAACAATAATAAAAAGTGACATTTATTAATCTAATAACTACAGTAGTTCAAGAAAAGATATAATTCAATGACCAAAATAGCAGAAAATCAACTATAAGCTCTAATACTAACTTTGTCAAGACCTGAACTCATTGGCACCTAACAGGTACTAGAGAATGAAAATGCATAATGCCTTTGAATCCTATAGTAAGCCTCTAGGAAAACATCAATATCACAACTTAAGTATAAAGATACATATATCTCCAACATAACACATATCCATAATACAAATTATACAATTTCTTTAACTAACTACTATGGTATCTAGAATTTAAATACATAATACTTTAATCAAATAGGCCAACATAAAATAGCCGATGAAGAATGCACCTGAAATAGAAAAGACAAGTTAACAGAAGATTTCTGAGATCTTAAAAAATAATTGAGGAGAGTTAGACCTCACTGAGTCAATTAATAATATAAAATGCATGTTGGTTTTAAAAATCTTGTTAAACAAAATCAATAAATCCTTTAAATATATATATATATATATATATATATATATATATATATATTGATAAACACCATAAATATCTTTACATATAAATCTCTTTGCATAAAAATCGTATATTAAAACTTTTGGTGGAAAAATATGGTAGAGCACTATACCCTCAACTCTAGTAAGCTTTAGGCTCTCTTAATTCCAAGTAATTGTCGTCCTAAGAGATCAAGCTCAACTAAGTTACAACTGTAGTCTAATCACTTATTCCATTATTGATGTCCCGAGAGAATAAGCTCAACTGAGTTACATCTCAAATCTAACCCGAGAGATCATGCTCTACTGAGCTAACCACTGCCTGAAAGTATAGGCTTTACTGAGCCAATTTTCATACATCATTGCCCAAGAGTACAAGCTCCATCAAGCTAATTTCACATGTAACAATAGAAGATCATACTAGTGCACATGTGTCCTAGTGACACCCACTAGGGAGCATGTTCTACCAATTTCTCCTAAAAATCATATTTATCTCACAAAAAATTCCAATATAATTATAGTTAAAACATCTTTCCAATAATAAAATGAATATCTCATGTGGCTTATCAAATAATATAAACCAATAAAATCATAATAATACTTACACCACATTTTCCAAAATCCTTAACAAAAATAAAATAAATAAACATGCTTGTAGATAGTATTCCTAAGCATAATTCAACATATTTATGTGTTCAACTTTAATATTATTTTTATCATATAAAAAATCTTATTTTTAAATATATCTCAATAGGCATTTTATAAAATTAACTCACAGGTTGAGCATACTGGGCGATGCGTTCTTGACTGCCCAAGTGCTATTGCTCTTGTTATGGAATTCTCTAAAATAAATAATATTTATTTAAAATATGCTTACATAATATAACAAATAAATTCATAAAAATTTCTCAAAAATTATTAAAATCATGGAATTGATAAAATAAATAGAATTAAAATCCTAATCTTATACATTCTGGATTTCTAAAGAAGAAACTTGATCTAAGACAATACTGTTCAAACTCAAAAACTAACACACACCAATGTCATATTTTACTAGAAATCTACTGAAAATTCAGCAAAGTCTCCGTTATAAGATAGACATCTGTTTACTAAAAGTGAAGCCATTCCTGCATAAAAAAACCCTCCTATAATCTCTATAACTCAATAACTCAGGTTGGGCCCCGAATTACACTTTATGCCCAACCAAGAATCAATAAAGATACACATATAGACATGGCATGATTTTTATCAAATTACTAATAAATCACAAAATAAAATTTAGTTAAACCATTTCAATTAACTAAGTTAAAAATTAAAATATAAAGGAAATCTATTTTTCAAACAACTAATAAAATCAGTAATAAAATTCTTATTTAATATAACTGAAATCAACTATTTAAAATAGTTAAATTTATAAAGCTTCCTTTAAACCTACTTAACTAAAATTATTTTTAATTATAAATAAACTATTTAAATAATCCAAATATATAAAAATATTAAAGAACTTACTTTTAAGCTTTTAAATAATAATAATAATAATAATAATAATAATAATAATAACAAATATTTTCTGAAATTATTGCAAATTAATTGAAAATTACAATTTACTTATAAAAATTATTTTCATACTTTTATTATTTAATATTAGTAATAAACATGTTAAATAACCTTAAATTCAATTAAAAATTTGAATAAATAATAAAATATAAATTTTCTCTAGAAATACATATTAAACATAATCTTTAATAAATTCATACCTTAAATTCTAAGAGGAATTTCACAAAAATCCTTTCACAAAGCTTAATCTACATAATTTATAGAATTTATTAAAATTATAGAAACACCTAGGTTCATAATAGTAACCTGAATTAGGAACCGAGTCCGGAATAGTACTCAAAAATTTAAAAATTCTAGAAAATTATGAAAAAATATAAATGGATAGATCTCATCTCAAATTTCAATATATATAACTACTACTAAGCATAATTGAAGCTCAAATTAACTAAATTAACCAAAATACCTAAAATCAATTTACCTCGAATCGAGGTGGTTGCCGAAACTACTTAGTGAAATTGATTGAGGGGTTTGATTGCCTAGGAGGAGAGGAGTTGATTGAGACCAATGGTGTCATCAGGCGTCAACGGAGCAGGTGATGGCAACCTCTTTTCTTCTCAATTACTGAAAAAATGCAAGGGAAAGGAAGATAAAAGGTTGTTGGTGGGAAGAGAGGGCTACTGCCGATATGGAGTTGCTGCTATTGTTGGCGATTGGTGGATGGTGTAGAGGTGGTGGTTGGTTGGTGGTGAATTAGGAGGAAGAAGAAGGAGAAGAAGAAGAAGGGAAAGAAAAGAAAAGGGATGGAAAAGAAAAAGACACACACACACACACACACACACACACACATATATATATATATATAATTAAAGTTAAAAAAGTACATATTCTATATTTTTTTTTAAAATGAAATATTCTCCCATATATTATACATAAACATAATTATTTATGCATACTTCCTCTTAATATATATATATATTCAATTTTATTAACGTACTCATAAAATACTCATTAACTCTAATTTCATAAAATAATAATTAAAACTTTAAAATCCACATTTTAAGTTAATAAATAATAAAAAATATGAGTCATTACAAAAATTGTCCAGAAAAAAGTAGCTCTGTACACATGTCATGATCATGACAAAATCATAATGATCATAATTTTGAAGACACCAAAGAAGAAATTTGAAATTATTATGCTTCATGATCATGACTCTGTTAGTGACAATCCGTCATGATCATTTTTATGATCATGACACTGGTTGTGACTGCTCTTAGGAATTCTTTAAAATTTAAAAAATTGATTTTTGTAATTTTAATTCATTTATGAACACCTAAAATGAAGATTTCCATCATTTTCTACCAAAACCTACTGCTTTTGCCATACAAATTTAATCTTCTTCTTTGCCCATTGTCACAATCATGACACACTAATCACTAATTGTGCCACATCTGATTGTTCCAAAATTAATTGAGTTGAATATAAACACTCAAATACACATGTTAAATATAATTTTACTAAATTAGTTGTGACCATAAAAAATGACCATTTTACTCCAATGGTTCAATAATCTCCCCCTTTTTATAGTAATAAATAATTATGTAAAATTAGGCTAATAAATTAAGAGAAATTGCTCCCCCATAAAATAAGCCTATAATAAGAATTAGCAAAAGCTTAATATATAAATTCATTTTGCATATTTTGGCAATAAGTCATTAATAAGTGAGAGTTTATAAGAGAAGCACTTAACATAGTCAAGACAATTTTAGACATAATTTGTGACAATCAATTTTTAGAAAAGAACCATTTTTAATTTAAGTTGATATAAAACATGGTTCCAGAAATGTGATCATAAAGTAAAAAGAAAAATAAGACCTTTAACAGGAATATTGATTTACAAATGACATGCATAATTACTTATGAATAAATGTAAAAGACCTGTAAAGAAACTTTACCACACATTATGAATGACCTCGAGAGAGGTTTACAAATCCAAAATCATATTATATGATAATATCCAGTCAAGCACAAGATGATAATGCAAAAAAAAATCAATAGCCCAAGAAAAATTTTAATAGTGCAGAATATTATTTTTCAAATTAAATGTCCAACAGATATTACCTTCAAGGAATAATATCCAACATAATCAAGCAACAATGGCTAATGTTAACTTTTAACAAACTTAAGGTCTAATATACCAAGTAACTAAGAAATTATAAAATATCTAGAGTGTGACCTCTCTAGTTAACCAACAATAAAAATAATCCTAATAATGACCATGAGATGACTTAAAGTCACAACCTATTAGTTCAATACATCCAATTTAACATCTTCAATATTTATATCAAGTAAAACACATAAAAGAGATTATCTAGCAATGCAATCATAAAATAGTATACAAAAATCAAAGTACCAAATATCATTAAGTATCCAAAATATTTCAAATAATAGTAAAACATCAATTGATAGCCAAATATCAATTTATATCAATAATGAATATCAAAATATCAATCTATATCAATAACTATATCAAAATATCAACTGAGCCTAATTTTCCAAATTCTTCCTCTTTATTACTGTCAAAAAGAGTTAAGTAGGGAAGGAACGTGTTCATAGCAACAAAAAAGAAAAAAAGAAAGAGAGTAAGTAAATATGTCCTAAAGCTGTGACTGGCTTTAACCATAGCAAGTTCAACAGAAAAATGAAAAAATTATTTTCACTTAAACCAAAATAAGATGAGATGCAGAATGTAAAATGCACTATGCTAATAATGAGATGGAAGTTGCTCTTGTAGGTAGGCCACATATGTAGCAAGGACGCTAACCTTCTTATCTACTACAATGATGTGAGTACTTAATAGTGAAAGGGATGTTCGAAGAGATGCAAATTGAGTATCAATATGGTCTTGAAACTAAGCAAGCAAGGTGTGAAAAGGGGTGGATGGCTCAGCCTCTGCATCTTCTTCAGGATCATCAAGTTAGGTCCATTTCTTAGAGGTGGAAGGGCTTCACCTTCTGCTAGAATTCAAGGGTGTTAGAGTCCTACCAAATTGTCTTATTATGCTTATCCACTTCCCTTCAATGAGTAGCATCATTAACCATAACTTTTCTAATGGCAAAATTACGTGCCCAAGTGTCCAAGTTTAGGTTATCCTTTAGTTGATTGAGGAGAGAATGAGGGAAATCTTCATCAAGGTGCAATAGGTTCAAAGACTTAGCAAGGATGGTGATGTAAACTCCAATTCTAATTTTTTCGGTCTTAACAATGGTAATGCTCTATAGATGTTCTACAAATAGTTTGGATAAAGCCAAGTTCATCTTGTTTTCTCCACATAATAAGACAAAAAGCTCTAATTTTCTGACATTGTTGTGGCTCTCCCCTCAAGCTAATATAGAATAGGAAATGAAATGGTGCAAATACTTATGAATAATGGAATTCATAATAGAGTCTCTAAAAACTTTAGAATTAAACTTAGTTTCCCTTATCAATTCAAGCCAGGCCTTGTGTTCATCAAATAGTGGTTCATCTTTGTAGACACAATGGCTTATAGTGGGTAATCAAAGAGCATCTCCCAATTGATTAAGGGTAAGGATTTTGTCAATATTGCACAACCTAAAGGATAAAGTATTTTCCTTGTTTAATTTTAGTGTGGATAAAAGCTTTAAGGAGGTAGTGTCATGTAATTCAACGAATCCTCTAAGTTTTATTTTTTCAAGCAAATCTATCATCTTATCTTCATAACCCAATATTTTCATATGATCCCATTCAAAAAAGCATGTTGAGCAGATTTGTTGAGATTGAAGAAATTTGTACTTGTCTCAATGATCCTTTATTTTAAGTGAAGATAATAGGGAATTGGGTGGGCCCTATTTCTAGACATTCTTATGCTATTTTCCCTTTTTTGTTAGCTCTTTTATGGATGACATGGTGGTAGATTAGATTTTAGTGGGGATTGAGAGATGATAGAAGGGTGAAGGATGATTATAGAATGATTATTAAATTAATGTGGAATGAGAATAAAAATGATAAAGGAAAAGAAAGAAAAGGAATAGGTAAAAAAAGGGGAAAGAGAGAGGTATTGGTGGCATTGGATTGAGAAGATATGGTTTTGGTTAAAAAAATGTCTTAAATGCCCTAGTTTTAACCTATATGTGTCATAAGTAGTGAAAGATTTGTCATAATCATGAAAAAAATGTAATTAAAAATTAAGACTTAAACCATGACAGTGGTTATAATGAAAATGAATTTGGACTAATAATAAGAGTTTCTAAATAAATTAAATAACTCATAAGACATTTAAAAGAAGAAAAAAGAGTTTATTTTGAATGATCAAACCCTTAATGGCAATATATATATATATATATATATATATATATATATATATATATATAATGATCATTGTAAAAATGCAAAATTTTCAAAATCAGACTTTGAATTTTGGTTGAGCCTTTTCAAACACATTAAGAATAAATTGAATTTATCATGAAAAAAAAATTCAAGAACATATCAATATGAGCACTCAAGGTTCAATCAATCAATCATAGTGTTAAATACAAAACACAAATCACAATGTATTACTATCCAACATCCTAATTTCTCTTTTGACAAAATTCATTGTTTCTTCACAAAGAGATTTAGTAAATGTATTTATAAGTTGGTTAGTTGTATCAATAAATTCTAGTAAAACATTACCTTTTTGCATATGATCACGCAAAAAATGGTGCCTAATGTGAATGTGCTTAGTCCTAGAATGTTGAATTAGATTCTTGGATACATTTATTGCACTAGTGTTATCACATTTTATTGGAATGTGATAAATAACTAATCCAAATTCCATGAGTGGTTGTTTAATCCATAAGACTTGTGCATAATAATGACCCGCAATAATAAACTTAGCTTTAGTGGTACACAATGCAACAGAATTTGTTTCTTACTAAATCAAAAAATAAGGGAATTCCTAAAAATTGACAAGTACCGAAGGTACTTTTCTTATATAGAGTACTCTTGGCATAGTCCACATCCTAATAGGATATCAGATAAAATGAAACATTTCTAGGATACTCAAGTCCTAAATGAGATGTTATAATAAGATCCTTTAAAATCCTTTTGATCGCATTTAAATATGACTCTTTAGGAAAAGATTGAAAGCAAGCACATATACACACTGCAAATATAGTATCGGGCCTACTTACAATGAGATGCTCTTACCATTTTCATCTTTGTCAAGTTTAATGGTAGTGTACATAAGAGTCTTACTAGCTTTTGCTATATCCATTCCAAATCTTCTAAGCAAGTCCTTGGTGTACTTTATTTGATTGATGATGATTCCTCTTATGCATTGTTTTATTTGCAATCCAAGGAAGAATTTAAGTTCTCCTATCATGTTCTTTTCAAATTCACTCTTCATACACTTAGAGAATTCTTAATATAAAAGCTCATTAGTAGAACTAAAAATAATATCATCCATATATATTTGTACAATGAGAATGTCATTCATAAGGTTTTTGGTGAAAAGAGTGGTGTCAACTCTACCTTTAGAAAATTCATTTTTCAAAAGGAATGTAGTCAACCTTTTATACCAAGCTCTTTGAGCTTGCTTTAAATCGTACAAATTTTTTGACAATTTAAATACATGGTTAGGAAAGTCATGTTGCTTAAAACCCTAAGGTTGTTCAACATAGACTACTTCCTTAAAAAATCCATTCAAGAATGCACTCTTTACAACCATTTGGAAAAGCTTAAAATTCATGTATGATGTATACGCAAGAAGCATCATAATTGCCTCCAATCTACCAACTAGAGCAAAAGTTTCATAATAGTCTATACCCTTTTCTTGGTTATGGCCTTTAACCACTAACCTAGCCTTATTCTTACTAATTGCAACTAGTTCATCAAGTTTATTTATAAAAACACACTTGGTGCTAATTATAGGATAATTTTTGGGTCTATGGACTAAAGTCCACACTTTATTTCTCTTAAATTGATTGAGTTCCTCTTGCATATCAAGAGCCAAACTTTCATCATTTAAGGTCTTATTAATATTCCTTGGCTCAATTTGAGAGATAAAGGCAAGACTATTTAAATTTTTAAGAGAGTGTCTAGTAGTTAACCCTTTTGATGGCTCACTGATGATCAAGTTCTTAGGGTGGTTTTCTTGAAGTGCCATTCTTTTTAGTAGGTCATTATAAATGGTTAAAGTTATAAGGGTCACTTGTTTTTTAACAATTTCTTCCTTTTAAGCATCTACCATATTTTAAGAACTCTTAATTAGAGGGAAAATGTCTTGCTCATTCTTAAATGCTCCTTATTGTTAATTTAATTCTTTAAAAATGCCTACATCATCATCATCAACAAGAACAACTTTTCTTGAATCAAATGGATTAGTCTCATAAAAACCAATATGCATGGACTTTTTTACCACTAAATTTCTTTTATTAAAGACCCTATATGACTTACTAGTAGTAGCATACCTAAGAAAGATTCCTTTATAGGTTTTGGCATCAAATTTTACAAGGTTATCCTTGGAATTTAATATGTAGCATTTGTACCCAAATACCCTTAGATATGAAATCTTATGCTTTATATCATTCTATAGTTCATAAGGAGTTTTATTTAAAATGTGTCTAATAAAAACTCTATTTGTAAGATAATAAGCGATAGTGATGGATTTGGCCTAAAATTATTTAGGCAAATTGTACTCATTGAGCATGTCTTTGCCTCAAAAGGAGTTTTACTTATTTTGTTCAATAAGTTTAGCATTCTCATTAGCAACCTCAATTTTTTTAGAATTACTTTCATTCAATGAATTGGTTAACTCTTTATTAGAGCATCATGAATTTTTAAGTTCTTCTTTTAGAGTTTTGACCATTTCTATGACTGAATTAATTCTAAATACATATTTATCATATTTATGCATCAACTTTTCATAAGCAAGCAACATTTTATCATTTGATTCAAAATCTAGAGTTACCTTATCATTTAAAGGTTCCTCTAATGCCATGAAGCAAAGGTTTGCAACTTCCTTATTGATGTCATCATTACTTAAATCACAAGAGTCATCCTAAGTTGCTTTAAGTGCTTGCTTCTTTTCTTTCTTGAACTTATCTTTTTTGAAGGATTTTTAACCTATGATATTCAAATTTAATATGACCCGATTTGCTGCGTCTATAGCAAATGATTTCATCTTTGTTTCTTGAATCTTGCTTTTTGAACCCTCTTCTTTTCTTCATGATGAGATTTCTAATTTTTCTTGAAATCATAGCAAACTCATCATCATATTAAGTCATTATCACTAGTGTCTCTATTCACTTTAAGAGCAATACTCTTATCATTCTTGGTTTTCTATTCTTTAATCACTTGAGTCATTTTAATTTCATATGTGAGAAGCTTTCCAAGAAGTTCATCTGTAAGTAGAGTAGAAAGGTCATTTGCTTCCTCAACTAAAGCAATCTTAGCTTCCTAAATCTTTTGAGGCAAAGTCATAAGGATTTTATTGTTGACATCTTCATTTGAGAATTTTTTGCCAAGCTTTCTTATAGCATTGATAAGAGTAATGAGTCTTCCATAAATTTCAATAATTTTCTCATTGGGCTTCATATCAGATAATTCATATTCTCTACCTAGAATTTACAATTTCTTATTTTTAAATAAATTAGTACTTTCATGTTTAGTCATTAGACACTCCCAAATTTCTTTGGCTAATCTCAAGTGCTCAATTCCATTGTACTCTTCTTTACTCAAACCACATTAAAGAATGGTGATTTCCTTTATATTTCTCAAGTTAGCTTTAGTTTGCTCATCATTCCATTCCTTTCTAAGAATGGTCACTTTATTGCCTTGACTATCCTTCTTTATTGGAGGAGTCCAACCTTATTAAGTAATTTCCTAAAGATTTACACCTTCACTATCCAAGAACATCTCCATTTTTTTCTTTAATAAGCATATTTGATACCATAAAAAATGGAGGTCTTGTATAGCTAGGACCATGAACATCGAGGGTGATAATAACTTGACTTGTAGAGGCCATGATCTTTACTCTAAGATGGTTAAATCTTTAAGAATAGAGACTAAAGCTCTGATACTAAATGTAATTCTATAAGTGCTAAGAGGGGGGTGAATTAGTTTTTAAGAGATGTGGGTAATTTTCATTTTTTACTCAAGAGCAATTAAAAATAGAGTAAGAGCTGTATAAAATGAAGTAAAAGAGTAATAAAAACTCTAAGGATTTATAGAGGTTCAGCCCTCAAAGCCTACTCCTCTCCTCACCACTTATTGAGAGTTTTAATCTACTATTAATCTACTTTAAGGTGTAGATTAAACCCTCACAAGAATGAACTCAATCACCCAAGTGTTTCTAGAAGATTCACTCTCAAACCCAAGTGTTTTCTCAAGGCTAACACTCTAACCTAAATGTTAAGAATGATCCTCTTTGCTAACAAGTATTTATAAACTAAACCAACTCACTAAAATCCAAAATTAAGTTACTAAATAGATGAATTAAACACTTTCCAACCCACACTGAAGAACACTCTTGAGATAGAAAAGATTACAAGAATTAATGTGAATAACTTGGGTGGTTAAAAAATGCAAGATTAATTACTCAAGATTGCTCTAAAGATGTTTTCTCAACTTCATTAAAAATTGCTGAAAAATGACTTGTATTTATACCCTTATAGAAGAAAAGAGCTATTTAAGGTTATTTAATGCAAATAGAGTCATTGAAAATTGTCTAGGAAAATGTAGCTCTATATGCACATCATGATCATAAAAAAATCATCATGATCATAATTTTAGAGGTGCCAAAGAAGAAATTTGAAAATTTTGCGCTTCATGATCATGGCTCTGGTGGTAATGATCTATCATGATCATAACACTTGTTATGACTACTATAAGGAATTCTTCAAAATTTATAAAATTGATTTTTGTAATTTTGCTAGAATTTTTTTTTTAATGATTGGAATTCATTTGTGAACACTTAAAATTTGAGGTGGGTCAAATTGTATTACCCTAGTCTTTAAGACTTAATATAGAGCAAGTAGGGTGTCAAACACTCTGGCATTTAGAGCAATTTGTATTAACCAATAAGTTAATTAGATGCATAGGCAAATAAATATGATAAAGAAAAGTAAATTATTTTAACTACTCTAAAATTACTAAATAAAAAGTAATTATGCTAACTTCACTAATTATATTAGAAATAAAATCGAATTAAGTTCATTAGAATTACAACTTAGAATTCATTAAAGAAACTACAATGAAAATAACAAATTATCATATGAAATGAGTGAAGGAAATTATAGATGGCAGGGTTTAGCGCGCATCCAAGATTTTAGCAACCGCAACATTGTTTAGGCTTAGGGCCTTAGAGAATAGACTAACCACTTTCACAAAGACATGGCATGGAGATGAGGAGTTGCCACCCAGGGTAATAACTGGGACAAATTGAAAAGGTGGTACTCAATTCCCTCAAAGAAAGCTAGCACCACAACTAGGAGATTCTGGATACGGAATACTAACTTCTCTTAGTCTTGTGTTCATTTAGAATAATTTTATAAATGATTATTTCATCCTCTAATTAAATGCAATTTTATTAAACCCTATTTGACATCCATCTAACCCTAGGCATCTAGTTAATAAAATTACACATAAAAAATACACTCAAGATCGCGTTGTCCCTAAGTCTAAACTATGTTAATTTTATTAAAAGAGTTAGCTAGATTTATATTTTATTTACAAGTGAGAAAGGGACAAAAGGTGGGCCTATATTTTTGTTAATTAGTGAGCTTATATCTATTTATTTTAGTTTATCTAAGGAATGGGCTTAAGTCTATTCAATTTTGAAGGAAAGTTAAATTAGCAGGCCTAAGTCTAACCTGGTTTTATTTTAAGTGAAATGTGGGCCTAAGTCTATTTATTTTAAAAGAAATGAAATTAAGTGGGTTGAGCTAAGTTTAAACAAGTTTTAATTAACTAAGGGGCCTAAAATCTAATTAACCTAATGGGCCTAAGTTGATTTTAGTTATTTAAAGCCCTAAACCATTTTTAAACCTATTTATTAAGTGGGTTAGACCTAAATGTGGGCTTGGGGCCAAAAACATAAAGAAGCACAAAAACATTAAAAAAACATAAAAGACATAACAAAATCGAATCAAAACACATTCATATATGATTTCTGAAAAAACTAATTTAATTGCATACAAACCCTAATTAACTAAAGCCACCATTAATTTTAATTAATTTTACCTAGTGAACCTAGTTTTACTAATTAATTTTAAAGTGCAGAAAATTAAATCTTTTACTATTCCCACTACTGGGGCTATTACAAACTATGTATAAAATTAAAATTTAACAATTATACAGCCATGAATTAAAAAACTACACAGGATACCAACATACAAAATAAAGATAAAAAATCCTAAGTTCTACTAGAAAACAATACATGTTCTTCCATGGCATTCCATGGACCTTTTGTTCATCTAAACACAGGTAGTATCCTCCTCAATCCTCATGCGGACATCAAAAATTAAAAAACACAAAAGTAATTAGATTACTAGAGAAATTGAATAATTAAAATAATAACAAAATAAAAATCATAAAAAGAAAAAAAAAGAAAAGGATGGAATAGAAAAGAACACTGGTTATTTTAAATGATGTGCAAATGCTTTGAGATAGCCCCTCAGATTGGATTATCACCTTTAAAATTGACTTGTTGTTGATTATGGACTGGAAAGGGCGTTCTTAATAGCTTTTCAATTTTTAGGGTTTTTTTTTTGCGCAGTCAAGTTTTTTTATGCAATTCTCTTTATGAGTCTTAAAAATTTTCTTCCTAAAAAAAAGGTTCTCCTTTGCACACATGCAGACTCTGCTTTTAAATGCAGAGTCTACTTGCGTGCTGACTTACTCCTTTGGAGGAACAAACTTATCTCTCCAAAACAGAGTGATAAGTTTTGATTTTTAAATGTTTTGAATGCATTAAAAATTTTCCAGATAAAACTAATAATAAAAATTCAATTTTTAACCAATCAAAACACTAAAAAAATCTACAAAAATAAGAAAAAATACGCAAAAAATCAAAAAAAGGGACTTTTACGCATTGACATTGTGTAATGCCGATCCTAATTTTAATTTGTTTAACTTTTAATTACCGAAAGACACTTGAAAAATTGACTTCTTTGTAATCAAATCCTAAAAAATATTGCAATTTAGTCCCTAAAGTCTAGAAAATCGACAACAAAATTAAATTTTTGAATGAATTTCATCATAGGGGCTTATGTCATAATTGTGCGCAATTGCATCCCAAAATTGGGTGCTTACAGAAATTACTAATAATCTTTAAGAGAAATTCTCATTGTAAATTAAAAGCAATCATATTTAAAGTATACAAGCATTCTCATAACATTATAGAGATAAATATGAATTAATAAGTACTATGTCAATTCCTTAAATCCTTAAGGAGAAACACTTATCTCCAAGTAGTTTCCTAACCCTTAAATGATTTTAATTATTATTCCATCAAAATGCATTAATTCTCATTATACACACTTGATTAATAAGTCATACATAGTGGCCAACCATATATAACACATTTAAGCACTCAATTAAAATCAACTCGTTCGTATAATTGTAAAAGAGAATAGTTCTTTGATTCATTCCTCTTTGTAATTCTAACTACAATTGTTTAGCTAAGATACATAATAAACATATTCAAACAATATCAAGTACTAATGGAGAGAAAGATAGAACTTGAATATTGATAGCTTGCTTGAATAATTCTTGACTTCTTTGAATGTTTTTAATAATATATTCAAAATACTTTTTAACTAAACAATCATAATCCTCCTTAAGATATACTTAATGTTTTTCTTATATCCCCCCTCCTCTCCTAAGCATACCAATTCATACCCTTTTCAAAAGAGGTCAAATGTGAAAAGTTATGAAGAAAGGGTGCATTAACTAAACAACACCATTATGCTGAGTTAGGTGTAAGTCGGCATGATGTACCTCTGCAATGACTCATTAATGTGGTGTGAGTTGGCACCAATCTTCCATCATATCTCAACTTAGCCCTTTAACATGGGATGAGTCTACACCAACATAATGAGTCAGCATAATGGGTTGCTATAATGAGTCAGTACCATTAAAACGAGTCGACACTAACCCTGACTCACTTCCTTTGATTCCAAATTTCATTCGAATCCACTCCATTGCTACTATAAGCATGAGATTAGAATAAAAAGACATATAAATCATAACGAGAATGTAAGAAAAGAAACAAAATGCAATAATTAAACATAATGTTAATGCAAACTAAAGAGAAAGTTAACAAAAATGAACCTAAATGAATATGTTATATTGCATTCTATCAAATTCCCTCATACTTAGATCTTGCTTGCCTTGAAGCAAGAAGGGAAGAGCTAAGTAAGAGAATTCAAAAAAAAAATTTATCTCCTCCATAATAAATGTAGCCATCTCCACTAAGTCATCTTAATCATGAAAGGAAATTTAAGAAAAATATAATTAATAACCAATCTTGCAATGCTTAATGATGATAAAAGGAACAAGTTTTCTAGTATAAGTGATAAGTTTAGCATTTTATCACAATTAACTAAGAACAAAATCAAGAATGTAGATTCAAAGTGCTAACCAATCTATCTAGCTAAAATGCTCATTCTCTAAACTTAGTGTTTCAAAAGGCCAAAGCAATCACGGGACAAGTATTAAGCACACGCATCACTTGCATTTCTCATGGAATTTTTAGACATAACTATTATTATGTATATATATTATTTTTTTCAATGTGATGCATCCTTTCCGAACAAATGTAAATGAGGAGCAAATATAAATATATACAACTTACTTAAAATACATCTACTTATGACGTTGTGCATTCTTTCTGAATGAATGTAACTAAGGAGCATACTCAATTACACACGACTTACTCAAAATACATCTAGTTAACAAGTAAGAAGTTATTTATATTTATTTTTTATAGTCCTCATCCATTATTGAAATGCTAGCTACTCAAATTATGACTATAGTTTCCCTAAATTGCTTAATATAATGAAAACTAAGTTTAAGTCCTAAGCACCATATCATTAAGCATAGCTAGTAAGTTGACTAAACATTCCTTAGATTTTGAAAATAAATAAATAAAAATAAATATACTAAAGCTTATACTACATAAAACTTTAATATCCTACCAATCAAGCATAACAACACTATATTATTAGCACATCATCAAATACTAAATTTTAGTCATGATTAGAATAGACTTGAAATAGAGACTAAAATTTATTCTCTAAGGAGAACAAAAATTATACACACTACTAAATATATAAAACATGAATGAAAACATAATTAAACATATGCTACTAAAAATATCCCTTCCCCCACACTTGACATCCACATTATCCCTAATGAGTGAAAATTAAAAGTAAAAAGTAAATAAGGAAAGGAAAGAGGGACTCCCCTAATTGTTTGAAGGAGATGGTGGAGGAGACTCGATGGGATGATCGCATTGTGCAAAGTATTAGTTCATTTCATACTCCATCCTCCTTTAGCGCTGATCTAATTGATAATTAAAAGTTCCCATGCCATTTAATTGATGTTTCATTTCCCTTTGATTTGAAAGAACTTGTTCTAAAATATGAGATTGACCACGTGAAGATTCACTTTATAAGGGGAATAGAAGATGAGGGACTTTGATTATCTTGGGGAACTCTTCTTGTGAACCCTGCTTTGTCTCCTCTTCTACTTCTTCTTCGTCCTCCTCTTCTATAGGTGGCGAATGTGTCAAGCCTCTCCAATAAGACTTAGACCTTGATGGTATGGCATGGAATGCAGTATCTACAACTTCACCTTTCACAAATGCTTGTTTAATGAAATATGAGCACTCAACAACATGAGTAAAATCAGCAAGATTAACATTCAAAGCCGTAGCGATAATGGTAATAATATGACCATGGGTTAATGGGGCATCCTTACATGGAGCACAACTCAATAATTAATTAAAAATCTAGTAAGTCCAACATACTTGTTTCTTATGATGAATACACCATATCAAAAACAACTCTTGTGTAGAAACTGATTAAATTTAGACTCATGAAAAACCACACATGCAAGCACCTTATACAATAATACAAATTTTAAGTATTTTATGAACATGGCGTTACATTTTCTTGCTTGGAATATTGTTTGCAAGTTTGTTAAAAAGGTCCAAAATTCATTAACTCGAAAAGTCGTAGGGGCGTCACATAAGCCATTTTTTTAAAGCTAAATACACACTCCATGAAGAAATAGGTAAGCTTATGTTTATTCCCTAATAATCAAAATTGGTTGCATTTACATCTAGGGTAGTGTAAATTTTGTAATTAATTCTACATAGGTATCTTCATGTATGGAAATAAATTTCTTAACGCTAGAGGTTGTCAACATTTGATCAAAAGAATCATACATGCCCACATCTCTAAGGAGAGAATGAGGAATATACTTACAACCAATCATTTCTCTGACCTTTAGAGCAGTAAATCATGCACCTTCATCATGGGTAAAGATTGGAAATTTAGCCTTATAAGTTGGTGCAAGATCCTCCTTTTATGGATCTTCTTCTTGTGATCTCTTAGATTGAGAGATTCAAGATGCTTCAGCCTTTGTTCTTCCCATGGAAAATGAAATGAGATGAAAAAAAAATGCAAATTTTTCTATAGAGGGTGGGTGAAGAGAAGAAAATAAAAATGGGTAGAGTGAAGAGAAGAAAATGAAAATGGGTAGAGTAAAGAGAAGAAAATATAGATGGATAGAGTGAAAAAAAGAAAATGACGGAATAAAAAAAGGGATATGGGATTTGGTTGATGTATACTTTTAAGGAGAGATATAGACTATAAGAAATGAGAAGTGGGTGAAATGTTGTAAAGAGAATGAATAGGTAGTAAGTATATATATATAAGGATAAAGGGTGGTGAAAGGTTTAAAACATATGGGAAAAGGTATGAAAATAAAAAAGAAACAAATAAAATTGGTTAGTCAAAGAGATATAATTATGAAAGAGAAATGTAAGTTACTAAAAAGGGGAAAAGACATGACTATTGGTGTGAAAAGACATGATATAGGAAATTAAATTAATAAGTCTAAATAAAAATAAATTAAATAAAAAAATGTGCATGGTAGTGACTCGATGTGCTAAGTCAAACCAAAATGCCAACTCAACATTAGGAGTTTCTATGTCGGCTAAAACCGAGGTGCCGACTTGGCACCTTAAGTTCCTATGACAAGTCGAACCAAAGTGTCGACTCGATTTCAAATGTAGGCACAAATATTTAATGTATATATATATTTATCTAATGAAAGCATATATATATATATATATATATTATTAATACAAATAAATAAATTAAATAAGAAGTAAACAAACTGTGCAAAACTAATATATTCAATATAATTAATGTGTATAAAGTAGAATAAACTAAAGTTAGGAGAGAATTATATATAAATGCTAATATATATAATAAAGTGAAATAATAAAATAGTATAAACATCAATAAAACAATAAACACTATAATGTGGTTTAACTTAATTCAATAATAATTGTAAATAAATACGAGATAGAATTTAATGTGTAAGTATAATATATTAGAAATATATTAATTATGAAGCAAAAATAGAAATATGGTAGAATACCTTGCTACATTTAACAGTCGATAGCTGGACCACATACCTTTTGTAATGATAAGGTGAATAGAGAGAGATCGACCCCCTAGGAAGAACCGCTTCACCCACCAAGTAAGGTTTGAGATGATTGCCATTCACTCTGAAGGTCTCTCCTTTATCATTAGTAATATCAACAACACCATAAGGATAAACTTTCATAATTTTAAAAGGACTAGACTACCTTGACTTCAACTTATCGAGAAATAGCTTCAACTTAGAGTTATAAAGTAGGACCAATTCTCCCTTATGAAATTATTTCTTATGTATATGCAAATCATGCCAAAATTTAGTATGATCCTTATACAAATTTGCATTTTCATAAACATTTATCCTTAACTCCTCTAATTCATTCAGCTGAAGTAACCTTTTTATGCCCACCTTCTTCAAATTAAAATTCAAAGCCCTTCTTGCCCAATATGCCTTACACTCAAGTTCTATGGGTAAGTAACAAGACTTCCTATAGATTAATTAGTAAGGAGTAAGGCCAATTGGTTTTTTAAAAGCTATCCTATATACCCATAAGGTGTCATCCAACTTCAACACCCAATCCTTCCTTAAAGAAGACACTTTTTTTGAGAATCCATTTGATCTCTTTATTGTTCACTTTAACTTGCCCACTTGTTTGTGGATGGTATGGAATAGCTACCTTATGGGTTACCCCATATTTCTTCAAAAGAGATTCTATTACATAATTGAAAAACTGTGAACCTCCATCACTAATTAATGCTTTAGGTGTACCAAACCTTGAAAAGTTAATTTTTTTGAGCATCTTTTTAATAACCTTGGCATCATTTGTAACGGTCAGAATTACTTCCACCCACTTTAAGACATAATCAACCATGACTAATATATACTTGTGGCCTAAAGAACTAGGAAAAGGGCACATGAAGTCTATGCCCTAAACATAAAAAATCTCAACTTCTAGAATTCATTTCAAGGGCATATCATGCTTTCTCAATAAATTACCCATTCTTTAGCACTTATTATATGTAAACACAAATTCTCTAGCATCCTTAAATAATGTAGGCCACAAAAAACCATATTGAAGTACCTTTGAAGCTATCTTTGATGCACCAAAATGTCCTTCTACATCTAAGGAATGACAATGTGTCAAAACATTATGAACTTCATCTTTAGGAATACATCTTCTAATCAAACTGTCTCTATATCTCTTATAAAGCGATGGTTCCTCCCAATAGTGGAACTTGCTATCATGCAGAAATTTCTTCTTTCGAGTATAATTCAACCCATAAGCGAGGACGCCAATCACAAGATAGTTTATAAAATTTGCATACGATGGAATCTCCTTTAATGTCAAAGTATGAAGATGTTCACCACGAAATGAATCATTGATTGGCACATCATCATCATTCTTATGCAATCCCTCTATATCTAATCACGATAAATGATCTGCAACTAGGTTCTCACTACCTTTCTTATCCCTCACTTCCTAATCAAACTCTTGGATCACTAGAATCCACCTTAAAAGCTTAGGTTTTGCATCTGTCTTGTTGAGAAGACATTTAAGGGTAGCATGATCAAAATACTCAATGACTTTTTGCCCTACAAGATATGCTCAAAACTTGTTAAATGTATATACAATAATAAGCAACTCTTTCTCAGTGGTTGTATAATTACATTGCGCATCATCAAGCAGCTTGCTAGCATAATAAATCATATAAGGTTTGCCTTCTCTTCGTTGACCTAAAATAGCCCCAAATGCAAAATTACTTACATCACACATGATCTAAAATGGATGTGCCCAATCAGGTGGTTACAAGATCAGTGCTGAATTAAGAACTTTCTTTAAGGTTTTAAATGCCTCCATACATGCATCATCCATCTAAAAAATGGCCTCCTTTGCAAGTAGTTTGCATAATGGCTTTACGATCTTAGAAAAATCTTTAATGAACCTTCTACAAAAAATTTCATAGCCAAGAAAACTCCTTAAATCCTTAACATACTTTGGAGGTGGCAAACTAGTAATGACTTTTATTTTTGCTCTGTCAACTTCTATACCTTTATGCTAGAACAAATGACCTAGAACAATCTCTTCGTATGCCATAAAATGGCACTTCTCCTAATTAAGTACTAATCCATGCTCCTTACACTTGTCAAGAACTTTAAAAATATTTTCTAGGCAATTGGTAAAGTTATATCTATAAACACTAATGTCATTCATGAAAACTTCTACATAATCATTTATTAAATCACTAAAAATTGAAAACATGCATCTTTGAAAGGCAGCGAGAGCATTACATAGACCAAAAGGCATATGCCTAAAGGCAAAAGTACTATAAGGACAAGTGAAAGTAGTTTTATCTTGGTCATTTAGATGAATAAGAATTTGATAAAACCACTAAGCCCATCATGATAAAAAAATAAGAAAAATTTGCTAATCTTTTTAAGACTTGATCAATAAAAGGTAATAGGAAATGATCTTTCCTAGTAGCATTATTTAGCTTCTTATAGTCAATGCATATATGCCAGCCTATGATGGTCCTAACAGGCATTAGATCATAATATTCATTTTCCACAACGGTCAAGCCACCTTTTTTAGGAATAACTTGAACTGGACTAACCCATTTACTATCACTTATGGAATATATAATCCCATTGTCAAGCAATTTAATTACTTCCTTTCCAACCACTTCCTTAGGAGTGGGATTTAACCTCCTTTGAGCTTCAATGGTAGGCTTGGGATCCTCCTCTTAAAGAATTATATGCATGCAAATAGTTGGGCTTAGTCCTTTTAAGTCATTAATTGAATATCCTATCACACCTTTATGTTTACTCAAAATATTACACAAAGCCTGTACTTCATCCTTAGGTAGGAAAGAATTAACAATAAAGGGAAAATGAGATTTAAAGTTAAGAAATGCATACCTTAGAGTGGAGGGTAAAGGCTTCAACTTTGGTGCTTCACTTAATAATGAAGGTCTATGAGGATCCTCTTTCCTTAGTGTCTAAAATCATTGATGCCTATAAAAAGAGACATGTGGACTCGAATCCAATGTCCTTACATAAGCTACCACCTCCTTATTAGAACTTTTCTCATTAGCCCCTTATGATATGGAAATCACCAAAGGGTTTTGACCTACACACCCGTACATAACTTCTTCTACGCATTCATTAATGATATCAAGTGAATTAATCTCTCCACAAACTTCAATGGGTGGTGTTGTCCTAATCATTTTAAAAATATAAAAAACATTAGACTCATCATTTACTTCTATTTTAATTTCACCATTTTTCATGTCAATGACAACTCCCACGGTCACTAAAAATGGTCTCCCCAATACTATAGGAATTTTAGGGTCCTCCTCCATGTCTACCATGATAAAATCTGCTAGATTAATAAACTTACCCACCTTGGTGGGAACATTCTCAAGTACACTTAGTGGGTATGTAGTAGACTTATCTGCTAAAGAAAGACACATAGTAGTAGGCTTTAAATCACCAGCGTCTATCTTCTTGCATAATGAATAAGGCATTAAACTCACACTTGCACCTATATCACACAAAGCTTTGTTAAATGTAATATCATCAACTTTACAAGGAATAGTAAAACAACATGGGCCCTTGAGTTTTGGTGGGTTCTTTGTGAACATTTCTTTTGACTCTTCAACAAGTGAAACCAACCCATATTCTTCAATCTTAATTTTATGATTGATAATGTCCTTAAAAAATTTACCCCATTAAGGCATATCTTTAATAGCTTCCAAAAAGGGTCAAATAATAGTTATATCCTTCAAATGATCAAGAAATTTACCAAATTGTTTTTCAAGATTGCGCCTTATGAACCTTTATGGGAAAGGTAAGGTTCAAAGATCAATCTTGGGTTCAGCTTCCTTACTTGGTCCTTCTTAACCATTGTGGACTTTTATACCATTGCTATCATCCTTATTATTCTTTACATTATCATCTACTTTTGCATCCACCACTCCTTCATCAAAATCCTCTTCAACTACCTTCTTCTTACTGGATGAGGCACCCCCAACTTCTTTATCACTCCTCAAATTTATGGCTAGACAAGATTCTTTAGGGTGATATTTAGGTTGACTAGGTAGTCTTCCTAATGGTTGAGGCATTAAAGAGGCTTGTTGAACAATATGATTTTCAAGGCTTCAATTATGGGAAATAAGCTAATAAATTCTTGTATGGAGTTGTTTGAATTGGTCATCATGTTGTTTGTTAGTGTAGATTGTTGAATCATGAATTTCTTCTTAAGAAACTCTAAGTTAGACTTTGGCGATGGATATTAAAGGAGGAGTTATTAGGTTTATTAGGAAAACCAAGTGGGTTTTATGGTTTAGGAAAATTTTGGTTAAATGGAGGTTTTAATTGAGAAGATGGATTTGATCATGAAAATCCAGGATGATTTCTCCATTGGGGGTTATATGTATTCGAGTTCAATCCCCCTCTTTAGTAAAAAGCTCCTTACATATAGCTTACATCCTCATTAGCATTTGAATGCATATTGCATTGAGAATGCAAATGGGATCCTCCACAAAGCTCATAAGTAACATTAGCTTTTTTAATAGAATTAACTTGAGATTTACTTACCAACTTAGTGAGAGCATTTACTTTAGCATTCAATAAGTTGATGGTGTCAAGTTCTGAGGCTCCTATTGCTTTTGCCATTGTTGGTTCATCACCCATGTACCCTTGATATGCAAGCTCTTCGAGTAAGATAATAGCTTCCCTTGTTGTTTTATCCATCCATTTTCCACTAAAGGCTGCATTAATAATATTTTGATTCTCATATGTTAACCCATTGTAGAAAATTTGAGGGATCATCCAATCTGGTAGGCCATGGTGTGGTCATTGCCTTTAGAGCTCCTTGAACCTCTCCTAAGTTACATAGATTATTTCATTTCCATCTTATTTGAAGGTAGTAATCTCATTATGAAACATGGCAATCTTTTGTGGTAAAAAATACTTATGGAGAAATGATTGCTTCAATTGATCCCAAGTTGTGACTAACTCACTTAGCAAACTAGCAAGCCATAATTGTGATTTTTCTTTAATCAAAAATAGGAAAATTCTTAACCTTATAGCATCATCTGTCACTCCATTGATATTGAATATAGCCCATACATTGAGGAAAGTCAATATATAAGCATATGGATCCTCTCCTTATAAACCTCCAAATTGGTTGTTTTGCACCATTTGTATGATACTTGGTTTGATTTCAAAGTTATTATAGGCTATTGATGGAGCTATAATACCTCCAAAATTGCTCGTCACATTAGGCTTAGTGAAGTCACCTAATGTACGTCTTTCTGGTGTAGCCACAGTGTCCAAATTTTATTGATTCACTCTTTTTTGCCTTTGCTCCCTATGTAAATCACATAAGGTTTATTCAATTTTAGGGTTAAAATATAGAATGTTATCATTAGCACTTCTACTAAGCATCTTAAAAAGTAAAAATCACAATTATTCAATTGCAAATCACTAAATCCAAAATTATAAAAACAAGTAAAAATTAAATTAAAGCCTAAAATAACCTTTTTCTACCCTAAATTAATAAAATGCTACTACATCGATAATTGTCATAAGTAATTCTCATCAAAATAATATTGATTTAGTCCTTCGACCTTGAAATTATTATGGATTTCTACATAGCTAGACATAATCTAACATTGTCTTTAACAGGATGATTAAATAGATTGTTGTTGGATATGAAATGAGTTATATAAGGAATGTGAGTGATTGAGAAGGAATTTGTTCTTCATTTAATCTGAGTAAGATATCTATGGGCCCCTTGATAAGATAGACTGAGGAAAATGCATGGTCATGCTAATGTGAATTGATAAAGAGTTATCATTCTCAGTCTACTTAGAATCAAAAAATAATATGATTGAATTATATAAGGATAACATAAACTATGCCTTATATTCAATCAAAATATCATGTGACAAAGGGATTACAATATTTATTATAAATTAGGTTATGTTAGATTATTAACTTCACATGACTTGGGTAGTCATAATGTCTTGTTAGAGGCCACTTATGACTTGTAGACCTAAATAAAGATTTAAGGCCCACTGCCAATGTCATGTGAACCTACAGGGTCACACACTTAGAATAAGCCTAAAAATGGATATGGGTTTGAGAAGCCCAAATATGCTCTATGGAAATAAATAAATAGTTTATTTATTTAAGGTAAAGGTTATCTTAAATAAATAGAATTTTATTTCTAATTTAATTTTAAATAAAATCATAATAATAATAATTGAAAAATTTCCAAAAAGTTGTTTTGGTAAGTGAAACCCTAATTAGAGGTCTATAAATATGTTATATTCTCTAGGGTTTCACTAACTCAATCATTAGTCGCCATTTGTAATTCATTTTTCTCCTCTTAGAAAAATAAAAACACAGAGTGTTTTGTTCTTGATTTGTGAAAAATCAAGAGAAGTGCTAGCACACAAAGTTTTCATTTTAATCAAGGGATGTTCGTGTGGACGCTTATGGAGGATGAATTCTTTTGGAGATGTCTTGATCCGAACTACCAAAATCAAAAGCTTGAGGTAAGGTATCACTTGAGTGAACCTCCTCTTTGCCTTCTAATTGTCTTACCTCTTCTGCATTTGTAGTAAGATTTGAAAACCTAGTTTTAAATCAATTAATCGAATTACTTAGATCCAGGTTAAGGTTTGTGATTAAAAG
Organism: Mallotus nudiflorus; assembly: GCA_947683625.1. NCBI lineage: Eukaryota > Viridiplantae > Streptophyta > Magnoliopsida > Malpighiales > Euphorbiaceae > Mallotus > Mallotus nudiflorus. Next base: position 11,882,303 of record CANTUR010000009.1, read on the forward strand.
TTTTAATTTCCACTGCATTTTTTCAATCATGAAACCCAACAAATATATATGATAATAATCTTTAATACAAATTCTTCATACATACGACAATCCAAAAAATACAACATAATAATTAACCATTCCACTACTACTACAGTGTTCTAGATTTAAAATACATACATGATAATAATATATATCAAACAAACCTACATAAAATAGCTAGAGAAGAAGAAACTCGGTGTATAGTAGGTTGACTAACAAGTGACTCCTAAGATCCTGAAAAAAATAATTGAGGGGAGTCAGACCTCAATAAGTAAGTGAATAAAAGAAATGTATATAATATAAAATCTTCTTTAAAGTATATTTATGAAAATAAGAAATTTATAATTTACAATTTAAACTATTTAATTTTATTGATATCTTCTTCTACCAAATAAAGTATTTAAAATCATAAAATACTTTATAAAATATAATAAGCTTCCTTAATTTTTTTTATAAGAAAATTAGGTAGAACCGTAGTCCACAATTCTAATAGCGTTACGGCTCTCTTAAAATCCAAAGACTGTCGGTTCCCAAAAGCAACGCTTCAACCGAGCTAATAGCCACAGTCGATTCGCTTAAATCGATATTTACTAGTGGTTCCCGAGAGCAAAGCATCACCGAGCTACTAGCCCTAGTAAAATATATATATCACGCTCGAGAATAAAGCATCATCAAGCCACATACATTCACCACTCACTCTTAATTCCACTGGTGCACACACGGTCCTAATGAAACCCATTAGGTAACTCGTTCTACCGTAGTTTATTTTAAAATAAATAAATAAAAATAAAATAAGGAAGATTACAATAAAATAAACTAAAAGTTACTAATCATGTGAAAGTTTAACACACACACACACACACACACACACACACACACACACACACACATATATATATATATATATATATATATATATATATATATATATATATATACAATTCAATTATTAACTTATAAGATGAAAGTGTTATTATGTGCAGTTGCGCTATTTTGTGCAGTTGCACTCGACCCCGACCTGTCGGCTCGGCTAAAGGCGTGGCTAAAGAAAAGAAATAAATAAAAATGGAATTAAAAATAGAACTCCTACAAATTCTTGATTTCTAAGGAAAGATTTAATTAAAATATGACTTTACTAAAATAGACTCGAAGTCACATTTTACAAGAAATCTAGCAAAAATTCGGTAGAAATTCCTTTGTAAAATGGACATCTCTCTATAAAAGTAAAGTCAACCCTACACAGAAAAACACTTCAAATAACTGTAACAACTCAAAATATCAGGTTGAACCCCCGAACTACACTTAATGCCTAACCGAAAACCAATTTCACAAATCACAATTTAAATCAATAAAATTCCATTTAAATATCAAAATTAATTTACTAACCCAAATAAAGCATAAAAGACATTTATTTATAAAATAATTAATAAAATTCAACAATTTATGCTATAAAGGTACTTATTCAAATTTCTTGAAATTAAATAGCATTTAATTATCAAAAGTTAATTAAATCATTCAATTTTATAATTAAGTAACCGAAAACTCATTTAAATCATAACTACTATTTTGTTCAAATATTATTTCGATAATTACTCATAATTAGCTAAAATAGGAATAAATTCATAAAAATTATTTTAATATCATTTATTACTCAAAAATACCCAAAACATCATAATTCACCTAAATTTCAATTAAAATATAAAATTCACCAATTTATACTAATTTTGTCAAAAATTCATTTTTGACATAAATATTCAAAAATTTGTAATAAAAATTCGGTGCATAATTTTAATAAACTTCCATAATGAAACTTGCTTAGAATAACTAGTATAGTTTATTAAAAATATAAAAAATTTCTGGCTTGAGAATAGTGTCATGAATTGTAACCTGAGACTCGTAAATTCAAAAAATTCATAAAAATTCACAAAAATTATTTTTGGAATGTAATATCCCGAGTTTTTAAAATATTTTAAACTGCACCAAGATATGCAGTGTTAATAATTTTATATATAATTATGATACTTTTACGAGTTGATATTTATTTAAAGCTTATTTTAATTGTTTTATATTATTTTAAGTGTTTTACATAAAATTTTTTCGAGAATTTTCTTTTCGGGGAAATTAACATGTAAATAATTTAGTATTAATTATTTTAAATAATTTCATGAATTTTCATGAACTCATATATATTTTTAAAGTGCTAAAATAAAGTGTATATATGTGTATATATTTAAATTAAACTAGGGTTTAATTAATTACCCTAATTTTTATTATGTATTATTTAGTTTTAATATTATTTAATTATTTTTAAGTGTATAAATTATTAATATATTAAATTAATGTGTGTGGGAGTTTATATTATTATAATATATAGTGTGATTATATATATATACATATATACTTAATATATAGTTAAAAATCAAAAGTTTGCCAAAATTACCAAACTGCCCCTCCCTCCTCCTTCTTCTTCCCCGACGCCCTTCTCCTCTCCCCTCACTGTACGACTCTATTCACCACCATTCAGAGTGCTTGCCAGACGTCCACCGCCTTCCTCCAGCTGCTCAGCCTCTCCTTCCACCCTCTCCGGCATCGGTGAACGCTGCAACAACCTGATAAGCCAAAATTTGAAGCTAACGTCGATCGACGTGATTCCGGCCACCGTTTTTGACACCGTCAGTCTCTATATTCTCCTTGAGCTCCGTTGAGTGTGATTCCAAGATTTTTTTCACTTAAAATGGTCTAGATTTGCCTAGGTTTCAATTTTGAAATTTCAGCCTATTAGGGTTCTTGAATTTTTTGAGCTTTAATTTGATTGATTCATGAAAAATTCCTTCACAAAATTTGATCCTAGTAGATTAATCTTCATGTGGGAATTTTTGTAGAATTTTTGGAATTTATTTTGAGTTTTGGGTATTTTTTATTATTTTATTATTATTTTCTAATTTTCGAAAATTAATTAAATTAATTATGAAATTGTGTTTTATGGTAAATATAGGTGTTGAAATGAATTATAGAAATTTATTTGGAATTTTTGTGAATTTCTATGTATTTATTTTGAATTTATTTAGTTTATGTAATTTTGAGAAAATAGGGTTAATTATGTGTTTAATTGAAATTAATTAGTTAATTGAGTTTATTTATTGATATTATTGAAATATATGTTGATAAAATTAATTTTGTGCAATTATATTATTTTTGGTGAATTTTTGAATTAATTTTAGTATATTTATATATATAAGGGTATTTTGGTAATTTTACCCTAAATTGGCTAAAAATGTAATTAAATTGGTTTTAATGGTTATTTAGGGTATAAAAATGATTTCTACAAATGATTTAGTATTTTTAACTAATTAAAACTATTTTTCGTAAATTATTTTCAATTATATGTATAATATACGATTTTTCTAATTAAATGAGTTTTTATCGGTTTTTATTGTGTTTTAGGGTTAATTACATAATTTCTACTTATAAAATGTATTTTTATTATGTAAGGGTATTTTCAGTATTTTGTAAATACTCTGTGAATTGTGGACCTCAGTCGGTAAACTGTAGTTTGGAGTTCGACCGAGGGATTGTGATTGTATTCTGCGTTTATTTTCGAAGTGTATTTCTTTGCAGGGCTGACTCTACTCTTTGAGTAGAGAGATGTCCATTTTACAGGGGAGGTTCTACAGGATTTTTGATAGAATTCTCGTAAAATGTGATATCTGGTCGAATTCTGATTTAATCCTATCTCTAGCATTCTAGATCGAGTCTTTAGAATTTCTGTTAGATTTATTCTGATTTCTGTCGTTATCTGTTTGTTTAGTTGCATCGAGATCGAGGCCTAGTGGACCAAGCCCATCGGACCCATCTCGAGGAGTGCAATAATTTGTGAGTTGCTATTTCATATATATATGCTCTAGGGTGCATGATTTTAGAAATATATGTTTTATTTTGATTAAATATGCATAACAGTTTAATTAGTTCTTGAGTTTATTTTATTTTACTTTTGGTTTATTTTTTGTATATTTTAAACTATATGCATGTTTTATTAATGAATTATGTTTAAAATGTTTTTAAGTATATTTATAGTTTATTTTGTAATTAAATAGAATTTATTTGACGTATGTATACTCGAAATATACCCGGTTTACTTTTGGTATATTTCTAGTATATATATGGTTTATGTTGCTATTTTATTTAAATACATGCATCATTAATTTGTAAATGTATGTTTTATATTTAATAATGAAGGATATCAATAGAACGTGTTACCTAATGGGCAGCACTAGGACCAAGTACATACCGGTACGCTAATAGCATTTAGGCTATATTACTAACCATTTGTGGATATTGATTGGATATGATTATTTAATATGTGAGATATGATTTAGGAGTGTGATTGTTGGAGCTCGGTTGATCAAGTGTCTCGAGGCCAATCACACTGACAATCAGACTGCTGGAGCTCGGTTGACTTAGTGTCTCGGGGCCAGTCTACTGTCTAAATGGAATAAGTGAATATTTTGGAATAAGTGAGCCTGTGTGGCTAGAGTGTTTTCTAACACTATTTTGAGGTTGCGATTTTCTAGGGTTCTATTTGATCCTTCACAACCAGTGGTTTTCAGACAAAATATATAAAAATGATTTTATTGCATCTGTGTGTATTTGCCTGTATATATATTTATATATATACTATTGACTGTATGCATTGTCATTTAGTATGCATGTATATATATTATAGTAATTCACTCAATGAGGTCTGACTCCCCTCCGTTGACTATTTTTTTTCAAGAGAGTCATCTTCATCAGACCTCAATAGCAGACCTGTACGCCGGATTTCTTCCGCTTCGGCTTCTTTATGTAAATTGCTTATCTGAGTTTTATTTTATAATCTAGACACTGCAGTAGTTATGGTCAATTGTGAGATTATTGTATTATATTTATATGAGATATGTACTTTAAATATTTGAACTGAAACTTGTATTAAAAGATTTATTTATATATGAGATGAGGATATTAATCTAATTTCAGTTGGTGGAAATATTATTTTGATATTTATGATTTTATTTCACTGCTTAATATTTTATTTAATTATGTTGTTATTATTAGTATTACATGTTTTATTTTATTTTTAGGCTTGCTACGAGTTCTAGATTCGAAAGAATTCCCGTTCCCTAGCGTCGGTCATGGCCCCTGTTTGGGTCGTGACAACGTGCTACCTAGTGGGCAGCACTAGGACCGAGTACGTACCGGTACGCTGATAGCATTTAGGCTATATTGCTAATCTATTTGTGGATATTGATCGGATTGATTTGATTTGATATGAGATATGATTTAGGAGTGTGATTGCTGGAGCTCGGTTGACCAAGTGTCTCGGGGCCAATCACACTGACAGTCAAACTGCTGGAGCTCGGTTGACTTAGTGTCTCGAGGCCAGTCTACTTTCCAAATGGAACAAGTGAATATATTTGGAATAAGTGAGCCTGTATGGCTAGAGTGTTGTCTAACACTGTTTGAGGTTGCGATTTTCTAGGGTTCTATTTAATCCTTCATAAACAGTGATTTTCAGTAAATATATAAAATGATTTTACTGCATCTGTGTGTATTTGCCTGTATATATATTTATTATATATACTATTGATTGTGTGCATTCTCATTTAGTATGCATGCATATATATTATAACAATTCACTCAGTGAGGTCTGACTCCCCTCCGTTGACTATTTTTCAGGTAGCAGACCTCAGTAGCAGACCCATACGCCAAATTTCTTCCGCCCTGGCTTCACTATGTAAACTGCTTATCTAAGCTTTATTTTATAATCTAGACACTGAAGTAGTTGTAAACAGTTGTGGGGTTTATGTATTATATTTGTGTGAGTTATGTATTCCAAATATTTGAACTGGAATTTGTACTAAAAGTTTATTTATATATGAGATGAGTTATTTTATTTAATTTCTTTTGGTGAATTATTATTTCAATATTTATGATTTTATTTTTGTTGCAGAATACTTTATTTATGTTATTATTATTATTAGTGCATGTTTTATTTTATTTTAAGGCTTGCTACAGTTTCCGGATTCGAAAGAATTCCTGTTCCCTAGCGCCGGTCATGGCCCCTGTTTTGGGTCGTGACATTCAATCTCCACTTTCACTTCCTCTTGTTTAAGCCTAGGAAGATCAGCCTTCAACACATGAGCTTCTGGGTTTCTTTCCAGTCGATGTGAGCATTAATAAATGCAGAATTTTCACGAGAGACGAGTGAAGACGAAGAAGGAAATGAGAAGTCTTTAAACGGATTCCCAAGATCGAAGATGTTGTTCCTTTGGTTAACAAAGAAGCCTAGAATCATTGCCATTTTTGCTCTATCTTAATGAAAGATTTATGAAAATATTATTTCTGCGTTCGGTAATCACTAAGAAAAATTCTTGTTGTCAATGGTGAGTTGCAAGGTTTGAGGAGATTGATGGATGTTTAAAGGAGGTAGACAAGTAATTTGGAAAATTCTGGAACATTTTTAATCTTAGTTATCAAACTAGTTTATTAATTCTTAAATGCTCAGTGAAGCTCTAGGACTTGGGGCTTTTAGTAATGGAAGTCTCTAGTCTATTCTTGAACATTCAATGCTTAGTTATGAAGGTATGGTATTGGAAATGGGCTTTCTGGTATATTCTAGAACTTTTTGATGTTCAAATCCTACCATATTAGGATTATTTGCGCTTTCTATATGTAATTACCTCTAAACTTAGCTTTTTTATTTCTATTTTTTTCTTAACTTTTATTTTAACCTCCATTCATTTAAATTAGCCATTATTTAGCATTTTACATGATATTTTAATACTATTTTAAATTAAATATTTAAATAATTTTAATAAATTAAAAGTTATAAATTAATTATTCAAATATTGATAACTTAAAAATTCATCATAATATTTGATTTTTTTATGAAGAATACAATATATTTTTAATATGTACAGTAATAATGATAAATAAATAAATAAAATAAAAAGGAAATAAAAATTAATTGTGAAGTTATCAAGTTTTTACTTTTTACATCAAATTGAAAAGAAAAAAAAATAATATGAATTAAAGAAATATATTTTAAGTAGAATTGAAGACACGATGGAATAAGAAAGTGACATTTTAGATATAATAAAACTTAACCACTTTTTTCTTCACCAATTCTTCTCATATTCAACCCAAATTTACAATCTAATTGCAAGGTAGATTTTTTTTTTTTTTAGACTTAAATTTGCAATCAAATAAAAAATCTATTTTGTGATTAATTTTAAAAATCACTTTACTTATGTATTGTTGATAATTTTTTAACTAAAATCAATAATTGTAGAGGTGTATTTTGAAAAATAGAAAGATCGGAGGCAGCCGCTGAGGGAGTGCAAGCGTAGATGGAGCAAGAAGTTACCTCGTTGGATAAAGTGTAAGTTTAGCTTTTTTAAAGGGAATTTTTTCAAAAATGTCTGAAAAATAAATATTAACATCAAATGTCCCTTTTTACATAATATTACACACATGTACTATCTTTTAAAAATATTACATGCTTAGCTTCTTCTTTTTTTATCTTTGCATTTTTTTCTACAGTTGCTTCTCTGATATTTTTTTTCTTACTTTTTCTTTGCGCTTTTCTTTTTCTGTTTGTCCACCCGTCATCATTCTCCTCCTTCTTATTCTTTCTCATCAAGTTTTGCAAAAACGACAATGATTTCTATGGTGATTGTTTTTGCTTCTCGTTTATCGTAGATGAAGTGAAAGATAAAAGAAGGGAAGGAAAGAGAAGAAAACCTATAAAATCTTTCTTGTAGACTGTAGAGATTTTAATTCTTCAAATTCTAATTATTTTTTGTTTGGGTTTAAAGAGGAGAATATGATGGTGGCTAACAGTTTCGATGTATGGTAAAGAGATGCTTCAAGAATATACTAAAGTGTACTAACTTCTTTCAATCTTATGGGTAGTTTCTCATAGCATATGTGTTCTTTGCTTTGTTTTGGATTTTGGCTTTTTTTTTTGTTAGTTTTGTTTAATTCTCATATCAATCAAGTTTTAAAAATATTATAGTGTACTTCTCGGGTGTTTTTGCTTGTGGGTATTGAAGCTTCAACACTGCTACTAGTGATTGTGTTTGTGCTTGATCTGATTGCTTTTGGTCTTGATCTTATTTCTTTGATCTTATTTCTTCATTAAAATCGAGTTATAGAGAATTGGGCAGCTCTTTGTAAGAATTGGGTAGTTGATCTTCATCACACCTGTAAGATTGGACCAGCTCAGTGGAGTTCTGTTTGGTGGCTCCATTTTTTTGTATTTGATTTGAGCATCAGTGCATACAACTATTCTGTATTTATTGGAAATTACTGGAGAAATTCAACAGGAAGTGAGATACATGAAGGTTGGACTTGCGAACATCATAAAATTGTAATTTATGTACTTTACATATGACTTGAAATGATTATGTTGTGCATGGAGCACTTCAATCCCATTTGTACCTGAAATGAATTTGTATTTTATAGTTAGCCATAAGCGTTTGTTCTGACTTGAGTGCACGCATAAATAGGGCTGATAATAAACGTTTTGTAGAGCATGTATTGAATTTATCACTTTTGTTTTGGTTGATTTTGTTCTTTATATAGTGAAATATTTTAAAATGCACTTTAAAAACTGTGTTTTTGAATTTTTGATTTTCTTCTTTTCTCCTCTCTTATCTTCTTCTATCCATAACTCTTAGGTTACCTTGTTGGACGCTAACAATATACGAATCAATTGTCTCTTGCCAGTTGGTGTGTCTTTGTAGCGCCTTAAAATTTTCTCCATGTAGCATATGGTAAAAAAGTTTTTTTTTTTAAGTTGACACTTGTATTTTTGTTTAGCATATTCTTTGAGGTCTTTATATCATGCGTCATGTGCTATTGTAGAACATTGAATTAGCTATGCAAAAAATAAATAAATAAAAATAAAGGGTCATCAATGGTGCACCAAGATAAGAGAGCAAGTTTAAACTTGATAAAAGCCCATTAACAATAATATAAAACTTGAAGTAGGTATCCAATTTTTTTTATATAAAATAATGATAACCAAATAGTTTACCATCACTTTCAATACATCCATCATCAATAAGCTTAAAATTGTTAATTAAAATTTTTATTACACAATAAACTTAGGCAATAATAAAGAATAATACTTAAAAACAGTATATTTTCTTAATATAATTTGTATATGACACAATCAAAAATATATATTTTATGAATATTATTCATATCCGAAACTCAAAATAGCATTTCAAAATTAAAAAAAAAATGTATCTAAAACTCATAAATATAGTATACTATATGAATATTATATATATCTGAAAATTTAAAATTGCATCTGATTTTAAAAAATAGTATATTATATGACTGTTGCATTAATCATCCGATAGATTAAATTAATTTAATTTGAGACTATTATTAAAATTATTTTTAATTAATATTGTAATGTCATGAGAACAAGTTTGGTGAAGGCATTTTATCTTTTTTTCTTTTTTTTAAAAAAATCAAGAGCTCTCATTCCGAACACAAATTAAGAGCAGATTTTGTGGCTAGAAATTAGTATCTCTAACATTTTTTATATTTTAGATCAGTGTTTTATTATTGAAAAAATAAAGTTATATTTTGTTCAAAAAAAGTTTGGTCTATGTTGTTCAACTATGTTAAAAATTAACAAAAACTATTAATTAAAATTTTTGTTACACAATAAGTTTAAGAATAATAAGAATGATACTTAAAAATGGTATATTTTCTAAATATTATTTGTCTATGGTACAATCAAAATAGTATATTATATGAATATTATAAGTATCTAAAACTCAAAACAATACATGTTCTGAATATTATTCGTATCTGAAACTCAAAACAGTATATTTTCTAAATATTATTTGTATCAAAAACTCAAAACAGTATCTAAAACTCAAAACATCTAAAAATGATAAATAATTATTTGAATATTATTCAAATATTTTCCTCCAACTAAAAGTATATTATCTTAATATTATTCGTATCTGAAACTCAAAATAGTATTTAAATATGATAGTTTGAGTAAGTATATACTGTTAGCAAAATTATCAAAGAAATAGTTGGCCTTGAGTAATAAATTTCAAATGTGATTGTATTTAGTTAATTAAAATAATAAATAAATAAATATAACTAACATATGCATATCAATTAATTTGAATCCAAGTGCCCATCTTTTTTCAAATGCATGAAACTTGAAATATTTTTTATTTATTTCTATTTTATTATTTGTACATTTTACTTTTATTTTACATGTAAAAAAATGAATAAAATAATAACAGCCTAATAAATATACAAATTTATATTTCAAAATATTTTCCTAGAACATCTAAAGCTTTAATTCTTTATTAAAACTAATATGAGTTGTATAATTTAAACATGTTAATTATAATCTTTGAAATAGAACATACCGCCTATATATATATATATATATATATATATATATATATATATATATATATATATATATATATATATATATATATATATATATATATATCCAAAACCAAAAAAAAATTAAGAATAAAAATAATTAAAAAATTAAAAAAATAAGGGTAACAGAACCTAAGAAAAAAAAAGAAAAAAATAAAAATAAATTAAAGAGAGAGAAAAATAAAAAAATTAAATATAAGGATAAAATTAAAAAATAAGGATAATAGAGAATAAGAAAAAAATAAAAATAAATAAAAAGAATGAAAATAAAACTTAAAAAATAAAAAAAGATCACAATAAATATGAAAAAAATAAAAATAAATAAATAAATAAAGAAAATCAAACAAACAATAGGGGTAAAAATAAAGAGAAAAAAAGAAATGGAAATGAAAAAATAAAATAAAAAGGAGAAAGAAAAATAATGTGAAAATGGAAAAAAAATAAAAAAATAAAAAAAAGAAACACAATAAAAAGATAATCAATTCAAACAAAAAAAAATTTAAATAAAAGAAAAATAGGAACAATGGAAAAATGGGCAAAGTTGAAAAAACAAATGGTATAATTGAAAATAAATTAGGCAGGTATGTAATTAATATAAAAGACAGGATATTGTTATGTGAACCAATTACGAAAGTGTCCTTTTTTTTTTTTTTTTTTGTAAATTTCTCAAATTATACTTTATCTCTAGCATTTTCTCTGTTGATTTTCAAATAAGTGATTGTGAACGCTCTCCTCCTAGTTGGTAAGGAAAAAAAATATTTAAGGGAAAACCATCAATTATATTCTAAACATTAAGTTAATTATTGATTGAATTTTTTTTAAAAGTTATTTTAATTTATTTCTTCAACTTTGCATATTGTATTATATTTATCCAACTTTATGTGAAAAATCTAATTATATTTTTAAAATTTACTTTTAGCCCCTTAAAAATGAAATTGACACTTATTAACTATTTTATCCTATTTTCTTCATAAGAAAAAATGTAAAAAGAAATTTAAATTCTAATTTTACTACTCTCAACATAAATTTAAAAATAAATTTCTAAATATTTTTTTTTACTTTTTCACTAAAAAACTTTAAATTCTAACTATTTTAAAATTTACGTCTCAACTTTTACCCATATTATTTAAAAAGTTTCTATTAGGGATCAAACAAAAATGTATGAAATGAAAAAAAAAAATTAAGATACTAAAAATATTAATTAAAAATATAAAAATATTTAATTTTTCTAAAAAATAAAAAATTTATTATTTAATTATAGTGATGTTAAAAGTGTTTACTTACAATTTTTATTTTTATTTTTATTTTTATTATTCTCTATAATAAATTGATTCGCAACTTTTTATTTTTTTAATTATTTTTAGGGTTAACCTTTTGCTTTGTTTGGCATTTAATCACGACATTTGAAATTTGGCTTATTAAAACATAAATTTGCAGTTTTTAACAAGTCGAAACACAGATCAATTAACCTGTGAAAGAGTGCTTGCATGTTAGGCAAAGTTTGGCTCTTTAATCCACATAAGTCATTTTGCAGGCCACGTCAAAATGGTGCGTATAACACCAGTTAATGGACATGAGTGCCCAACTTCTCAATAACTAAAAATTGATTAAGAACCCTAATAATTGAAATCAATTTGGTACTTTCCCAATTCAAAAATCATTTCATCAACCCCTTGGTCAAAAGATCCTTTATTTTATCAACCCCTTAGGTCAGAATATAAACTGTAACAAATTATTCATAGAAGATGGTATCATGTATCTCAATGGAAACATTGAGTTTGGGAAGGGAACAATAACAAATGCATGAAAACACCTCTTCGATCCCCTTTGTTGCACTTACCTTTTGAACACCATAAGAAAATAAAATCAGGATAGCACAAATCTATCAAAAACCTTATAATTTTTTATATCCACATTACAAACAACCAATGTTCAGTAGGAAGTGGTGTCATCACTATTAATATCTCTTGTAGGGATCGATCTAGTGTTATGAGGAACCAACTTTTGATTTTGATGATGACACTCCTATAAAAGAATTATTCATCTTCTCTCTACACTTATATTTCCCTTAAGATAATAATCACCACTAAAATTAATTCATACTCACTAAACATTTAACATAAGAACTCAAGCACACAAATAAAAATTGATAAGCCATTTCATTAATGCTCGAAAGAGTAAAGATTGGGAGCTAATTGGTCTTCGATCAATCTATAATTTTTTTCAAGCAACCAAAAATAACAAAAAATTTCATTTGTTGATTTTAACTAGAAACATATATCGTACATCAGAGTACATAAAATTTTATTAAAATGGAATCTCAAATCCTTAAAATTTCTAAAACAAAGCCATAAATTATGCATACTTTTTGCTATTTAAAATATTGGGTCTTCTCAAACCCTTAAATATTTTAATTATATTTTAACGCACGATTCATATGCATAAATTATGCATACTTTTTGCTATTTAAAATATTAGGAATGCTTACATTTTTTCTATTGTGGAACCTACATCGATGAGTAGAATAGGTAAAGGGATGGGGTTTCCCCATAAACACTCTGAAGCTTAAGTCAATGTTCATATAGAGAAAAATATAATAAAGTAAATAAGTAGAATATAGTGGAGAATAAAAAATGATTACTTGTATGATGAGGTAATGGAATAATGTTTTGATGTAAAGTGTGATGTGGAGATAATGAATGACATGAGAAGTATTTATAGGAAAAAAGTATTACTTAAACTTCTTAGGAATATGATTCCTTGTACTTGTATAATTGCCTTGTTTATAAGAGAATAGAACTTTCTTCTTATTCAAGCATTCTTCCTCTTCAGGGATTATAACCTTTATTAGAATAGGATATTGATATGGGGTATCAAGAGTCCCTTTTGAAAGTCTATTCGAATATTTATGTCCGAGATTTCTGAATAATAATCACACAAAGTTTGACTAATGCGTTGAGATAAGAACTTTGCTTGAAATCTCATGTATTGTTGAAAGATGATATAAGGTGGCCAGCCTTAGTCATTGAACATTGAGATTCTTGGTATACCAAGTCTTAGAATCACAGTCTTATAATATTATACTCATAAAGTGCCAGCTGGACTCAGATGCATAAAACCTACAATAAAAGATGCTCAGTGTTTATAGAAACAACCTGATTGAACCAACCATCGTGTTGGAGTTTTGATGTTCAGTGCTATATAACCTCGACCCAAGTACTGTAGATTCTCGATGCATTAGAAGTGTTGTCCGAGTGCTGTATATTCTCTATGCATTAGAAACACGACCTGAGTGCTGTATATTCTATGTGCATTAGAAGCATGGACTAAATGCCATATATTCTCAGTGCATTAGAAGCATGACCTGAGTGTCAAACATCATTATTATCAAAAGTGCTAACTTTAGTCACTGGACTTAGATTCTCAGTGCATTAGAAGCACAATCCAAGTGCCATATATTCACGTTGCAGTAGAAGTGCAGCCTGAGTACTGTAAGATGTTACTTAATATATGAACTTTTAAAAATTATTGATGGTAGCTGCTTGGTTAGAATAATGGTTGATGTTGAGCCCAAACATTATTATTGTTGATCTTTGATTTTTTTGAGCATTTGTTTGTAGTATTTTCGCAAAAAGAAGGATGTCATGATCCTGGTAGTGAGTCTGAGACCTTTCAACCTAAGCTCCATAATATGGGATAGTAATTTAGTGAGGGTTTTTGAAATGATAGAATGTGGGTTTTAAGGATCAAAATTTGGGCTTGCTCAATCCAGGACATAAGATGAGCATTATAGTTCAAGTGAAAGGCCAAGATTGCCCTATTCTTAAATAGAGGGCAATGTGTGATGCTGGCTAGGACATCTTGGAATTGTACTTTGATTTATCTAGCCGTGTGGTGGATATACTTGACTCTATTCTAGAATTTTCCTCTATTAAATTTTCTTTGAAATTTTCATAAACAAGGATCTACTGTAGAGTAGGATTTGCCTGAGTATTGTTTGATTCAGCTTTGAGTGGGAACCACCCTTTGCTGTTTGAACACAACTTAGTGCTTTTTTATATTAATGTTCCTTGACAGTATGTCTGATGTCATTTGATAATTTATGCATGTTAATGCTGAGTAAGATGATCAAAATGTCTAATTGCTTGGATTGATTGGTGTTTTAAAGTAGCATCTTCATCTGTAATGATAAATAAAAGAACAACAATTTTGGGATCATTTGATCTCAATTAATAGTCAATCCTCATGTAATATATATATATATATATATATTAATGTGATTGATGTGTGTTTTGCATGAATAATAATCATGTACTTTATGGGTGAGAATCTATGTGTAGATGTGTAAGCATGTTTATGTGACAAGCTATATTTATTCTATAAGAATAAATAAGATGCGAAAATAAATAATTGAGAAAGAATAGAAAACTTATCTTTGATGTGCTTTTGTCCCTCTTTTAATGTAATGAATATTTATGTTCATTAATAGTTCAATTATTAGTAAGTATCATAAAGAAGACCAAGGACTTCAAACTAGAGCTTCGTTTAATTTAAGACTGAGTATCATTTTCACCTCTTGGACTTGTGGTTGAGTGATGTAGCTAAAAAAGTATAACAACTTATCTTAGTCAATTATTTATAGTCAAATATGTATGGGTGTCCAATTCTTGGACTTAACTCCAATACTAGACTCACATATAGTCAGGTTGAGTACTCAGGTATTTGTTTTTCATTTTAGGCCAAGTATTATGGCATTATAGCTTTGGAGCCCATTTACCTTTGATTAATTAGGACTTATTGCTCATTGGAGTTTGGAAGCTTATGAAGCTAGTGTTCGAAAGTGAATGTTTGGTAGAAGTTCAGTACTTTAGAGAATCTCATTTTTGAATTCTTACTGTGACTTAAATTGTAGCTCAGAGCTTATTTTAATAAAATAGACTCAAATGTCCAACTGTCCCCATGCTTCATTGCTCTGAAGCTCAATGCCTAAAGCTCGGTGCATGCTCATAAAGTAGATGTTCAGTGCTCAGTGGTTACTCAGATATATAAGGCTTCGGTGCTCAATTACCTTAAGGCTTTGCCGATCATTGCTCGGAGTTTGAGTACTTATAAAGTTTGTATATTAATATTTGATTAATATTTTGTATATATATATTAATCATGCATGAAACCATACAATTTAATAAAATAAAATAACATTAATCCATAAAATATTATTTCCCAAAATAATGAGTTTCGGAAAAATTTTTACGTAAAAAACTTTAAATATATATATATATATATATATATATATATAAACTTAAAATTTACAAAACTCCTCCCTATTCTCACCCTCCCGATCCTCCCCATCACTATCACCGTTCGTTTGCAAGTCTGGCCACCTACCATCAGTGTGCCTCCCGGTGTGCCACTGTCGCCTGCCAGCCAGCTCCGCCGCTAGCAGCGTCCATTTCTAGCTCCTTTGAAGCTTGTTTTAGCCGAAAAATCAAAAATCAAGCTTAACGCCGTTCAAGCCAATTCCGACCACCTCCATCGACACCGCCGATCTCATTCTCTTCCCTGAGCACCGGTGAGTGTGTTTCTAAGCTTGGTTTCACTTGATTTGGTCTAGATTTTGATAGTGAGCTTGATTTCTAATTCGGTCATTTTTGTTTCTATAATTTTTGAACTTCGATCTTTGATATTCAAGCTTAATTCCTTCACAAAAGTTTATTCTACTAGCTCAATCTACACTCTGGAATTTTTGGAATTTATTTTGATTTTTGTGAATTTTTTATTATTTTATTAATATTTTCTAATTTTCCAAAATTAATTAATTAAATTATGAAATTGTGTTTTATGGTGATTATAGGTGTTGAAATGCATTTTAGAAATTTATTTGTAATTTTTGTGAATTTTATGTAATTATTTAGAATTTATTTAGTTTATGTAATTTTGGGAAATTAGGTTAATTATGTGTTTTAATGAAATTAATTGGTTAATTGAGTATATTTATTGATATTATTGAATTATATGTTAAGAAAATTAATTTTGAGTAATTATACTATTTTTGGTGAATTTTTTATTAATTTTAGTGAATTTACGTAACTAGGGGTATTTTGGTAATTTGGCACTAAATTGGCTACAAATGTAATTAAATTAGTTTTAATAGTTATTTAAGGTAGAAAAATGATTTCTACAAATTATTTAGTATTTTTAACTAATTAAAACTATTTTTCGTAAATTATTTTCAAATTATATATAATATACAATTTTTCTAAATAAATGGGTTTTTATCAAATTTTAGTAAGTTTCAGGGCTAATTATGTAATTTGGATTTATAAAATGTATTTTGGTCAATATTTATGAATTTATTGAGAATTATCAATTTTTAATAATATTTTATTAAAATTAGGGTTTTTATGTATTTATCAGTTAAATAAATATTTTTAGCGTTTGAATATTTAAATTTGCTATATTTTGAGGATTGAAGGGCATTTTCGGTATTTCTATAATTATTCTGTGAATTATGGACCTCGATCGGTGAAATTGTAGTTTGGAGTCCGACCGAGGGATTGTGTTCTACGTATATTCGAAGTGTATTTTCTTTACAGGACCGACTCTACTCTTTAAGTAGAGAGATGTCCGTATTACAGGGGAGGTTCTGTCGAATTTTTAGTAGAATTCTCGTAAAACGTGATGTTTGGTCAAATTCTAATTCTAATTCCGTATTAAAGATTCTAAATCGAGTCTTTAGAATTTTCGCTATAATTATTCTGATTTCCTGTTATCGTTTGTTTGTTTAGTTACGTCGAGACCGAGGCCTAATGGACCAGGCCCATCAGATCCATCTCGAGGAGCGCAATAACAGTGAGTTGTTATTTTATATATATATGTTTTAGGGTGTATGTTTTAGAAATGTATGTTTTCATTGTATAAAATAGGCATATATAGTTTAATCATTACTTAGGTTTATTTCGGTATATTTCCAAATTATATGCATGTTTTATTATGAATTTATACTTAAATTTTTTTAAGTATATTTATAGTTTATTTTCAGTTTATTTTGTAACTATATTGGATTTATTTGACGTATATATACTCGAAATATACCTAGTTTACCTTTGGTATATTTCTAGTATATATATGGTTTATGTTGCCATTTTATTCAATTACATGCATCATTTATTTATGAATGTATGTTTTATATTATAAATGAAGGTTATCAATAGAACGTGCTACCTAGTGGGCAGCACTAGGACCGAGTACGTACCGGTACGACGATAGAATTTAAGTTAAATTACTAACCTATTTATGGATATTGATCAGATTGATTTATTTCATGTGTGATATGATTTGGGAGTGTGATTGCTAGAGCTCAGTTGGCCAAGTGTCTCGGGGCCAATCACACTGACAGTCAGACTGCTGGAGCTTGATTGACTTAGTGTCTTGGGGCCAGTCTACTGTCCAAATGGAATAAGTGAATATAATTGGAATAAGTGAGCCTGTATGGCTAGAGTGTTGTCTAACACTGTTTGAGGTTGTGATTTTCTAGGATTTTATTTGATCCTTCATATACGGATGTATTTTCTTAGTATATATATAAAATGATTTTGCTGCATATGTGTGTATTTATTTGTATATATATTTATTATATATACTATTGAATGTGTGCATTATCATTTAGTTATGCATGTATATATATTATAACAATTCACTCAGTGAGGTCTGACTCCGCTCCGTTGATTATTTTTCAAGAGAGTCATCGTCTTCAGACCTCAGTAGCAGACACATACGTCAGATTTCTTCCACCCCGGCTTCACTATATAAACTGCTTACCTGAGCTTATTTTATAATCTAGACACTGCAGTAGTTGTAAACAGTTATGGGGTTTATGTATTATATTTCTGTGAGTTATGTATCTTAAAGATCTGAAGTGGAATTTTTATTAAAGGATTATTTATATATAAGATGAGGGTGTTCAATTAATTTCATTAGCAGATTATTATTTTATTTTTATTTATGATTTTATTTCCGCTGCAAAATATATTATTTATGCTATTATTATTATTGCATGCTTTATTTTATTTTAAGGCTTGCTACGGGTTCCGGATTAGAAAGAATTCCCATTCCCTAGCCCAGTCATGGCCCCTATTTTGGGTCATGACAAAGTTAGTATCAGAGCAGAGTTCTGTGTCAGGGCCTTAGTTGTGTGAGTTATGGCCCTAGTTTTCAGTGTTGTGTTTTCTGTTGAACTACTATAGTGAATTAGGTTCAAGTATGTCTTGATAAGTATTCCTTGCTTTAGTTTTCTGTATTATTCCTTCGTTGTCTATTTGTCTGAATCGTTCTGTTTGTCTTTTCAAAATGAGGAGGTGAGCGCGTGTCGCTCCACCGGTCGTTAAGGCTGAGGATGATGAGTCCTTTCAAGATGAGATTTTACCTCTTGAGCCACCAGTTAGGCACAGAGGTCATGGCAGAGGTAGACCTCGAGGAGCGATAGGTCGCAGTAGGCAGAGAGAGATACAGGATGAGGAACCTATTAAGCCTGAGTATAAGGATATTCCTATACCCCCAGTCATTCAGCCTGCCTATCAGCAAGGTATGTCTGACCCTGAGGCAGCTCTGTTCTATGCCAGAGTTGGCAGGATTGCTTTCGATGGGACTTCTGATCCATTAGATTTTCTACATGCGATCAAGACTAGGACTCAGACTGCTCACACTGAGTACTAGCGGATTATGATCGTCAAGCTGTCTGTTGAGGGACCAGCCCTGGACTGGTTCATTTAGATGATTCAGTCGTATATGATGACGATGACATGGGCTTAGTTTAGAGAGCGATTTATGAGGAGATTTTGTCTAAATCCACTTCGCATGAGTTATCGTCTCAGATTGACTAGTATATCTCGTAGTGATCGATCAGTTAAGGAGTACACCTGAGAGTTCCTCCAGTTGGGTAGATATACAGAGGATCTAATGCGAGATCAGTATTCCGTATTTACCACCTATGTTACTGGATTGGGTTCTGTACTTACTAGTATGCCTACAATGGGCCTTACTCTATAGTCGGTTATTGAGTTAGCCAAGGAGATTGAGTTAAGGCTAGTCAGGCAGGGAGCTATGCCTGATTATTACCAGCTGGGTGTTCAGTCAAGTGGATTACAGACTACTCCGTATTTGAGTTTTCATATTGGTTTGAGTAGTCAGCAGAGAGGTCCGACTTAGCAGAGTCAGAGGTAGCAGCAGTAAGTGCATCAAAGCAGTAGACATGGTCGTGGAGGTCATCGTAGACCGTTAAAACTCGAGTCAAGTGCTTTGAGCAGCAACAGTGGATGTAGTTTCGGATCAGCTGCCAGTGTTTGCCAGAACTACGGTAGAGTCCATCAGGGACCGTGTTACCTGACACCACTGACATGCTTCAGATGCGGGCAAACAAGACATTATGTCAGATCATGTCCTTATTCCGGGTATCAGCAGCCATAGATTCCATGATTTTCATAGCAGTCAATTACTAGTGCTACACCCGTTCCATTTCAGTTGCCTCCAGCCCAGCATCAGAGTTCTACTCAAATTGTTCCCCAGTAGGGTCGTGGTAGAGGTGCCAGAGGTGTTGGCCAGGCTTCTACCAGCCAATAAGGAGGTCGAGGATAGGCCAGAGTCTTCCATCTCATTCAACAGGATACTCAGGCATCTAATGTAGTCGTGGCAGGTATTGTTTCTGTCTGTTACCTGGATGCATGGGTTTTGTTTGATCTAGGTGCTACGCATTCATTCATTTCTCCAATTTTTGCTTCAAAGTCTTGTTGGCAAGCTTCGAGGATGGCTTTTCCTTTGTCTATCGCCACTCCTCTAAGTGATTCTTTGGACACCGATATTGTTCTTTCTGGTTGTCCAGTTCTCGTGGGTGATAGAGAATTATCCGCTAACTTGATTCTACTAGATGTGATGGAATTTGATGTTATTATGGGTATGGATTGGTCATCTCAGCACTATGCCGTGGTGGATTGTCGGAGTAAAGATGTGACTTTCAGAATTCCTGGTGAAGAAGAATTTAAGTTTGTGGGTGATAGGAGTCCAGCACCATAGAATCTTATTTCTGCTATTACAGCTAGGAAGTTGTTGAGGAAAGGTTGTCGAGGATATTTGGCATTGGTCAAGGATACTTCAGTGGAGAAGTTGTCACTCACAAATGTTCCTGTTGCCTGTGAGTTTCCTGAGGAGTTGCCAGGTTTACCACCTCACAGAGAGATTGAGTTCTATATAGATGTGGTTCCAGGTACTACTCTTATATCTATGCCACCCTACAGAATGGTCCTGCAGAGTTGAAAGAGTTGAAGGAGCAGTTGCAAGAATTGATAGATAAGGGTTTCATCAGACCTAGTGTTTCTCCTTGGGGTGCACCAGTCTTGTTTGTAAAGAAGAAGGATGGTACCCTGAGACTGTGCATTGACTATAGAGAACTGAATAAGGTGATAGTGAAGAACAAGTATCCTCTCCCGAGGATAGATTACTTGTTTGATCAACTACAAGGTGTATAGTTCTTTTCCAAGGTTGATCTGAGGTCGGGTTATCATCAGTTGCAGATCAGTGAAGCCGATGTTCCGAAAATGGCATTCCGCACTCGATATGGCCATTATGAGTTTCTTGTGATGTCTTTTGGCTTGACTAATGCACTAGTAGCTTTTATGGACCTGATGAATAGGGTATTCAGACCGTATGTGGATTACTTTGTGGTAGTCTTCATCGATGATATACTAGTATATTCGAGGAGTATGGAAGAGCATGTATATCACTTGAGGACTGTACAGCAGACACTGAGAGAACATCAGCTTTAGGCTAAATTCTTGAAGTGTGATTTTTGGATGGAGAGTGTTTCTTTTCTTGGGCACGTGGTGTCTAAAAAAGGTATCCAGGTTGATCCACAGAAGGTTGAGGCAATGTCTGAGTGGCCTAGACCGACTTCTGTTACTGAGATTTAGAGTTTTTTGGGTTTAACGGGGTATTATATGTGGTTTGTATAGGATTTTTCTAGAATTGTAGCTCCTATGACTCACTTGACTCAGAAGAATGTTAGATTTGAGTGGTCAGAAGCTTGTGAGAATAGTTTTCGGTTGTTGAAGGAGAAATAGACCACAGCTCCAGTGCTAGCTTTGCCTAATAGTGTGGATAAGTTTACAGTTTATTGTGATGCCTCTAGAGTTGGCCTTGGTTGTGTGTTGATACAGAATGGTAGGGTGATAGCCTATGCTTTGAGGCAGTTGAAGAAGCATGAGTAGAACTATCCTACACATGACCTTGAAATGGCTGTAGTGATCTTTGCTCTCAAGATCTGGAGACATTATCTATATGGGGTGACTTGTGAGATTTTTACTGATCATAAGAGCCTTAAGTACATTTTCCAACAGAGAGATCTGAATCTGAGGTAGAGGAGATGGTTGGAATTGTTGAAAGATTATGACTATGAGACTTTATATCATCTGGGCAACGCTAATGTGGTAGCAAATGCCTTAAGTAGGAAGTCCTCAGGTAGTCTTACTCACATCAATGTGGAGAGGAGACCTTTGATCCAGGAATTACATCTGTAAGTGGATCAAGGTCTGATGATGAAGATCAGTAGGTTAGGTGGATTGCTAGCTCAATTTAAGGTGCGATCTGTACTGAGGGATAGGATTAAAGCAGCTCAGAGCCGAGATCCTATTCTAGAAGAGCTTGCAGAGAATGTTCGAGCAGGGAAGTTCACTGATTTCACATCGATGATGACAGTGTATTGTGGATCAATGGTAGATTATGTGTTCCTGATGTGGATGATTTGAAAGAAGAGATCCTAGAGGAAGCACATTCTACAGCCTATAGCGTACATCCGGGTGTCATTAAGATGTACCACAGTATCAGAGACTTATACTAGTGGGACGGACTGAAGAAGGATGTTGTTGATTATATTGCTAAGTGCCTGAAATGTCAGTAAGTGAAAGCTGAACATCAGAAGCCTTCTAGGAAGCTTCAGCCTCTTCCTATTCCCGAGTGGAATTAGGAAAGGATAGCTATGGATTTTGTGGTTGGTTTACCTCGTTCCAAGGATGGATACAATTCCATCTGGGTGATTGTAGACAGGTTGACTAAGTCTGCACATTTCTTGCCTGTGAAAGCTACCTATTATGTAGCTAGATTGGCGAAGCTGTATGTGAAACATATTGTGTGCCTTCATGGAGTACTTGTGTCCATTATGTCATATAGAGGTTCAGTGTTTACCTCTCATTTTTGGCAGAAGTTGCAAGAAGCGATGGGCACTAGGTTAGACTTCAGTACTGCTTTTCATCCTCAGATAGATGGTCAGTCTGAGAGGACGATCCAGACATTGGAAGATATGTTAAGGATGTGTGTCTTGGATTTGGGAGGTAGCTAGGATGATCATTTGCCACTTGTAGAGTTTGCATATAATAATAGCTACCATAGTAGTATTGGCATGGCACCATATGAGGCATTGTATGGAAGGAAATGTAGATCCCCTCTGAGTTGGGATGAGATTGGGGAGAGAGCTTTGACTGAACCTAAGATGGTTCAGGATGCTGCAGAGAAAGTTACCATGATCAAGCACAGATTAGAGATCGCAGTTAGCAGGAAAAAGAGCTATACGGATCCTAGGCGCAGAGATGTGGAGTTTCATATTGGAGACTATATTTTTCTGAAGGTGTCTCCAATGAAGGGTGTTATGAGATTTGGCAGAAAGGGTAAGTTAGCACTGAG
The DNA here is from genome assembly GCA_947683625.1 of Mallotus nudiflorus. Classification (NCBI taxonomy): domain Eukaryota; kingdom Viridiplantae; phylum Streptophyta; class Magnoliopsida; order Malpighiales; family Euphorbiaceae; genus Mallotus; species Mallotus nudiflorus. The sequence continues at coordinate 11,905,517 of CANTUR010000009.1, forward strand.
ATATATCAGACCGTTTGAGATTCTGGAGAGAGTTGGCACTATTGTATATCGATTGGCTTTACCCCCAAGTATGTCTCAAGTGCATCCAATATTTTATATCTCGATGCTGAGGAAGTAGTCTCAGACCCTTCACACGTGTTGCAGCTCGACAGCGTGGAAGTGAATGAAGATCTAACGTTTGTGGAAGAACCTATGGCGATCGTTGACTACCAAATTTGACAATTGCTTTCAAAACAGATTCTGATGGTCAAGGTTTTGTGGCGCAGCAACAGGGTAGAGGAGCATACATGGGAGACTGAAGCAGAGATGCGAGCTTCTTACCCATATCTCTTTCCTCCTTGATTTTGTATTTCTTCTTTTGGAATTCGGGGACGAATTCTTGTAAGGGGAGAAGACTGTAATAACCTGAGTTTTTAAGTATTTTTTATATTGTATCGGGATATGCAGTATTAATAAACTTTAATATATAATTGATTATTTAATTATTTTGTTAATAATTAATGTTATTTTAAGTTTATTTAAAGTTTTCTATGTAAAAATTTTTTCGAAAGTCATTATTTTGGGAAATAATATTTTATGGATTTATGTTATTTTATTTTATTAAATTGTATGGTTTCATGCATGATTAATATATATATAAACTTAAAATTTACAAAACCTACCCCTCCCTATTCTCACCCTCCCGATCCTCCCGAGTATATATATATATATATATATATATATATATATATATATATATATATACTCAATAAACACACACCACACAATTAATACACACATGCATATATATATATATATATATATATATATATATATATAAACTTAAAATTTACAAAACCTACCCCTCCCTATTCTCACCCTCCCAATCCTCCCGAGTATATATATATATATATATATATATATATATATATATATATATAAACTTAAAATTTACAAAACCTACCCCTCCCTATTCTCACCCTCCCGATCCTCCCCATCACCATCACCGTCCGTCTGCAAGTCTGGCCACCTACCGTCGGTGTGCCTCCCGACGTGCCACCGTCGCTTGCCAGCCAACTCCGTCGCCAGCAGCCTCCATTTCTAGCGCCTTTGAAGCTTATTTTAGCCAGAAAACCAAAAATCAAGCTTAACGCCGTTCAAGTCGATTCCGACCACCTCCATCGACACTGCTGGTCTCATTCTCTTCCCTGGGCACCAGTGAGTGTGTTTCTAAGCTTGGTTTCACTTGATTTGGTTTAGATTTTGGTGGTGAGCTTGATTTCTAATTCGGCCATTTTTGTTTCTATAATTTTTGAACTTTGATCTTTTATATTCAAGCTTAATTCCTTCACAAAAGTTTATTCTACTAGCTCAATCTACACTCTGGAATTTTTGGAATTTATTTTGATTTTTGTAAATTTTTTATTATTTTATTAATATTTTCTAATTTTCCAAAATTAATTAATTAAATTACGAAATTATGTTTTATGGTGATTATAGGTGTTGAAATGCATTTTAGAAATTTATTTGTAAATTTTATGAATTTTCTATAATTATTTAGAATTTATTTAGTTTATGTAATTTTGGGAAATTAGGTTAATTATGTGTTTTAGTGAAATTAATTGGTTAATTGAGTATATTTATTGATATTATTGAATTATATGTTGAGAAAATTAATTTTGAGTAATTATACTAGTTTTGGTGAATTTTTTTATTAATTTTAGTGAATTTACGTAACTAGGGGTATTTTGGTAATTTGGCACTAAATTGGCTAAAAATGTAATTAAATTGGTTTTAATAGTCATTTAAGGTATAAAAATGATTTCTACAAATTATTTAGTATTTTTAACTAATTAAAACTATTTTTCGTAAATTATTTTTAAATTATATATAATATACAATTTTTCTAAATAAATGGGTTTTTATCTATTTTTAGTAAGTTTGAGGGTTAATTATGTAATTTGGATTTATAAAATGTATTTGGTCAATATTTTATGAATTTATTGAGAATTACCGATTTTTAATAATATTTTATTAAAATTAGGGTTTTTGTGTATTTATTGGTTAAATAAATATTTTTAGCGTTTGAATATTTAAATTTGCTATATTTTGAGGATTGAAGGGCATTTTCGGTATTTCTGTAATTATTCTGTGAATTGTGGACCTCGATCGGTGAAATTGTAGTTTGGAGTCCGACCGAGGGATTGTGTTCTACGTATATTCGAAGTGTATTTTCTTTGCAAGACCGGCTCTACTCTTTGAGTAGAGAGATGTCCGTTTTACAGGGGAGGTTCTGCTGAATTTTTGGTAGAATTCTCATAAAACGTGATGTTCGGTCGAATTCTGATTATAATTTCGTGTCTAAGATTCTAAATAGAGTCTTTAGAATTTTCGCTAGAATTATTCTGATTTCCTGTTATCATTTGTTTGTTTAGTTACGCCGAGACCGAGGCCTAATGGACCAGGCCCGTCAGATCCATCTTGAGGAGCATAATAACAGTGAGTTGTTATTTTATATATATGTGTTTTAGGGTGCATGTTTTAGAAATGTATGTTTTTATTGTATAAAATAGGCATATATAGTTTAACCATTACTTAGGTTTATTTCGATATATTTCCAAATTATATGCATGTTTTATTATAAATTTATACTTAAATTATTTTAAGTATATTTATAGTTTATTTCCAGTTTATTTTGTAACTATATTGGATTTATTTGACGTGTATATACTCGAAATATACCTGGTTTACCTTTGGTATATTTCTAGTATATATATGGTTTATGTTGCCATTTTATTCAATTACATGCATCATTTATTTATGAATGTATGTTTTATATTATAAATGAAGGATATCAATAGAACATGCTACCTAGTGGGCAGCACTAGGACTGAGTACGTACCGGTACGATGATAGAATTTAAGTTAAATTACTAACCTATTTGTGGATATTGATTGGATTGATTTATTTGATGTGTGATATGATTTAGGAGTGTGATTGCTAGAGCTTGGTTGACCAAGTGTCTCGGGGCCAATCACACTAACAGTCAGACTGTTGGAGCTCGGTTGACTTAGTGTCTCGGGGCCAGTCTACTGTCCAAATGGAACAAGTGAATATAATTGGAATAAGTGAGCCTATATGGCTAGAGTGTTGTCTAACACTGTTTGAGGTTGTGATTTTCTAGGGTTCTATTTGATCCTTCATATACGGATGTATTTTCTTAGTATATATATAAAATGATTTTGCTGCATCTGTGTGTATTTGCTTGTATATATATTTATTATATATAATATTGAATGTGTTCATTATCATTTAGTTATGCATGTATATATATTATAACAATTCACTCAGTGAGGTCTGACTCCCCTCCGTTGATTATTTTTCAGGAGAGTCATCGTCTTCAGACCTCAGTAGCAAACCCATACGCCGGATTTCTTCCGCCCTGGCTTCACTATGTAAACTACTTACCCGAGTTTTTTTTGTAATCTAGACACTGCAGTAGTTGTAAATAGTTGTGGGGTTTATCTATTATATTTTCTGTGAGTTATGTATCTTAAAGATCTGAACTGAAATTTGTATTAAAGGATTATTTATATATAAGATGAGGGTGTTCAATTAATTTCATTAGCAGATTATTATTTTATTTTTATTTATGATTTCATTTCTGCTGCAAAATATATTATTTATGTTATTATTATTATTGCATGTTTTATTTTATTTTAAGGCTTGCTACGGGTTTCGGATTCGAAAGAATTCTCGTTCCCTAACCCCGGTCATGGTTTTGGGTCGTGACATAGGGGTTGGGTGCCTGAGTAATTAGAATTTGTTACTCATTGCTCAAAATCCGAGTTCCTATGAATTTGATGTCTAATACTCTCGAGTTTGATGGATACTTAGATCTAACCTACATAGCCTCAATCTTTGGTAATAAGGAATCTGGACTTTAATGATCAAGCTCGGTGCATGCTTGAAATAAAAACTAGAGAACCACACTCGGTTGTCTAATTATTTCCAATTAGTGCTTTGATACTCGGAGCTTTAAGCTCAGTGAATGCTCAATGCTCAACTCAATTCTCGGTGAAAGAATGGGCTCATTAATTATAGAGTCTTAACCTTGTTCCCTTCTAATGTTGTTGTTATTATTTTCAATCTTCTTTCAGCATAAATTGCCATGAACGTCTTTTAAAATTGAATGTTCTTATCCTTGTCTTTTCTTGAATTATTGTTGTTGCTTGCAATTAAAGCTCTCGTCCTACTCATTATCATCATCGCCATTAGGAATTTTGTTTTATTTGTTATTTTTCTTAGTATACTACGAAGAGCCATTCCTTGTGTAGGATAAACGTGACTTTCTCCAACCTTTATATAGCTTTATGTCTTTTGTAAGCTCATGTCTTCATGTCTTTTAGAAGACAAATTCAGCAATTCTTCATGCACTACCACTTTCAAGCCACCAAAGGCATAATAAAATAAAATATGTCACTTTTTTTTTACTTGTCTGAATACTTAAAACAAGAAAAGCTTTTGTTCTTCCTATTTCTGCCATGATTCATTCTTTGATTTTTAATTGATTATTATTTTTGGATTAGATATAATTTTAATTTTGAATAAAAAGAATCCAAAGAACCATGTGAAACCATGTAAAGGGGGTTTCCCCCACGGATTTCAAATCGGACAACAAATGGTTAAGAAATCAAGAAAAGAAAAATCAAGATCAATTGAAAAAAAGAAGAAAAGAATAGGAAGAGAAGTGAAGTGAAGTGATCGACAAAAGAGGAAGGATATATAAAATGGAAAATATCCATTTTAATCCTTCCAATTTACTTACATTTTTATCCATCTTTTCTTTCTTGCAATTTGGTTTGTAATTGCATTTGGATTAGGAACATGTTCCTAATTAAATCATGACATTCATCAAATTAATAATTCATTGAATTATTAAAACTGCATAGTTAATCTATTATTCTGAATTTTCTGTCAAGTATAGAATATAGAATAAGATTATAGAATTCATTTTTTTGTATCTTACATGCATCATTTCAATCAAAGGATTCATATACTGCACAGTAGCTATGATATGAATTTCAAATGATTATGTTATGTGCTACACAATAGTCATAACCTTCATTATGTTGTGTACTACATAACAATTATGACATAAACTTTTAAATTCATCAGTGCTAGGCATTCCACAGGAACTATAGCAAGTTTTGAATTTATCATCACTAGACGTCCCATAGGGAATATAGTGTGCATCGTTAGACGTCCCATAGGGAATATAATAAAATCCATCATTGTTAGACATTCCATAGGAACTATAGCAGATTTTCAATTCAACTTCACTAGACATCCCACATGGAATATAATGTACATCGTTAGACATCCCATAGGGAATATAATGAAATCTCATCATCATTAGATGTCCCACAGGGAATATGGTGTACATCGTTAGACGTCCCACAGGGAATATAATGAAATCTCATAATCACTAGATGTCCCACAGAGAATATAATGAAATCTCATCATCACTAAACATCCCACAGGGAATATAGTGTGCATTGTTAGACGTCCCATAGAGAATATAATGAAATTCACCATTACTAGACATTCCACAGGAACTATAGCAATTTTCAATTTATCATCGCTAAATGTCCCATAGGGAATATAGCAAAAAATCATTTGCACAAAGTCCACTAGATGTTTAGTAGGAAATATAGTAAGACTTGTCAAACATCATACCTTGCTCAACAATTTGAGCATCAATCTATCATTTAGGATACAATCAAGTGTCCTAATTTATTTCTTTTAAAATTTTGTGCTTCTATTGCTTTGTCGCAATTTGTCAAGCAAACAACAATAAAGGGGGGCAACTGTAAACACCCAATTTCGGGATGCAATTATGCACAATTGCGATGTAAGCCCCTATGATAAAATTTATTTAAAAATTGAACTTGGTTGTCGATTTTCTGGACTTTAGGGACTAAATTGCAATGCTTTTTAGGATTTGATTACAAGGAAGTCAATTTTTTAGCAGTCTTTTGGTAATTAAAAGTAAAAAAAAAGGGTTGGTATTACACAATGTCGATCGGCATTGCACAATTTCAATTCGTAAAAGTCCTATTTTTTTAAAAAAATTTTGTGAATTTTTTCATTTATCGTCTATTTTTTAGTGTTTTGATTGGTTAAAAATTGAATTTTATTATTATTTTTATCCAAAAAAGATTTTGACACATTCAAAACACGTGACTTTCAAAAATCAAATCCTTATCTTATCAATATGTTTTGAGGAAATAAGTTTGTTCCTCCAAAGGAGGAAGTCAGTGCGCAGGTAGACTCTGCATTTAAAAGCAGAGTTAAATGCAGAGTCTGCATGCGTGTGTGGGAGGATTTTTTTGGAGACAGACATAAAGATGGAGATTCACACATAAACCCTAAAAATTTAGATGCCACTGAGAACACCCTGTGCATGAAAAAAACTTCAATTTTTTCTATCAAAGCTTTTTTATACGGTTCTTTCAATAAGAACAATCCAACATTGTTTTTTTTAGTTCTAGTCCAAAATCAACAAAAATTCAATTTCAATGGTGATAATCCAATATGAGGGGCTATCTCAAAGCATTTGCATAGCATCTAAAATCATCAGTGTCCTTTTCTATTCCATTCTTTTCTATTATTTTTTTTCTTTTTTTATGATTTTTTCTTTTAAATTTTTGTTATTGTTTTGATTATTTAATTTCACTAATAATCTGATTATTTTTGTGTTTTTATTTTTATGTTCGATTATGGATTGAGGAGGATGCTGCTTGTGTTCAAATGAACAAAAGGTCTATGGAATGCCATGGAAGAACCTATGTTGTTTTCCAGTAGAATTTAGGGTTTTCTCTCTATTTTTCATTTTGGTGTTCTGTGTAGTTATTTTAATTCATGGCTGTATAATTATTAAATTTTAATTTTGTATGTAGTTTGTAATAGCCCAGTAGTGGGAATAGTGAAAGATTTAATTTTCTGCACTTTAAAATTAATTAGTAAAACTATGTTCACTCGGTAATCTTTTATAAAATTAATGGTGGCTTTAGTTAATTAGGGTTTGTATGTAATTAAATTAGGTTTTTTTAGAAATTATATGTGAATGCGTTTTGATTTTATTTTGCTATATTTTTGAGCTTTTTTATATTATTTTGGGCCCCAAGCCCACGCTTAGGTCCAACTCACTTTAAATAGGCTTAAAAATGATTTAGGGTTTTAAATAAATAAAATTAATTTAGGCCCATTAGGTTAGTTAGATTTTAGGCCCACTTAGTTAAAACTTATTTAGACTTAGCTCAGCCTACTTAAATTCACTTCTTTTAAAATAAATAGACCTAGGCTCACATTTAACTTAAAATAAAACCAAATTAGATTTAAGCCCACTAATTTAACTTTCCTTTATAATTCAATAGACTTAAGCCCATTTCTTAGACAAACTAAAATAAATAGATCTGGGCTCACTAATTAATAAAAATGTAGGCCCACCTTTAGTTAATTTCTCACTTGTAAATAAAATGTAAATCTAGATAACTTTTTAATAAAATTAACATAGTTTAGACTTAGGGACAGTGCGATCTCGAGTGCATTTTTATATGTAATTTTATTGACTAGATGCCTTGGGTTAGATAGACGTCAAAATAGGGTTTCATAAAATTGCATGTAATTAGAGGATGAAATAATCATTTATAAAATTATTCTAAATGAATAGGAGACTAAGAGAAGTTAGTATTCCGTATCCAGAATCTCCTAGTTATGGTCCTAGCTTTCTTTTAAAGAATCGAGTACCACCTTTTCAATTTGTCCCAATTATTACCTTGGGTGGTGACTCCTCATCTCCACACCATGTTTGTGTGACAGTGGTTAGTGTGTTCTCTAAGGCCTTGAACCTAAACAGTGTCGCGGTTGCTAAAATCTTAGACGCACGCTAAACTCCTCCGTCTACAGGTATTAAAATAATTTTTACGAATTATTTACTATTTTTAACTAATTAATATTAATTTCTCATTATATATTCAAATAATAAATTATATACTATTTTTATGATTAAATGGGTTTTTAACTATTTTTATTATATATTTAGACTATTTGAGTAATTAAATGTGAATTTTACTATTTTATTTTGAATAATCGTAAAATTTGACTTTTTATTAATATTATATAATTTATTTGAGATTTTATTTAATTAATGTGAAAATATTATATTAAATGTTTTTTATGTTTAAATATATTATATTTTAGTATTTTATAGATATTTATGGATTTTAATGATTTTTATTGCATTTATTTTTTAATATTGATTTTTAGTGAATTGTGAACCTCGGTTGGAAATTTATGTAGTTTGAAGTCCCAACCCTAGGTGTTGTGCTTTGTGTATTTAGAAGTGTGTTTTCTTACAGGATCGACTCTACTTTTCAGTAGAGAGATGTTCGTTTTACAAAGGAGACTCTGCTGAATTTTTGATAGAATTCTCATAAAACATGACATCGGGTCGATCCTAAGTTTTGTGTTTTACTTGAGTTTTAATTTCTAAATTGAGTCATTTTTTAGAAATCTTAGAAGTATACACTACGAATTTATTCTGATTTTTATTATTATTTATTTTTCTAGTTGCGCCGAGACCGAAGCCTATCAGACTAAGCTCGTTGAGTAAGTCTCGAGGAGCATAAACTTGTGAGTTATTATTCTATATATGCATTGCATATAGGATGCATGAATAAGGATCTTCACATTTTCATTATATGTTTAAACATGATTTATGTCATTAAATGATTTAGTATATTTTTGGTATATATATATATGCATGTTGTAATTTTCAATATATACCTAGTATATTTTTGGTATATTCATGGTTTGTTTGGGTATATTTATGGCATGTATATCTGGTATATGTTTAGTATACATTTAGTATATTTTCACTATATATTTTCAATATATAATTGGTATATTCCTCTTTAAATGAATGCTATCATGTTTATATCATGCATTTTATTATTTTTAATAATTATAAGAATGATTTGAAGGATAGCAGTAGAATGTGCTACCTAGTGGGCTATGCTAGGACTGTTGTGCGATAATACGGTAAAATTAGGTTGGAAATTTGATAATTGTTATTGAGATGTTGGTTATTGGATAGGTGGACTGTGGATCCTCGGTTGACCTAGTGTACTCAGGATCAGTCTACTACCTTAGGTTGGATAAATGAATACTTGGAGTTTTGGTTAAGCCTATTGGCTATTAACTATTATGATCGAGGTTACAAACTGTTAGGGTTCTACTCTGGTCATTCAACTAAAATAATTTTATGCTTTTATTATATATAAAAATGAATTTCAACATCTATGTGAAATGTGTGTGTGTATATATATATACATATATTATATACTAATGCTTGAAGGTATATGGATTTAGGTTGCATGTATATATATTATAATAATTCACTCTTTAAGGTCTGACTCCCTCCAATATTTTTTTTACAAGATTTTCATCGTCTTCAGACCTCACCGGTAGTACTTTACGCCGGTCTTCTTCAATTTTGGCTAGACTATGTAATTTATTTATCTGAACTTTTATTATACTTTAGAAAACTACAGTAGTAGTGTATTGTATCAGTAGTATAATATTTTGGTTTTGAAACCTGTCTCTGAATATTGTATGAATATTTTTATTTTATAAAATGAGATTTGAGTATTAATTTTATATCGATTAAAATTTTAATTATGGTGTATTTTATTTATTATTGCATGTGGTTTTATTTTAAGGCTTGCTACAGGTTCTAGATTCGACAGAATTTCCATTCCCTAGCGCTGGTCATGACTCCCGATTTAGGTCATGACAAACATACATAAACAAGTAGAGGCGCCAACGTGCCTTTGGCTTAGTGGCCAAGGCTTAGCATTGGCATTGAAGGGACTCAGCTTCAAGTCTCATCCCCCTACCTGCTTCCCCCAAAAATTACAAGTGACAAAAAAAAAATCAAAGGTTGAGAAAAAAAAAAAGGTTGTAAATTTGAATATACACTTTATAATTTTATTGTAGTTCATAAAATTACATTATTGCATAACACTTGCAAAACACACTATAAGTACTTATACACAACCTCATATCTCATTTCATTTCTACATAAAGACTCAACTAGAGATATCAATGGCTTTAACATCAGGTTTCTTGATTTCCACCTTTGGAACTTTAACAGTCAGAACTCCATTCTCCATTGAAGCCTTAACCTCTTCCATCTTTGCATTTTCTGGCAGCATAAATCTCCTCAAGAATTTCCTATTGATGCGCTCCACACGATGCCATGTATCATTCCTTTCTTCCTTTTTTAAATTCATTTCTCTACTGATCTGAAGCACTTTACCATCTTTAACCTCCACTTTCATATCCTCTTTTTTAAGGCTAGGAAGGTCACCCTTGAACACATGAGCTTCTGGGGTCTTCTTCCAGTCCATACGTGTTGCATTAACAAAAGTTGAAGGTGATGAAGAAAGTGAAAAATCTTTGAATGGATCCTAAAGGTCAAAGGAATCGAATACGTTTCTTCTTAAGTTACCGAAGAAACTTGGAATCATTAACATCTTTTTTGGCTCTATTTCTAACAACAAGAACAATTGTGGTGTTCAGTTTAGTTTCTTATTGATTGAAGTTGAAAATGCTACTTGTTTTAGATGGTGAAGTGTGAAGAACATTGGATCCATACTTACAATAAGAAAAAGAGAGTTGTAGAGAATTCTAGAGCAATCTGTCTAATTATGTTTTAAGTTACTGAAGTTTCTTATTCATTTATGAATGTTCCATGCTTAACTACAAAGCTTGTGTTGTTGGACTTGAGCTTTTTACTATATTCTGAAACTTTCTAGCTGAGAATGAGAGGGCATTGTCAGTTGCACTTTTTAAATAGCCAAATGAATATTTTAGGGGTTTCTTAGTCATGGAAAATGAGAGTTTAATGTTCATATTAAAATTTTCTAAAGAATACGGTTATTTAAGTTTTCTAAAATTAAAAAAATTTTACAAAATTAATTTAAAAGGTTTTCCGAATTTTTTTTATTAAAAAAGCCTATTTCAATTAGAAAATATAGAAAAATTTAATTGTAAAACTTATTATATAATTTTTTTCCTATGTTTATATTGTTATCTTATTTTGTGGTTTTTATCTTCTAATTTATATATAGAGTGATGAATTTGGATTGTAAATTCTTTTTTTATATATTGGCATTTATTATAATTAAATTAATTTTAAAAAAATTATTATTTAATATTTACAATCCATGTCTATTAAATTAAAAATTAAAAAAATCAAATTAATTAAAAAATTATCTAATAATTTAATATAAAACTCTAGAAAAATTATTTTATTATAAATTGAAAAATAGTTTTCAAAATGTAACAAAGAGCATAAAACTTCATATTTTTTTATAATTTTTAATAGAAAATTTTAACTCCAATTTTCTTAGGAAATTGGAGTTAGAAAAAGAAAACATTTTTTTGTAAGTAAAGAGCCCCTTAAACATTTTCAACTTGATCCATTTGATTCTTCAACTTTGAAGTATCTAAATTTCATTTTAAATGCATGTCATTTTAAGTGCAATACTAAATAGTGCTAATGAAAAAACATATTTGATGTATGAATAGTAAGTCTTTATTCTAAAAAAAAGACATATTTGGATGTAAAAATATCAATTTTCTATGAACAAATATACTACGTATAGATGTTCCTTTAAATTTTTAGTAGGTTTGACAAATTCAATAATAGATTTCATTGAAAATAAGCTAAACATTTTTCCTAGATTCAATTATCCTCCACCCATTAAAAGCTTTAGTGCTAACACCATCTCCTACAATAGATAATTTGTATAAAGAAAAAAAGATCTAACAGTTTAAAAACTTGAATCGTTTCAACTTGTTGTAACTTTAATTTACTTTTGATATAAATCTTTCAATTTATCAAATGTGTTACAATTATAATTTACAATTAATTTTTGGTTACTAGGTTTCCATTTAGTATGGAACCATTTTCTTTCTCGGAATGACCATAACAAAATGCAATTCGCTTTTTGTTGAGCAAATTGTGCTAACATTGAGACAGACAATTATTACATGGATAATGATTTATGTAATTAGTAGTTATTTATATAATTTTAACAAAAATAATTGTCTTTTAGTCTCTATAAATATTATATTACTTATGACATCTATCATTGTCCTTATTATATATAAATAAATGGTAAATAACTCTTATGGTAACTTATATTTTTAACGGAGGAAAATGAATAAAGATCGACTAAATTGGCTCTTCATTTATGGCTTACATTTCCCCTCTTATCATATGGAGCTAGCATTGGTTAAATATAACAACTGAGCTAGCAGATCCATTCCAAAAAGTTTTGTATATAACATAAAATTTGAAAAAATAAATAAAAAATTAACTTTAGAGTTCATGACTAGCTACTTTCTTTCAATATCCATATAGAATAGGTAAATAAATTGAAATTAGGATGGTTGGATGTGCTAGAGAAGTTGAATTCTATGTAAGCAATTATGATGCATATTCTTCAATAGTGAAGGACCGTGGCTAACTCGAACATTGTACTTATGTGGCCCTGATATGGGCAAAGAACAGGAACTGCCTTCTGCTCATGCGTTTCTGACAACATAAGAAACAAATTTAGAGAAAATTTGCCACCGTTATCTTACTTGTTTGTTCATCATGAACATCAATAACCCCATTCTTCTGAGAAGCCTTAACCTGATTCCCTACGCTCAATCAATATTTTTGTATTTGAATGAAATATGATGCTATCATTTTATCTTCCTGTATTTACTCTTCGAAGCGCGTAAAATGTACAAGATATATAGATGCAAACAATGTTGCTCATGATGTACATGAAAATTCATGCCAGATTCAGTCCAAACCCATCAATGTTTGTAATGAGAAAATTTTACAGAAACGATAAATTCTAAAAAATTTACTGCTAATGATGTACAAATCAATTGCTCCACATGGAAATTCAGGCCAGATTCAGTTCAAACCCATCAATGTTTGTAATAAGAAAATTCTTTAAAAACGATAAATTCAGAAACGTTATCTTAAAACGAATTATACTAGTGTGAATATATGATTTATTGCAATGTCACAAAATTACATTATTACATCACATCCGCACAAACGAATACAATCCATATTTTGTTATACTTATACACAACTTGTTATTGATTTTGTATTTCTGTTCTACTCTACAAAATGACTCAACCACAGATTTCAATGGCTTTAACATCAGGTTTCTTGATTTTCGCCTTGGGAACCATAACAGTCAGAACTCCATTCCCCAATGAAGCCTTAACCTCTTCCATCTTCGCATTCTCCGGCAGCCTAAACCTTCTCAAGAACTTGCCACTGCTGCGCTCCACTCGGTGCCATGTATCATTCTTCGCTTCCTTCTCCGCATTCCTCTCTCCGCTGATCTGAAGCACTCTCCCATCTTCAACCTCCACTTTCACTTCCTCTTTTTTAAGCCCAGGAAGGTCAGCCTTGAAAACATGAGCTTCTGGTGTCTCCTTCCAGTCCACGCGCGCTGCATTGACGAAAGCTGAAGATGGAGAAGAAACTGGAAAATCTTTAAATGGTTCCCAGATGTCAAAAGCAGAGAAAGGGTCGAAGATGTTTCTCCTTGAATTACCGAAGAAACTTGGAATTAATGCCATCTTTTTCTCTCTGAGAACTAGAACGATTCTGTTGGGTTGTTTGGTTCCGTTGGTTCTTGATCGAAATTGAATATGCTGCTTGTTTGGATGGTGGAATGCGAGAAAGATTGGTTCTGTACTTAAAGCAAGGGAAAGAGAGTTGTAGTAAGTTCTGCAGATATCTGATTGGGCTTTTAGTTACCGAAGATGCGGTTTATTCTCGAATGTTCGATGCTAAGCTTCGAAAAAGGTTGGGTTGGACTTGGGCTTTCCACTATATTCTAGAACTTTTGTTCGATGATCCAAATTAAAAATATCAAATATTAAATAACATATTGTTAAAATATTAATTAATTATATATTCAAAAATTATTCCGAGTCTTAACATTTAATTGTTGGGATTACTTCTATAATTTTTTTTTTTAAACTTCATGTTTATCACATTTGATAACTAAAGTAATTTTTTATTAGTTAATCCTCAAAATCAAACTTTTTCTTTTACATTTTAGTTCTAAAATTATAAAAAATATTATTTTTTATGTTTTAAATATTTTTTTTATTAATGGTTAATTTTATTATATAACTTTTATAACCATATAACTCACTAAAATAATTTTAAAAAATAAAAATATATTTTTTAAGTTATTTGTTGTTGTAGATATCCAATTTAATTGGCTCGCAATGAAGTCCGATGATGAGAAATGACAAACACTGAATGTAATAGCTAGCCCAAGTTCCTTTCAAAATGGACCATAGGCTCAAAATTGAGTAATAAGCCCATGAAGCCCAATAGAGAGGATGTCTTTACCCAAAGCCGTTGAGGTGATGATATAAATATCCAATTTTGGAATAGTTGAGTGTAAATGCAACAGATGACTCTAATAATGAAAATTTATTATAAATCAATATGTGAATATTGATTTTTGAATCTCATAGTTTAATTGCATTGTTTTAAGGACTTAATTGTGATGTTTTCCTTAGTAACCTATTTGAAAAAATTTCAATTCTTTTAGGATCTTTTTGTAATTAAATGTTTAAAAAAAATTATTGCCGATCGGAATTGTAGATTTCCAATCGGAATTGTACTATTCTGATAAGCCTTTTTCATCTTTTAATCCTTTTTTTTTTATTTTTATAATACCCTGATAACATCGTATTATCAGGAGATTTGTTATTTTCAAAATTTGAAAAAAAAAATATCTTATTTATCTCCTGAGGTGGATTTGGTTTTTAGAGAGTTTTTTAAAGAGCCAACAAGAAATCATAGGGGGTCGGCTTCTTCTTCGACTCCTCTTCCTTTTCTTCTTCTTTCTAGAAAAAAGAACACAAAAGGCTTTTAAAAAGAAAAAAAAAAGAGCTTTGAAAGATAGAGAGTTTTGAGATGAAAAGTTATATTCTTAAAAATCAATCAAGCCTGAGAAATAAAATCAAAATTTGTAAATCTTATTCCATCAAAGGTTGATCAAACTCTAAGGGACAATCAATACTGCATCCATAAAATCATTTTCATCTACTCATTTTTTTTATTTGGTTTTAATTTTATTTAATTTTGTTTAACTGCTAATTTTTTTAATTTCCAATTGGAAAAATCAATTTCCGATTGGAATTATAATTTGTAATTTTTTTTGTTTTGTTTCTTTTGTTTGTTTGTTCATTGTTTCTTACTTTTATTTTATTTTATTGATTTTCATTTGTTTGTTCCATTTATTATCAGAGTTATTGCTTTCCTATGTTTATTTGTTCAATTCTTTTATATTGTTTTTCTTTATTTTAATTTTATTTCATTACTTTTTTATTTTCTTTGATTATTATTTTAAATCATTCTAATATTTTTCTTTTTTATTCTTTGTGTTTCATATTTCTATGATGATGAACATATGATTGAATCAAAGAAAACCCATGGAGAATCCATGAATGAAAACCAAGAATCAAGATCCCAATTTAATTTTTATGTATTTTTTATTTTGTTCTATCTAATTTATTTTTTTAGGTTTTGAATTTGTTTAATTTATTTTCTTAAGGGTTGTAATTTTAATTTTATTTTCTTATTATTTTTGGTAGATTTTGTAATAGCCCCGATAATTTGAATAGTGAAACTCTTTAATTTTTTGTACTATTAAAATTAATTAGTAAATTAAGTTCTGTTGACTTTAGCAATAATCAATCTTAATTTTGATTTCAAAAAACTTAATTTTGAGCATTTAATTTGCTTATTTAAGTGTGTATAAGTTAGGACTCCATTGGAAGTTAAAATGAAGTATAATTATCTTGGGCTGATTCGACCTATAAGATTCAAGGAAGCTTTTGACAACCTTAGAGTTTTATAATGAGAGAATTATTTTCTTTATATTTGAAGTAGACATCTTGAGCTTTCTGAATTGGGCTTGCTTGTCAAAATCCAAGTTCATTTGGGTATGTAGATATTAATTCGAAATCCACATATGTTGTTGTCATTTCATATTGCACATCTTTTAATATTTTAGACATATCTTGAGCTATATAAGCCAATTGAAGTGATTAAAAATGATATGGAAATATAAGTCAAATATCTACAACTTTTAAGAAGAATGTATAGGCAAATTCAAGCTTATTCAATATAAAATCATGGGTTAAACTTATGTATTGTTGTCTAATAGTAGTCTACATTTCAGATTGTATAGCTCTTAGTATTTTGGATATATCTTGAGTTACATAAGTCCAATTTAGGTGATTCAAAATGATATGGAAAGACAAGTCAAATATCTATAACTTTCATGAAGAAAGAATAGGCAAATTCAAACTTTTTTAATAGAAAATCAAGGCTTCAACTTGGGTATGGCTATCTAACAATAGTTTGCATTTCAAATTGCATATCCCTTAGTATTTTAGACATATCTTAAGCTGTAGAAGTCCAATTTAGGTGATTTAAAATAATATGGAAATTAATTCAAATATATACAGCTTTTTATGAAGAAAGTATGGGCAAATTCAAACCTTGAGTAGCCAATTATGATTTCAATCCTTGAATAGTTATCTGACAGCACCATATTCAATAATTCAAAATATAGGTATTGGACACATTATTTGCACCTCTAACAGTTATTTGTTTTAGTTTTTGTCTATATAAACAACTTTAGAGCTGAATAGAAGTCAAAAAAACTTGTTATCATTCATTCTTTCTTAAGCTTTAAATTAAGCTCTTAGATTCTCTTAAATAATTCTTTGTTTGTATAACTCTTATGAGAGTTGGTTGTGTGTTAGAAATAAAATTTCCCTTTATCTTAAATCTTAGGATAGATTAGAAGGGAATTGAGATTTATTTCTAAAGAAATTGGTTTAAGTTTTGTCCATTAAAACACTTGGGATTCGATTTTTTGAGTGAACCTTGAAAACTCATGTTGCAAGGTTGTAAGAGTGAGTCATAAAACTCTTATGTAATCTCAATCTTATGAATAAGATTATGGGTGATTGTTGTTGAATCCGAACTCCTTAAATCTTTGTGTTCTTCATTCTTCCTTCTCAACTTCCATTCAATTTTTGTAAAGAACTCTTTTAATTTCTCATTTTTTATTTGATAGTCCTATTCACCCCCCTCTAGGATTCTTTTCAAGTTCATTTGGTAAAACCTTAATTAAAATCAATGGTGATAGTAGATTAACTTCGGTTGCATGTAATTAAAATTAGGCTTAGAAATCATTGAATGTATGTTTTATTTGTTATTATTATTTGGGCTTGTTTGTTTATTTTTATTCATTTTGATCCCCAAGCCCACATTAGGATTTAATTTATTAATTAATAATAGGCTTTTAAAATTATTTTTTAGGTTTAATTAACTTTAAAAATTTAGGCTCCTTGAGGTTAATAGACTTAGACCCACTTTAGTTTAATTAAAATTAACCTAAATTCAACTTAGCCCATTAAACCATTTCCTTTAAAATAAAGAGATTTAGGATCACTTCATTTAATTTAAAATTAATTAGAACTAGACCCACTAATCGAATTTCGTTTTTCTTTAAAATTTAACAGAATTAAGCATATTCCTTTATAATTAAAATCAATAGACTTAGGCTCATTTAAATTAAAATTAAATAGAAATTAGGCCCATTAGCTTTTATACTCATTTGTAAATAAAACATGTAGATTTAGCCCATTTAATTAAAATTAATGTAGATTAGATTAATTTAGGGACGTTGCCTTTTATGAATGCATTGTTTGTATGTTTTTTCATGACTAGTTACCTTAGAGTTAAATGTATGCTTAATCAAGGTTTAAATGAAATTGCATGTAAATAAGGAATAATTTAGTATTTAATAAGGTAATTCTAAATGAACACAAGACTGAAATAAGTTAGTCTTCTATATCCAGAATCTCCTGGTTATGGTGCTAACTCTCTTTTAGAGAATCGAGTTACCACCACCTTTAAATTGTCTCAGTTATTACCCTAGATGGCAACTCCTCATCTCCACGCTATGTCTTTTTGATATAGTAGTGTGTTCTTTAGAACTTGAGATCAAAAAATGTCGAAGTTGCTAAAATCTTAGACGTTCACTAAACTCCGCTGTCTAAGTGACGACTCCATTAGCGATAAGAGATACTAATTCTACTTGTGTTCTTTTGAATTATTTTATTAATTATTATTTTATGATTACATTCATTTGCATGTCCCTATGAATTGATGGCGTTGGTTTATGGTTCTATGATTCCACTAGCTTTATGGGATTATAAATTGGCTAACCATCACTCTTAGCCTTAACTTGATTCAAGAGAGATTACTGGGCTTATTTGACCTTGGCATATAACTTAAGTCCTAAAGGAGGGCATCTTTCTAAGAGAACTTAACTTTTCCACCAGACTTAACCACATATAATGGCCTAGTTATTTCCTTTAGGATTTTACCCAAATTGCTTGTGTTTATTGCTATAAGGTATTTCTATTTATCAAGGCCTAAGCTTATACATTAAAAGCCCATTTGGGTTAATAAAGGTTGGGCTAATCTTTTATACCTAGAAATGTTATTTCTATGCTTTACTGCTTTGAGAGAGTTGGCATGCACGTCATTTCTTAATATCCCATATTAATATTAAGGCTAAGACAAAAAAATCCTAGGAAAAGAGACTCATCTTTGAACTCGTGTATGGGAGGAATAAAGTTGGAAGGATGTATGTACACTTGACTTATGACTTGTATACTTGACTTGAGTTGCTACTTGTTGCATAGCACGTACATCATGCATACATGAACACATGCATTTCATGTATCATACTAGCACTTTATTTTACAGCCATTATAGATTCATCTGGGTCTTCATGTATTTAGGAATGAAAAGGTGGTAGACTAGTTAGAACTAACCCAAGTCCAAAATCAGTAGATAAAGAAATCCTTCAAAGTTTAGAGAAAAGTCCTATTAATTCGCTTTATTTGGAAGCTAAATCAACTCCAACCAAGCAAACAGAAAATGGAACAGTAACAATAAGGAAACTTGACCTTATAAGACATTAAGAGAGCTTTGATAGATAATATGAGAGCCATGATGCAAGATGAACTGAGACAAGCCTTAACTAGATTAATGCCACTTGCTACTGTTACCATACCACCTATAATTGAATAAGTATATGGTGATGTAGCTATTCCACCTACTGAAAATATTATACCTGATACACTTATAGTTGTTGCTCCTGCTCTTATTAATAATGTTAGAGGCCAACCTGTTGTTAAAAATCCATATACTGCTGAAGTGAAGCTTGAGGATGTTAAGAACTACATGGTGGAGAAAGCAAAAAGGGAATCACTTGAACTAGTCCAAGATTATGAGTCTAAGCATATACAAGCACTTACTCAGAAAATGTCTAAAAAGGAGGAACTGATAAGAGGACAAGGCATGGGATACTTATTTAATTTTATTAATATGTTGCAAATGGAAGGGGATAAATTGCTTAAGAAAATTAAAATGCCCCAATTGTAGAAGTTTGATGGAACTAGAGATCTAAGGATCCACCTTAGTCAGTATATAACAAGTATGAGCACCACTAAAGCCCCATTAGTGGTAGTCACTAAGTTATCTGTATTATCCTTAGAGGGAATGGCTATAAATTGGTACCATGGTTAGAAAAACTGCTCGAGCTGATTAAAGGGAATTATGTACTACTTTTTAAAATAATATGAGTATAATACAAAGTTAGAAGTGTCCATTTGGGATTTGGAATTGACTAAGCAGAAACCTAATGAATCTTTTTCAAACTTTTTAACCAAATTTATAAATAAGGCAGGATTAATAAAAAATAAACTAACTAATAAAGATTAGGTTAGGATGATAGTTTAAAATATGTCACCTCATCTGGTTGAAAGGTTACAAATAATGAATCCTAAAACATTTGTGGACCTTTATGATGATGGATTGCAAGATGAGGAAATTGAGAGTGAGAAAAGAAGAGCTCTAGAACTATTGGAGTATTAACCAACTAGGGGCATACAATAAAAAAGCATTTGCCGGGTTGAGGAAGTGCATAATGTTCAACAACTAAGGAAATTCTCTAATTTAAACTAGCCTCTATTAAAATTTTTAGACCACTCGATGCAAAAGGGCTTGCTTAAACCCTTTACCTTTTCTAAACCACCAAACCCAAATGTCCTAGGATATGACCTAAATAGTTATTGCAAATTCCAACAAGTTACTAGCCATTCCATAGACACTTATACCCGCCTTAAATATAAAATCCAAAACCTTATAGACTCTAAAAAATCATAGACCCTGAAAACCTAAGCACCATTAATAATCTTTTCCCAAACTATCAAAATGTACCTCCCCCAACTATCATGATGATCAACTCAGGAGTCAGTGTGGAAGAAGTGTTAAGCTTCTTTGAGAATATAAACCTCAAAATTAATGAGAAATCTCATAATGCCCCCAAAGATGGGGAAGGAGTAGAAAATTTATTAAGGTAGCCTTCAAGTAAGTTTAACTATAAGGTGTTTTATATTAAACCACCTTCTTTTGACATATCCTTCGAGTCAATTGTGCCTATGGGATGGGGTGATGAGTTTCATAATGAGAAACTACAAGACAAGAAAGAAAAATGTACAATTGAGGTATAGAAAGATGAAGTAATGGAGACAGTGTAAACGGAGGTGTTTAGCGCGCATCCAAGATTTTACTAACCACAACACTGTTTAGGCTCAGGGCCTTAGAGAACACACCACTATGCCACAAAGTTATAGCACGAAGATGAGAAGTCACCACCCAGGGTAATAATTGGGACAATTCGATTGGTGGTACTCGATTCTCTAAAAGAAAGTTAGCACCACAACTAGGAGATTCTGGGAACGAAATACTAACTTTTTTTAGTCTCATATTCATTTAGAATTATTTTATGAATTACTATCTTATTCTCTATTTACACACAATTTTATTAAACCCTAATTAATCATCCATCTAGCCTTAAAGCGAATTAGTCATAAAATTGTATGTAAAAAATGCATACGAAGCGCATCGTCCCTAGGTCTAAACTATATTTATTTTATTTTAAAGTTAGCTAATTCTACATTTTTATTTTCAAGTGAAATGGATTAAAGGTGGACCTATATATTAATAAATGAGCTTAAGTCTATTAATTTCAATTTTAACTAAAAATTGGTATATAGTCTACAAATTTTAAAGAAAGGAATTAATTAGTGGGCCTAATTATAATATGATTTTAATTTAAATAAAAAAATGGGCTTAAGCCTATTTGTTTTAAAAAAAAAATGGAATTAATGGGTTGAGCTAAAGTCTGAGTTAAATTTTAATTAAACTAAAAATGGGTTTAAGTCTAAATTAACCAAATGGGCCTAAATTAATTTTAAAATTAATTAAACTTTAATCCAATTTTAAAAAGCCTATTAATGAAAAGGGTTAAAGCCTAACATGGGCTTGGGGCCCAAAACATACAAAAATAAACAAACAAGCCTATATATATATATATATATATATATATATATAAACAATCAAATAAAAAAAATCAAACAAACATTTAAATTATTTCTTCTAAAAAAACCTAATTTTAATTAACATATAACCTAAATTAACCTACAGCCTCCATTGATTTTAATTAGGGTTTACCAAATTAACCTAATTTACTAATTAATTTTAATAGTGTAGAAAATTAAAGAATATTCATTATTTCCCACTATTAGGGCTATTATAACCTACTATAAAAATAAATAAAATAATAAATACATGCTCATAATAAAAATATAAACCAATAAAAAACATAGAAATAATAAAAATAAATTAAGTTCAATTAAAACCCTAATCTATGTTCAAACGATATATGAGTATATCCATGGCATTCCCTGAACCTTCATCGGTTATCCATTGATTTTGTTCTCCACGATGTTCATGTCACCCAATCCATCAAGAGAATAAAAAATAGTCAGTGAATGATTAAAAATAATAATATAAACAAAATTAAATATGAAATCAAAATCAAAATTAAAGAAGAAGGAGAAGAAAATTTGAGAATGAAATGCAATATTAATTTTCCTCAGAAGGATAATCACCATTGATGAAAGCCTCTAGCTTTTGTTGTGTTTTGTCTGTGGTTTTAATTTATTTGATCTGATTTTTAGTAAAGAACTACAAAAAAGTATGTGAAAAAATAAGAGAGGAAAGACAATGTTTTTTCGGCTCACGGTTAAGAATCAGAAAGGTAAAGAAAAAATAATAAAACCCTAGTAGCCTCATTATGAAAAGCAAATCCCTTTATTTATAAAAAAAAAAGATAATAAAAGTAAAACTTTAATCTAATCTAATCCTAACAATTTGAATTATTAGGAATTATGATAAAATTAAACAACTAGATAAACAAATAACTAAATAAAGAAAAAAATTGTGATATTAGCTAATGGCGCCACTTACTGCCAAATTAATTCATTTGGTCCATTTAGGCCATTGGCCCATCTCCTTTCTTTAGTTAATTAACTTTTTTTTTAGGCTTACTTGGTGTTTTGGTAAATTTTCCCTTTTTTTTAATTTTTTCCTTTTTATATTTTTTTCAATTTTCTTTTTATATATTTTTTTAAAATAAATAAAATTTAAAAATAAATCCTAAAAATAATTTACATTTTAGTTCAAAACTAATAAATCATATCTAATAAACCTAATTTCACAGTCAATTTTCATCATTGGGTCCTCTGTCGCATCCAAACTCAAGTCATCCCAAAATTGGGTGCTTACAGTTGCCCCTTTTTATCATTGTTTGCTTAACAAATTGCGGCAAAGCAAATAAGCACACAATTTCAAGGCGAACAATCAGAACACTTACCTGTGTATCGTGACCATGCATTGCATTATGTCGTGTTGAATGCGATTTAAGGAACACTAGAATTCCTGTGGAATTTCTAGTTATGATGATATCACTATGTTCAGTGAATAGCGATTAACACTATGTTCAGTGCATTTTGAAAATAAACTAGAGTTCCAGTGGAACATATAGCGGTGATGTTATCACTGTGTTTAGTGAATAGTGATTGACATTGCATTTAGTGCATTTTGTTATTTTCCCTATGAGACATTTAACGTGTGACACTATATTTCTTGTGGGATGTCTAACAATTGTGATTTTCACTATATTCCCTATGGGACATCTAGTGATCGTGATTTTCACTATATTCCCTATGGAGTGTCTAGTGATTGTGATTTTCACTATATTCCCTATGGGACATCTAGTGATTGTGATTTTTGCAATATTCCATGTGGGATGTTTAGTAAAAATATACTATAACTATTGTGTAGTGTTTAGTTGAAGACAAATATACTATAGATCCTATGGAGCGTCTAATAAATAGTGATAATGGTACTATAGGTCTTGTGGAGCGTCTAGTAAAAGATTTGAAATGTGCTATAATTCTTGTAGAATGTCTAGCAAAAAGTGATTTGATAATGTGCTATAACTACTATCTATTGTCTAGCAAGTTGTGATTGTTATAACTATTATGTAACATATAACAAAGTGGATCTGAAAATTATATTATAGCTACTATATAGCATATAACAAAGTGAATATGAAAATTATGTTATAACTATTGTGTAGCATATAATTAAGATGAAGTGTAGTGTATGCAAAATGCAGACATCATATTAGAATTTCATGCTAACTAGGATTTTGAGATTTTATGTTGATCAATTGATTAACTTGTTGGCACTAGTGCTGATTCCACATGTTAGGTTTATTTTTTCTAGACTTGTTGTTCATGAAAACTTGTTGAAGTTAGTTTTAGCATGATAATTTTACAATAAAGTACATTATATATTTTAAATATAAGAAAATTCATCACTTTATCATGAAATAACCTGCACCTAATGAATCTCACTAATTTTGATTTCTATGATTATCATTTATTTACCATTTGCAAAGGTTAGAGGTATTATTAACCATCTTATGCTAAGAGCATATTTTTTACCAAGTGAAGAGCTTGCTTCCACACTTAAGTTCAGGGAGAATCTGCTTAAACAAAACTCATTGAAATTAAGTATAAACATATCGAATTATGAGTATTAAAATAGCTTTTGAACTATTTTTATATTTTTCTTCCTTATCCGAGTATTCCTTCGCCTTTCTGATATTACTCAGCTTGGATACCATTGGATAGGTCATTCATGTACTTATACTCTTTTAGAGCATTGGAGTAAATATAGCAGCTTTTGATATGGTCCTCTTTTAGTATTCCCTTGCCTTTCTCGTATTACTCAATGTGGATACCACCAGAGGTTTACGTTAATACTCTTGCTTATTTATTAGCATTGGAGTAAATTATGCTTACTCTTATTTTGATTCTCCTCTTAGTGTTCCCTCGTCTTTCTCATATTACTCAGTGTAGATACCGTTGAGGGATTTGTACTCATACTCATTTCTAAGCATTGGAGTAGATTATATGCACATTTATTATTCAAAAGACTAAAATGATACTTTAAAATTCAAGCAATTTATACTGTAAGTCCATAGATTTTATCTTTGTATATTCTTTCCCTCGTTTAGGTGTGAAAAGAGTATTAGATTGATTATAATTTATAAACACTCAACACAAAGCTGTTAACTAATCATCTGAATTTCGTGAGGCTAATAAAAAAAAGCCATTATAATCAAAGGTTATAAGATAGGCTTTTCACACACGATCTCATGAAGTGGATGAATTTACTTTCAATTTATGAATTTTATGATCGAGATGGTACTTTATTACATAATAGAGTTTTGTTACTCCTTTTATTATCTTAGTGAGGGTTTAACATTTGTTTTCTTACCCATTCTTATTGATGTATTGGTTCATTTCCCTTTCTTCATTCTTTTGTTTTTTTCCTGCACAAAATACCATAAGTTAGTATGGTTTATTTGTAAGTGAAGAGATTCTATCAAAATGCAATGTTATTCTTTTGCATTCTTCCCTTTTGAGTATGTTGATGATGTCTCTGATCATAAGGTTATAATACTCCATCATTGAAGTCATGGCCTAGGTTTGAATTTGCCTTTCCGCCATTCCTTTAATACCATGGTAAAGGGCTTCATTCCTCTTCTTGACATCTCTTGCAAAAAAGGTTCAGGAGTTAGAGATCTTATTTCATAATCAAATAATTTTCCATAGTGCATTCATTTTAAGTTTTGAGTGCGTTCTTCCCTTTTATAAGGTTGACGAATGTATTACTGACATATTGGACCTTCTCATTACCTTATTCCATACCCTATATTAGTCTAACTATTATGGAGAGATATTCCAGATGATGCTCCTGATGAGACTATAGAGATGGATACTGAGTTTGAGGAGCCTGAATATCCTATCTAGCCTTTTGAGGTCGCCAAGATGACATTTTTGCAAATATCACTATCGGTGATATTCCCTTACTGGATGGACCAATAATTAATTGGGCTCCTATGATCTAGAGTCCCATTGAGCATCAACTTCATCAGAATAGTGTTACCTTTTTTCCTTCAGATGCTTTACATGTGAACATTCTAACTACCTTTTTGTGCTTTTACAACACTAATCTTCAATGTTAATAGCAAAGTGTTTGCACAATCTTGCCTAGGCTCAAAGACTTTATTATGCAAAGCAAATATTTCACAATAAATGTATGCAAGTGTATGCATATTATGTATGACATGCATGATACTAATAGGTCTTATGTTTGGAATAAAGCTATGTTTGTAGCTTGGAGTGTGAGAACGACGTGCCTCATCAACAACTTATAGGTTTAAGCACTGGATGTTTTGGACTAATGACTAGGCTAGCAAGTGTGGTCCGTGGCTTTACACTAGAGCTCATGATTGACCAATGCACTATTGAACTTTTCTTTTTTATTACTATTTTTGTTGTATAATAACTGACATATTTGTATGCTTGTAGTTTACTCCTTTTTGCCCTAAGATCTTTTTTACTAAATTTGAAGTTCTAGTGTTGTATTTATTATTTTTCCCCCAAGCTACCTAAAGTTACATTTTCCCCCATCTTCATTATGAATTCATTCTAGCAATCTTTTTCTTCATATGTGCAAGAGACTCGATTTGGTCACTGTTGTTGTTAGGAGTCTTACTAACCCTCTTAGTTGCGGTCTCATGTATTGAAGATTTAGAGGAGTAGGCGAACTAATTGAAGTGAGTTATTAATGATGAAATCAATTGGACTTGCACTTTGAATAATTCTTAAGCAGAATATGAGGCTTGATGCTAATGCAATAATTAATGACAATTACAAGGTATGGGTTACAACGCAAGTTATTGAGCTACCTGAATTCTCAAGGTATAAGGGGACACTAGGCTTATAAGGAAAACTAAAATAGTGATCTCATAGCTCTGATTTAGCTTTCATTATGTATTGTCTTTCCATTCAAATACTTATACAATATAATAAATACGAATATGCGATATTTGAATAAAAATCTAATATTCAATTTTAATCATTCATTAGGGCCAAAATGAGAACATTCATTACATCACATGATACAACTCATGTTATCAGCCAATCATGAAATTTTCTCTTTAATTTTTACCTTACTGTTCTTTTTTTCTTTTTTTTTCTTTCCTTATTTTTTCTATTGTTTTTATTTTTTTCTAAAATTTCCTATCTTCAAAAGTTATATCATGTGTTATATGTATGATCTTTGAATTTGCATTTGTGCCCATGTTGAATGACTCTAATTGAATTGAATTTATGTCAAATATGCAGATGCAATCAATATCATAATGCACATTACCATGAGGATGTATATTACATAAGTAAGCATGATCATAATTTATATCATCGACCACTAAAACAAAATAGAAACTAAAATTTTATTCAAAGAAGACAATAAGAAATTTTATTTCCTATTCTAAATGCTAAGGATGATGAGTCTTATAGTATTTGTCCTTGAGGCAGTTGAAATAACAACTATTTTTGTAATTCTTGCATCTTTTTGCAAACTATCTCTATGACTTCATCTTCCTGTACCTTAAATGTGCATTTTTCTTTCTTGTCTAGTAGCTTCTCATCATCAAACTCATCACCCCATCCTATAGGCATAATCAACTCGAAGGGTATTTCAAAAGAAGGTGGTTTAGTATAAAATACTTTATAATTGAACTTGCCTAAAGGCTAACCCAATAAGTCTTTTGCTTTTTCCACATTTTAGGGGTAGTAGGAAATTTCTCATTGGTTTTAAGGTCTAAGTCTTCAAAAGAATTTAGCACTCTCTCTTTGCTTACTCCTAAGTTAATCATTATGGTGTCTAGTGGTGGAATATTTCAATAGTTTAGGAAAGGATTATTTATAGTGTTTAGGCTTTCAGGGTCTGTGATTTTTCCAAAGTCTATAAGGTTTTGAATTTTATGTTTAAGGCAGGTACATGTGTCTATGGAATGACCAATAACTTAGTGGAATTTGCAATAACTTTCCGGGTTATAGCTAGGGACATTTGGGTTTGGCAGTTTGGAAAAGGTGAGAGGTCTAAGCAAGCCCTTTTGCATCAAGCGATCTAGGACTTTGGATAGGGGTTGGTTGAAATTGGAGAATCTCCTTGGTATTTATACAACATGCACTTCAATAACCCGATTAGTGCTTCCTTGTTGTGTGCCCCTAGTTAGATAGTTTCTTACTCCAGTGGCTTTGGAGCTATTCTTTTTCTCACTTTCAATTTCCTTAGCTTGTAAACCATCATCATAAAGATGTACAAATGTTTTAGGATTCATTATTTATAGTCTTTTAATTAGATTGGGTGACACATTTCGTACTATCATCCTAACCTGATCCTTCTTAGCCAGTTTATTTTTCATTAATCCTGCTTTATTCATGAAACGAGTCAAGAAATTAAAAAAAAAAACTCATTGGATTTCTATTTAGTTAATTCCAGATCCCTGATGGATACTTCCAATCTAGTATTATACTCATATTTTTTAATAAAATTAGTACATAACTCCTTCCAATCAGCCTTGATAGATTTCTCTAACTCATGATACCAGTTTACAGCTATTCCCTCTAAAGATAACATAACCAACCTAGTGATCACTGCTAATGGGGCTTTAGTAGTGCTCATAGTTATAGTGTATCGACTTAGATGAATTCTAGGATCTCTAGTTCCATCAAACTTTTATAGCTAAGGCATTTTGAATTTGTCAAGCAGCTTGTCACCCTTTATTTACAATATATCATTGAAGTTGAATGAGTATCCCATGCCTTGTCCCCTAATCAGTTCTTCCATTTTAGACATTTTATGGGTCAATGCTTGCATCTGCTTGGACTTAAGGTCTTGTACTAATTCTAGTGATTCTCTCTTAGCTTTTTCTACCAGGTAATTCTAAAAAATTCCACCTTTATATCAATGATAGGTGGATTTCTTGCAACAGGTTGCCCCCTAACATTATTGGTAGTAGGTGGAGCATTTATGGTAGGTGGGATAGCAGCAGGAGCCGGTGGTTGTTCAAGTGTAGGTGGTGGTATAATAACAATGGCAGGTGGCATCAATATAGCTAGAGCTTGTCTTAGTTCATCCTGCATTATAGCCTCATGTCATCCATTAGAGCTCCTTTGATGTCTTATAAGGTCCAGTTTTATCCTTATTGTTGTTCCATTTTTATAGGCTCAGTTTGGGTTGGTTTAGCTTCCAAATAGAGCAGGTTGATAGGACTTCTCTTTAGTCTATCGAGCCTGTGAAGGATTTCTTTTGCTAGGGCTTTAGGACTCTAACTTGCTCTTTTTAGTCTACCACCTTTTTGTCCCCAAATACGAGAAGACCTAGATGAATCTATAATGGTTGTAAAACAAGGTGTTAGTATGATGGATGAAGTGCATATATGCATGATGCACGTGCTATGCAGCAAGTAACAAGCAAGCAAATAACATGTAACAAGTATCAAGAAATAATCAGTAGGCAACATGCAAGTATAAAGCTTCCAACCTTATTCCTCCCATACACATATTCAATGGCAAGTTTATTTTCCTAGGATTTTTTTTCTTGGCTTTAATATCAATAGGGGATATCAAGGACCAACATGCATGCCAAATCTGTCTCAAAGCAGTAAAGCATAGAAACAACATTTCTAGGAATAAAGGTCTAGCCCAATCTTTATTACCCCATAGGGCTTCAAAAGTATGGTTTTGTGCTTTTATAGATAGAAATACCTCATGGTAATAAGCATATAAATAGCACTTCTAAGTATAAAGGTCTAGTCCAATTTTTATTGGCCCAAGTGGGCTTTAAAAGTACGGGCCTAGGCTTTTATAGATAGAAATACATCATGGTAAAAATCATACAAGAAATTTGGGTAGATCCTAAGGGAAGTAACTAAGCCATTATATGTGGTTAGAGTCTGGTGAAAAGGTTAAGGTTCCCTTACCAAGATGAGTTGAGTTATAGGCTAAGGTTAGAGGGGCTCGACATCCTTTACTAACTCGAGAGAAGATTACCCCCTTTAAGGACTTAGGTTATAGACTCTGGTCAGATGAGCTCGGTAATCTCTCTTGAACTGAGTTAAAGCTAAGAGTGATGGTTAGCCAATTTACAACTCCATGAAGCTAGTGGAATCATGGAATCATAAACCAACGCCATCGGTTTAATAAGGACATGTAGAATGAATGCAAGAATGAAATAATAATCAATAAAATAACTCTAAAGAACACAAGTAGAATCAGTGTCTCTTATCCCCAGTGGAGTCACCACTATAGACAGCGGGGTTTAGCATGCATCCAAGATTTTAGCAACCATAACTGTTTAGGCTCAAAGCCTTAAAGAACACACCACTATGCCACAAAGTCATAACGTGGAGATGAGGAGTCGCCACCCAGGGTAATAATTAGGACAATTCAATTGGTGGTAGTTGATTCTCTAAAAGAAAGTTAGCACTACAACCAGGAGATTCTGGGAACGGAATAAAATTATATGTAAAAAATGCATATAAAGCACATCATCCCTAGGTCCAAACTATGTTTATTTAATTTTAAAGTTAGCTAATTCTACATTTTTATTTTTAAGTGAAATGGATTAAAGGTGGACCTACATGTTAATAAATGAGTTTAAGTCTATTTATTTCAATTTTAACTAAAAATGGGTATATAGTCTACAAATTTTAAAGAAAGAAATTAATTAGTACGCCTAATTCTAACCTGATTTTAATTTAAATGAAAAAATGGGCCTAAGTCTATTTATTTTAAAAGAAATGGAATTAATAGGCTGAGCTAAAGTTTAAGTTAAATTTTAATTAAACTAAAAATGGTCCTGAGTCTAAATTTTAATTAAACCATTCTTGAATTAATGGGCTGAGCTTACCGACAGTTAGCGAGAAGATACAAGAATAGCCATTTTGTTAGCCACCTGAAGGATAGCCACCTTGAGACTTAGGGTCCCTAGCATTTAGAATAAAAAATAAATTTCTTGTTGTTTTCTTTGAATATCATTTTAACCTCTTTAGAACTTTTGTTATAATGATCAATGATATGAATTTTGATCATGCTTACTTATATAACGTGCATCCTGATGGTATTGTGCCTTATGATATTGATTATGTCTGCATGTTTGACATAAATTTGATCCAATTATATTCATTCAGCATGGGTACAAATGCAAATTTAAAGAACATTCATATATCACATAATATAACTTCTAAAGAGAGAAATTTTTTTAAAGAAAAAGAAAGAAAGAACAAAAAAGAGAAAAAAAAAGAACAGTAAAGTAAACTTAGAGAGAAAAATTTAGGACTGGTTGATAATAACAGTTGTATCATGTGATGTAATGAATGTACGTATTTTTGCCCTAATGAATGAGTAAAATTGAATTTGAAATTTTTGTTCAAATATCGCATACTTGTCTTTATCATACTGTATAAGTATATGTATAGAAAGACAAAACATAATGAAAGCTAAATCAGAGCTATGAGATCATTATTTTAGTTATGTTTTCTCTTTTATTGCCCTTTTATGATTTTGTTTGTAAGTCTAGTGTCCTCTTGTACATAAACAATTTAGGTGGCTCAATAACTTATGATGCAACCCATACCTTGTAATTATCATAAATCATTACATCAGTATCATATTCTGCTCAAGAGTTCTTCAAAGAGCAAGTCCATTTTATTTTACCTTCAAGAACTCTCTTCATTCAGTTCACTCACTCTCTATATCTTTAATACACGAGATTGCAACTAATGGGGTTAGATTAATAGGAATAGTGGACAAAATGAGTTTCTTGCACACATGGAACTATTGTTAAAATAAAGTTGATAAGTTCAGAATATAGGTCTAAGGGAAAATTGCAATACATTAAATCCACATTCAAAGAGCAAAGATGGAACATTGAAGTATAAGAGTTTTACGGGCATAAAAAAGTACATTATAAGCAACAACCAATAATTCATCAATACAGCACACCCTAGTCATTTGTCCGATGAGCTCTAATATCATAAGTACCAACAGTGAAGCATTTAATGCTCAAACCTATAAGCTATTGATAAAACACCTCATTCTTACACTCCAAGATCAACAATATAGCTCTATTCCAAATAGGAGACTTATTAGGATCATGCATGTCATACATAGCATGCATACACTTGCATACATCTGTTGTGAAATACTTACTTTGCATAATAAAGTCTTGGAGCCCAGATAAGATTGTATAAATACTCTACCACTAACATTCAAAATCAATGTTGTAAAAGTGCAAAAAGGTAGTCATAATGTTCATATGTGAAGCATCTGAAGGAAAAAGGGTAATACTATTAAAGTGAACTTGATGCTCAATAGGACTTTAGACTACATGAGCCCAATAAATCATCGACCCATCTAGGGAAGGAAAATTACTAACAAAAGCATCATCCTGGAAACCTTGAGGGACTAGATAGGAGGCTCAAGCTCTTTAGATTCAACATCCACCTTTATAGCCTCTTCTGAAGCATCACTTAGAGTCTTAACAAAAGGAAAACCTACTCCCATGAACTGTGAATGTAAAAGACAATTAAAACATTAAGAGTAATAAAAAAAAACAAGCATACTTTAGATGGGTCAATGGGAATCTATCGCAAAAAAATGCTTTTAAATGTATCTCTTATAGCCACGAGAATGCTCAAACAAAGACAAAGCATCAAATCCTTGAAACACTTATCTTGATTCCTTATCGGAAGGTCCAACATACCAGCAATACATTCGTTAACCCTAAAAAGGGAAGAATGCACTTCAAAAATGAAATGAATGCACTTTGAAGAATTATTTGATCATGAAATAAGACCTCTGACTCCTGAACTTTTTTTTGCAGAAGATGTTAATAAGAGGAATGAAGCCCTCTACCATAGCATTAATGGAATAACGGAAAGATAAATTCAACCCTAGGCCATGACCTCAATAGTGTAGTATGATGACCTTATGATCAGAGACATCATCATCACAATCATAAGGGAAGAATGCAAAAGAATAACATTGCGTTTTGATAAAATCTCTTAATTTTCAAATAGACTATACTAACGTATAGTATTTTGTGCAGGGAAAAACAAAAGAGAGTGAGAAAGGAGAAAAGAACCAGCATGATAATAAGAATGAGCAAGAAGGTGAACACCAATCTTTCATCAGAATATCACCATGTGTGATAAACACCTTGAAAATATTAAATGGAAGTAGTATAATCCTATTTCCTTAGAATTTTGTAATAAAGGACAATCCTAATAATAAAATCCATAGACTAAAAGTAAATTAATCCACTTTACGAGATCATGTGTAAAAAGCTTATCTCATGACCTTTATCATAATGGCTCTTTTTTTTATTAGCCTCATAGAATTTAGATGATCAGTTAACAGCTTTGTGCTGAGAGTTTATAAACTCTAATAAATCTAATGCTTACTTTACACCCAGATGAGGGGAAGAATATGTAAAAAAAAAATCTATGGACTTGTGACATAAATTTCTTGAATTTCAAAGTATTATTTTAGTATTTTGAATGATAAATGTGCATATAATCCACTCTAATGCTAAAAAATGAGTATGACTACAAAATCCCTTGATGGTATCCATGCTAAATAATATAGGAAATGTGGGGGAATACTGAGAGGAGAATCAAAATAAAAGCAAGCATAATGTACTTCTATACTAAAAAATGAGTAAGAGTATCAATATGAGCTTCTAGTAGTATCCATGCTAAGTAATACGAGAAAGGCAAGGGAATACTAAAAAGGACCACGTTAAAAATTTTCTCTATTTACTCTAATTTTTGTAAGAGTATAAGTATCCAAAGGACCTTTCCAATGGTATCCATGCTAAGTAATATTAAAAAGGTAAGAGAATACTCGGATAAGGAAGAAAAGCACATTAATAACTCAAAATTCAATTTGTTTATGCTCAAATTCCATGATTTTTGTTAGCAAATTCTCTCTAAAATTTAGGTATGGAAGTTAGCTCTTCACTTGGTAAATAATATGGTCTCAGTATAAAATGGTTAATGATACCTTTAACAATTATGAAAGAAAAATAAATGATAGTCATGAAAATCAAAATTAGTGAGATTCTTTGAGTGCATGCTATCTCATGATAAAGTGATGAATTTTCTTATAGATTTTCAAAAGAAAGTACCTTTTATAACAATCATCATGTTGAAATAACTTCAATAAGTCTTTAGGAATAGCAAGTCTAGAAGAAGATAAACCTAACATGTGGAACCAGCACTAGTGCCAACAAGTTAAATATGGTTATCAAGTAATAAAGGCAGATGCTCATAGTCAATCAGTAAAAATTCAAAGACAATCAGCCAAAAAAAAATTTCTTATCAATCAACACAGTTAATCAACATAAAATCTCAAAATCCTAGTCAGCATGAAATTCTAATTTGATTTCTGCATTTTGCATACACAATACAAATTTAAGATTCACTTTGTTATATGCTACACAATAGCTATAACAAAATTTCAAAATCACCCAGTTACATGCTACATATTAGCTATAACTCAAATTTTCTTCAATCACTTTTGCTAGACACTACACAGTAGTAATAGTATATTTTTGCTAAACGTTCCACATTAAATATAGCAAAACTTTCAATCACAATTACTAGACATTCCATATCAATTATAGTACAATTCGCTAGACATTACATAGTGGTTATATCATATTTTCGCTAGACTATTCATATGAAATATTATGAAAATCATGATCATTAGACATCCCACAGGGAATATAGTGAAAATCATTATCGCTAGACGTTCCATAAGGAATATAGTGAAAATCACAAACATTAGATGTCCCATAGGAAATATAATGAAAATCATTTGTAAAACGTCCTATAGGGAACACAGTGTCAGTCGTTATTCACTGAATACATGATAGCATCAATGCTATATGTTCCACGGAAACTATAGCCTATTTTCAAGATACACTGAACACGATGTCAACTGATATTCACTGAACACAGTGATAGCATCACCGCTATATGTTCCACCGAAACTATAACATATTTTCAAAATACACTGAACACAGTGTCAACTACTATTCACTGAACACATTGATAACATCACCACTATATGTTCCACTGGAACAATAGCCTGTTTTTAAAATACACTAAGCACAGTGTCAATTGTTATTCACTGAACATATTGATAGCATCACCGCTATATGTTCCATCTGTAAAGACCCAGTATTTTAAATAAAAATAATATTATTTTGAGATATGCAATATCAATAATTTTAAATTTTAATTGTATATTATTATTGTTAATTACGAATATTATTTATATAATTATTTTAAGAGATTTGTTTACGTAAAAATAATTTATTTTACGTGGTATTAATATTAATATTATTATTATTATTATTGTTGTTGTTGTTGTTGTTGTTGTTGTTGTTATTGTTGTTGTTGTTGTTGTTGTTATTAATATTCTTCTTCTTCTACCATTGAGCACCACCACTATACATTACTAGCCGCCAGTAAAGCCACCGGGAAGTCGCTGCACCACTAAAGAAAGAGAGGCTGAAACTTGAAGCTTCACGTCGCCGGTGAGCTTCCAGCCACCCCAGCTCATTGGACAGGACTCGTTTGGAAGCTTTTTTGTCAATGAGTCCATTTTCGAGCTCTTTTTGAGCTCAAAACCTCTAGATTTTTAGGTATCTTCAATTTTTAGTGTTTTTTTTTTTATTTTTTTTAGCTTGATAATTTTTAATTCTTGCAAACTTGCTTCACAAATGTTGTTTTTTGTAGCTCAAGCTTCTCAAATATTTTTTTTTTGAATTTTTTTGAATTAATTTGAATTTTGGTTAATTTTTATTATTTTAATATTAAATATTGAATTTTTTATAATTATGCTAATTAATTATTTTTTATGGAATTTAGTTAAATTAGTGTTTGTAATGTGAGTTAATAATTTTAGAATTATTAAAATAATTTTTGGTGAATTTATATAATTTTTAGGAATATTAATTATATTTTGTATATTTTGTATTATTGAGTTAATTGTGTAATTTTGTGAAAAATATATGTTTTATATGATTTTAGAATTATTTAGGGTATTAAAATGATTTTTATAAATTATTTACTATTTTTAACTAATTAATACTAATTTTTGAAAATTATATTTAAATAATATATTATTTACTATTTTGGTGATTAAATGGATTTTTAATTACTTTTATGCATATTTAGGCTATTTAAGCTATTTGAATATATAAAAGTGAAATTTTACTATTTTATATTGAATTATTGAAAAATTGGATTTTTATTAATATTATATTATTATTATTATGAAAATAATTGTATTTGGTGTTTTATTGTTTAAATATATTATATTTTGGTATTTTGAGAATATTTATAGAATTTAATATTTTTATATATATTTATTGTTTTATTTTATTTTTGATGAATTTGTGAACCTCAGTTGGGAATTGTGCTATTCGGGATCCCAACCCAATGTGTTGTGCAATCTTTGTTAGAAGTGCATTTTTCTTGTAGGATCGGCTCTATTTTTTAGTAGAGAGATGTCTATTTTATAGAGGAGATTCTACCGAATTTTTGATAGAATTTTCATAAAACGTGACGTCGGGTCAATTCTGAATTTATGCGTCTATCTAATTTTTGTATTCCTAGATTGAGTTTCCTTTAGAAGTATAAGTTAGGAATTTATTCTGATTGTTAGTATTTATTTATTTTCTAGTTGCGCTGAGCCCGAGACCTATTGGACCAGGCCCATCAAGCCAGTCTCGAGGAACGCAAAATTGTAAGTTATTTTTTTATATATACATTGAATATAGGATGCATGATATTGAGTATTCATGTTTTTAATATGTATTTAAACATGAAATATTTTAGTATATGTTAGGTATATTTTCAATATGTTTTTGGTATATTTCAATAAATATGATTGTTATATTTTCATTATACACTTAGAATATTTTTGGTATATTCATGGTTTATATTCGGTATATTTATAGTTGATGTTGGTTAAATGTAGTGTATATATATTTGAAATATATTTAGTATATTGTTGGTATATTTCTGGTATATATATTGGTTTATTTCGTTGTTATGAATGTTAAAATGTTTAATTATGCATTATTTATTTCCCATATGTATATTCAATTTTATTTGAATGATATCTATAGAACGTGCTACCTAGTGAGCAGCACTATGATCGTGTACGTACTGGTGTGATAGATTTTTAGGGTTGAGATATAAATCACTTGAGGTGACATTTATTTGATTGATTGATTTTGAGATTGATGTGATTGAGTAGTGTCATTGCAAGACCTCGATTGACCTAGTGTCTCGAGGCTAGTCACACTAACAGTGAGACTGCTGCAACTCGGTTGACTTAGTGTATCGGAGCCAGTCTATTGTCCAAAATGGAATAAGATAATTAATTTGGAATTAAGTGAGCCTATAGGGCTAGAGAGATATTTTTTATTAAGGTTGCGTGTAATTAGGATTCTATTTGATCCTTCATTAAAATAAATATATTTTTCAGCATTTATTATATATAAAAAGTGATTTCAGCATCTATGTAAAATTCTTGTATATATTTGTATATATACTGATGCTTGATTGCATATGACATTAAGAGGTGCATGTACATATAATATAATAATTCAGTCAATAAGGTCTGACTCCTATCAGTTGTTTATTTTTCAGGAGACTCTTTTTCTTCAGACCTCAGTAGTAGGCCCATACGTCGAACTTCTTCAACCCCGGCTAGTTTATATAAATTACTTATTTGACTTTTATTGTACTGTAGAGAACTGCAGTAACAGTAGTGTTTGTATCTGTAAAATGGTTTTTATGTCAAAGACCTTTCTCTGAATATTGTATGAAATATTTTTATTTTATGATATGACATCAAGTATTTATTTTATATCATTTTAAGATTTTAATTATTGTGTATTTTATTTATTTATTACATGCTTTTATTTTCTAAGGCTTGCTACAGGTTCCGGATTCAAAAGAATTTTCATTCCCTAGCGCCGGTCATGACTTTCAATTTGGGTTGTGACACCATTAAAACTATAACTTATTTTAAAATACACTAAACACAGTGTAAACTACTATTCACTTAACATAGTGATAGCATCACCGTTATATGTTCCACTAGAACTATAGGCTATTTTCAAAATACACTAATCACAGTGTCAATTGCTATTCACTGAACATAGTGACAGCATCACCGCTATATATTTTATTTTTAAAATGCACTGAATGTAGTGTCAATTGCTATTGATTGAACACAGTGATAGCATCACCGCTATATGTTCCATCGGAATTGTAGCATGTTTTCAAAATACACTTATCAGAATGTCAACTGTTATTCACAAAACGCAATGATAACATCACTATTATATGTTCCACTGGAACTATAGTCTACCTTTAAAATGCACTGAACACAGTGATAGCATTATAGTTAAAAATTCCATAGGAATTCTAGTGTTCTTTATATCATATTCAACACTACATAGTGTTATGCATAGTCATGACACACATGTAAGTGTTTTGACTTTTTGTTAGAAATTGTGTGCTTATTTTCTTTGCTGTAATTTGTTAAGGAAACAACAAAAGGGGGCCAATTATAAGTACTCAATTTTGGGATAGTCAAGTGTAAATACGACAGAGGACTCCAATAATAAAAATTTGTTATAAATAGATCTGTGAATATTATTTTTGAATCTCAGGGCATAATTGCAGTTTTTTTAAGGATTTAACTGTGATATTTTTCTTAGGGACCTAATTAAAAAAATTTTAATCCTTTCAGGGATCTTTTTATAATTAAATGTTAAAAAATTTATTGTCAATTAGAATTACAAATTTTCAATTGAAAATCTTATTGGAATTGTAGATTTTCGATTGGCATTCTACAATTTTGATTGGAATTCTACAATTTTGAATTTTACAATTCCAATCGAAATTGTACAATTCTGAATTTTCGAAATTGTACTATTATGATGGGTCTTTTTCATATTAATCTTTTTTTTTATTTTTGACAAATTATTTTTCTTGCTTTTTCATTTGTCCAAAAAAATATAATAATAATAATAATAATAATAATAATAATAATAATAATAATAATAATAATAATAATAATAATAATAATTATTATTATTATTATTATTATTATTATTATTATTATTATTATTATTATTATTATTATTATTATTATTATTATTATTATTATTTATAATCAACTTTTTTTGTTTTTCCATTTCTTTTTTTGTTCCGAATCATTTTTTGAATTCGAACTCTTCGTTCTTTTTCCTGATTTAATCTCTTTATTCAATATTCAATTCACAGTTACAAATGGAAAAAGGGGGGGCTTCTCTTGGAATCTCTATCTAAATTTCCAGTAGTAGGGTAGATTAGATATATCTTTTAACTCATAAATAACTAGTTAATACTTAATATTCCATATACACGCCTTTCTTACATAACGTAAACCAACTATTCGTATCTTAGATTCAATCGGATTCTAAAATAATTTTTTGAAACATTCAAAAAAAAATGGGCTTATAACCAGTATATATATTACATACACCTAGGTTGATTCCACTCTCCTAAATAACCCATTTTGGTTTTTTTGAATCTCACTTTTCGTAAATTCTTCTCTTCCTTATCATTATTCCACACGAATACAATCAACCTAAATGGAAGAATTCATGAGTCTGAATCATTGCATAGAAGCTTTTGGTTAATTGAAGTTCATGATTTAAGTTCATATAATAATAATAATAATAATAATAATAATAATAATAATAATAATAATAATAATAATAATAATATCATATTATCAAGGGATTTGTTACTTTTAAAATTTGAAAAAAAAAATCTCTTATTTTATCTCCTGAGGTGGATTTGGTTTTTGGAGGGTTTTTTAAAGAGCCAACAATAAATCACAGGGGTCGGCTTCTTCTTTAGCTCCTCTTCCTTTTTTTTCTTCTTCTTCTTTCTAGGAAAAAGAACACATAAGGCTTTTAAAAAGAAAAAAAAGAAAGACAAAAAAAAAAAAGAGATTTGAAAGATCGAGAGTTTTGAGACGGAAAGTTACTATTCTTAAAATTCAATCAAGCCTGAGAAATAGAATTAAAATTTGCAGATCCTATTCCATCAAAGGTTGATCAAACTCTAAGGGGCAATTAATACTGTATCCATAAAATCATCTTCATCTACTCCTTTATTTTTTTATTTTTAATTGATTTTAATTTTGTTTAACTACTAATTTTTTATTTAGAATCAGAAAAAACAATTTTAGATTAGAAGTATAATTTGTTATTTTTTTTTTTTGTTTCTTTTGTTTATTTGGTCATTGTTTCTTACTTTTATTTTATTTTATTAATTTTCATTTATTTGTTCCATTTATTATCAAAGTTCTTACTTTCCTATGTTTATTTGTTCAATTCTTTGATATTGTTTTTCTTTATTTTAATTTTATTTCATTATTTTTTTTACTTTCTTTGATTATTATTTTAATTCATTCTAATCTTTTTCTTTTTTATTCTTTGTGTTTTATGTTTTTGTGATGATGAACACATAATTGAACGAAGGAAAACCCATGGATAATTCATGAATGAAAACCAAGAATCAGGATCCCAAATTAATTTTTATGTATTTTTATTTTGTTCCATCTAATTTATTTATTTATTTAGGTTTTGAATTTTTTGAATTTATTTTCTTAAGAGTTGTAATTTTAATTTTATTTACTTTATTATTTTTGGTAGATTTTGTAATAGCCTCGATAATAGGAATAATGAAACTCTTTAATTTTCTGCACTATTAAAATTAATTAGTAAATTAAGTTTATTTGGTAAAACCTTAATTAAAATCAATGGTGATATTAGATTAATTTAGGTTGCATGTAATTAAAATCAGGGTTAGAAATCACTGAATGTGTATTTGATTTGTTATTATTATTTGGGCTTGTTTGTTTATCTTTATTCATTTTGGTCCCCAAGCCCACGTTAGACTTTAATTCATTAATTAATAATAGACTTTTAAATTGGTTTTTTAGATTTAATTAACTTTAAAAATTTAGGCTTGTTTAGGTTAATAGTCTTAAGTCTACTTTAGTGTAATTAATTAACTTAGACTCAACTCAGTCCTTTAAAGTATTTCCTTTAAAATAAATAGATTTAGGATCACTTCATTTAATTTAAAATTAATTATAACTAGATCCACTAATCAAATTTCTTTTTTCATTAAAATTTAATAGACTTAAGCCTATTCCTTTAGCATTAAAATCAATAGATTTAGGCTCATTTAAATTAAAATTAAATAGGAATTATGCTCATTAGCTTTTAAACTCATTTGTAAATAAAACATATAGATTTAGCCCATTTAATTAAAATTAATATAAATTAGACTAGTTTAGGGATATTGCGTTTTATAATTACATTGTTTTTATGCTTTTTCATGACTAGTTGCCTTGGAGTTAGATATGTGCTAAATTAGGGTTTAAATGAAACTGCATGTACATAGGGAATAATTTAGTAATTAATAAGGTAATTCTAAATAAACACAAGACTAAAAGAAGTTAGTCTTCCGTATCCAAAATTTTCTAGTTGTGGTGCTAACTCTCTTTTAGAGAATCAGGTTACCACCACCATAAAATTGTCCTAGTTATTACCTTGGGTGGCGACTCCTCATCTTCACGCTATATCTTTATAATATAATAGTATGTTTTCTAGAGATCTGAGCTCAAACAATTTTGTAATTGCTAAAATCTTAGTTACGCACTAAATCCCACTGTCTACAGATGCCTCACCGAGGAGGCATCGCCATAAGGACGATGGGCTGCTAAGGCAACTCCTCTTCATTGAGTCACTACCTTAGTGGCTCTGATCTATTTTTTTAAAAGAAAGGAATTAATGCATGCACAATCTCATAATTAACTCTTTTGCACATTAGCACATTCTCTAAAGTAATAGAGAGAATTACCAATAATAAAGGAGCATAAGGTGAAACTCCTAGGGGGAAATAAAGATGAGGGAAGGAAGAGAAAAATGGGGATGGTCTTTAAGAAGAATTCAGGAGCTAAGGAGATTGGCGGAACATTGAAACACTTAGACCATTTTTACAGAGATGAAAAGCAAGAGAAAAGGGTGAATAAGGAGTTAGAAAAGGAAAGGAGTTTTAAGAGTTCATTTTCAAGGGACAAAGGTGAATTCTTGCAATCAGACATTGGCAAACCATAATACATCTCCGAGGGCTGCAATTAGGGGATCAAAATCAGTAAAAAAATAGTAAGGCTTCCTATACCACTTTGATTTCATAGTTTTTTCAGCTTTTCTTTATCCATTCAAATAAGTTTTCTTTATATATAGAACTATTTATTTGGAGTCATTTGTTAAGGTTTTTTGCATTATTATTTGTAATTTGTTTATGATAATCAACATCTTTTCATTAATTTAAAAAGAAAAAGAACTTGACTTATTTATGTTTGAACAAAAACTAAGACGTCGCCTCTATGGCTTGAAGCAATTCATCATTGCCATAGTCGCTTAAGGCAACGCCTTATCTGTTAGGCGTTGCTGCTTTACGACTGCATGTCCTTTTTTAATTCATGCACCATTTACTTAAAATATTTTTAAATCTATCTATTAATTTGATGTGATTTCTTTGATTTTCATCAATTTCATTGACCTTTAGTGCATTTAATCTATAAGATTTTATATGTGTTTACGTTTTGCTTATTTATTCAATAGTTTATTTCAGTAAATTAGTTTGACTTTTGTGTGTTTTTATGAAATTTCCATTAATTGAGTATTATATTTTATTTGTTGTTTGTGATTATATGTTTTTTTGCATTGATTTTATTATTAATTATAATTTTATGGTTAAGGTAAGTGTAAAACTTAGCAATTTTCTTTTGTAGGTTTTATTTGTGTGGGGCTAATTAACTTTAATTTTTAGAAATTAATTTGACTGATAATTAATCACTAAGAAAACAAAATTTATTTTATTTTTAATTTTATCATTTCTTTTGTTTGTTTAAAGATTATAACTTTTTTCTCCTCTCCCATTTTTTTATTTGTGCATTTATTTTTTTATTTTTATTATGTCAAAGGGTATAATTCATTTCTCCTTTCCCTTTTCTTTGTGTGTGTATTTATTTATTTTATTGCATGATAAAAGGTTGTAATTCTTTTCTCATTCCTCCCACTTCTTTTGCATGCATATTTATTGTTAATTTAATTGTAGGTAGGTGATGTGATGATGTTTGAACTTAATTGGCATGAAATTGAATTAATGTGAAAACTTGAACTTAATTGAAAATTAAATAATTATTTGGAGGCAATTGCAATTTACATGTTAACAAAAAAAATTTAATAATTAGAAGTAATAGAACACAAAACACAAATAGAGGCCAACCGTAAGGTTGGGTGGGCATTCAAAAGCTCATACCAGTTTCCAAATCCAATCTTTGAGGATGGCTGCTGGGGGCCTTCTGTGAGATCCAGTTATTGTAAAAGTTTATTCTAGGTCTCATCCGAGTGGCGACTCCTATCTCCGACTTAGGTTATAAACCCTTGTTGTATTTCTTAATGGACCCTAAGCCTACACAATGTCATGAATGCTGAACACTTGGGTGCATGATGAACTATGCCACTGACAGTTGTATTAACAGTGATAATGAAAACTAATTAAATATTCCTAATTATTTTTTAATATTTAATTTCAATTATTAATATCATAAATAAATAAGTATTTTTTATAAGGATACAACTCAATTATTTTTTTCAATATTATAATTTTGTTAGATTTTAAATAATTTTTAAATTCAATCAAATTTGAATTATAAAAATTTTAGAAAATATATTTTTAATTACACTGGTTATAATGATAAATAAAAGTATTAATTAAAATATGTTATTCTTTAAATATCTATTATAAAATAGCCTAATTTAAAAAAAAAATTTGAAAAT
This sequence comes from Mallotus nudiflorus, assembly GCA_947683625.1. Classification (NCBI taxonomy): domain Eukaryota; kingdom Viridiplantae; phylum Streptophyta; class Magnoliopsida; order Malpighiales; family Euphorbiaceae; genus Mallotus; species Mallotus nudiflorus. Next base: position 11,949,039 of record CANTUR010000009.1, read on the forward strand.
TATCTATTTAAAATACAATTGAGTTTAAATTTTATTTATAATCTTACACAAATTATAATATTGACAAAAGTAATTGAGTTTATCCAAGTATGAGAATATCTATTCATTTAAAATATATTAATTAAAATTTATATTTACAAATAATTAAAAATACTTAGTATATATATACAGGGATCTATATGATATTTTTTATATGATCATGTGCATATTTTATAAAAAAAAATATCTTATTCAAATATTCTTAAAAATACATTTAAAATTTATGGTGAATTTCTTTTACATGATTGTAATTCCAAATTATTAAAATAATAAACAAAATTATGTAATTGTGATGAAATTTAATATAAAAACTATAATTGAAGGAAAAAATAAAAAAAATACATTAATTTGTGTTAGAAAACATTTTGATACCCGAAAAATAACTAATTAAAATTTAAAATTTCATATAATAAAAGTAAAGATATATTTGAAAAAAAAAAGAAGAAGTTAAGGATAGAAAAATTACTTATTTCTTCTTCTGATTTCCACATTAACAAATAATTTACATATACATGTAATGTTAACATATCATGTTGGCATGTGCACATACTATTTTAATTATGGATAAATTTATAGCAAATCAAAACATTATATTTTAATTTGTTAAATTTTGTTATTATTTTCTAGGAGGATTTTAACATAGGTTGCAACCTCATAGGACTGGTGATACACACACCAACATAGGACTACTCGTTTACTAGGTTCTTGTCTTTTTACAGGCCAAGTTTGTTGGATAGGTATGGAGAGAAGAATGAGAGGCATCTCACAATAAATTTTTAAATATTAGGCATAGTAATATAATAATTCTGTAAGTAATTACATCTGCTAGTGGCTAACGTGAATTGCCTGATACATCTGCCACTAGTGCATTTGAAAACTGATGGGTACATGCTCATAAATTACTGCAGTTTTATTTAATTTTATTTAACATCCGAAAATTAAGTACACAGTAGCAGTGATCAGACATGATCACTTTTATTCTCACACACCAGACATGTACAACATTGAAATGAAACCTCATGCCACGTCTACAGCTGCAACGGACTTAACCTTACGAATACTTTTCTTCTTATAATTATCACAATTATCTCTCATAGCATAGAGCAGATATGGGGCTTCATCTTTAGCGAGCCACTGATCCACACTGAAATACTCCTTGTAACTATTCTCACCAGCAACCGCAACGTTAACGTAATTAAGATACCACCCGGCCTTATTTCCACTTCCGTCAGAAGCTATTTTCATTAAACAAAGTGGATAGGACGTGCAGTCTGTTATACCAGTGAAAACGTCCGTATTTCCGTTCTCAAAATAGTCGTGTCCGGGAGGCATAGAACCCCATGCCTCTAGATTTGGAATAAACAGAGACTCACCGTCGTAGTTTCTCAGTGTCAGGTTTACTTTTGCGTCGGTTCCTGCGTCATTTTTAGTTCCAGTTTGCACAGTAATTGTATACAGACAAGTACTTGCCTGCAATGCAATTGTTCTTTTAATCAGTACTTGCAATTTAGTTACAAAACCCTAATTTATATCTTTGTAAATTCGAGTTTAATTTCAAGAAAAACTTTTGACGCATGAACAATTTATATTACCATTTTAGCACAAAATTTAAAAATAATATGTAAATATATCCATATATCATCCCTAAATTATAATCATAAATTATAATTATAAGCAAATTTTCTCTAATTGATTAATGTTTTTACATTATTGCCGAAATAAATATTTATTTATCCATCATGATAGTTGTTAATGTTTTCATTAATTTTTATATAAATACAAAAGGAATTTATGTGTTCAAAATTTAAATTAAAATAGTAATGATAGATTGAATAAGAACCACAAAATATAATAAAAACTATTCCTAGAATCTCATTAGAAATAGAAATTAAAATTTAATAACAAGATTATAATTGAAAACACACACATATATATATAGCCTCTTGCTATAGTACATATATTCCTATCTATACAAAAAAAAAATTGGAATCATTGGATTAATTTTTTTTTAATTAACAACCATTAATTATTTTTGTGTATTAATACCTTTAAAATATATCAATGACTATGAGCAAATAAATATTAATCTAACGGTTCTAATTACTAAAAAAACGTGTATTTATACAAATGAAATTAGAACCAATATTTATTTGATCATAGTTATCAATACATGTTAAGAGTATTGATATACAAAAATAATCAATAGTTATAATTAAATAAAAATAAATCAAATGATTCTAATTCTATTTGTATAGATATAAAAAAGGTTTATTGTACTAATGGTACAATACCTTTACCTATATTTAATTTTGGTACTAGATTTTTAATTTTTTTTTCAATTACTGAAGTTCTATTAATATTTCAGGTTAAAATACCTTAAATATATCTGATCACAATTAGCATACATGACAATTGGAATAAACATAATCTTAGTATATTTGCTACTTAAGCATCACATTAAGTAGTATAATCATCTTGTTGGTCCTAAAAAATAATTTTATTTTCTCATTTTTAATTTTGTTCTCTTTAGTAATTTTTTTTAGGACTCACAAGATAATTAAATTGTTTATTAGGATATTTACATGGTGAATATACTAAGAATAAACTAATTCACCAAATATGCTAAATTTAATTGAATATATTCAAAGTATTTTAAAGTGAAACAAAAATAGAACTTCAATAATTGATTAAAAGAAAAAAAAATTAAAAATTTAGTATCAAAATGAAATATATGACAAAATTAAGATACCATTGGCATAATAAATAAGTTATCAATAACCTATATAGAGATATAACGCTTTTTGTAGGGTCATGGAGGGAACTTACAGAAATAACAATGTTGGAGAAAGCGAAGATGATGAGAAAAGAAAGGAAGTAAGTGCTCACTGCCATGTTCAGAACGAAAGAAAGAAGGAAACTTTGCTTTTTTTGATATGGTAATGGCTATATGATAATGCCCATATATATAGGGAATGCAGGGCTATGGATATGATACAATGAATAGTATACTAATTTTTTAAAAAAATATTAAAAACGTGTTATTCTTTTTTTTTTTTTTAACAAAAGACGTGTTATGTTTGATTCACATACATTTTGTTTCTGTTAAAAAAAAAAAAATTGTTATATTCGCATTGCCGGACCTGATTACACCCCTTATTTTGAGGAAGGATCGGTGATACAGGCCACATACTAAGTTCTTAACTTTTAGCAGGTTAATTTTCTCAAAAAAGAAAATAAAAAAAAAAAATCCCTTGTAGCCGGCTAATTAAATCTGTTTTGGCTGAACTCATGGGACCGATCCAGCATATATAAAAAAGAATTATAGTCATCTGAAAATAAATATAACTAGACCACTCCATATTATTATATATCTATTTATTTTATATATATTACAAAAAAAATTAGAGGGATAATGATCAAAAATTAAAATTTTTGAAATAAAATAAAGAGAGAGAAGCACGGAAACAGGTGGCCAAAGCTTTAATTATAAAAATATATAATCTAGTTATTAATTACATAACATACATTTTAATTAACTTTTTTTTGGTGTTAATAATTTATTGGAAATTTTAATGTAGATTTTTAAGTAAGGTTGTAAACCAGCTAAGCTGTTTTACCTCGATAAAAATTTGTTCGACCTTGATAATTGATTTATGGAACTCTTAGGTTTGGTATCATATAATCTACGAACAGAAGGTAAGGTAAGAGGTGCAGAGAGTCCCCACAAACACTCCGATACCTAATTTAGAGAACGGAAGTAGGAAAAGTACAAGTTAGCTAGAATATGTGAGAATGAGATGCCCCTTTATGAGGGGTATGGGGTTCTATATATAGCAATACTCAAACTTGGGAGGAGTCGAATTCATTGTGAGATAATGAATTATAATCTTGGTAGGAGAGTGTTCCTTCTTTGATTATGATTCTTCTTTGGGGTAGTCTTTATTCCGGACGGATCCTGCCTTCTTCCTAATCCAGGTGTCCCTGTTTAGGAGATAATGAGCCCTTAACTAAGCGGGAACATATTTAGATGGTATCAAGAGTCCCCCCCCCCCCCCCCCCCCCCGCCCCCCCGGATGTATTCGAATATTTATATCCGTCGTGTCTGGGTAGAGTAGGGTGTTGATGCTTTCACATAAGGGGTATCATACGATGATAAAGACGAGTGAGTTGAGGTGGCCAGACTCAATCACAGTGAAAGAGTAGAGCTTAATGCCGAGTCTCGAGGCAATCGTTGTTGAAATACAATCCGTAGAGCTTAGTTGTCCGCCAATTGCGTAGGAGCACAACAATAGATTAACCCGTCCGTTTGGAAATGACATGACGGAACCAATCGTCACTAGATTTTTGATGCTCAGTGTATGGATGCGAGGCTTTACGAGCTCAGAACCTCAGCACTACAGAAGCGACCTGAGGGTGTCAGCTTCAATCACTAAACTTAGATGTGCAAGGCTTAGATGCTCGGTACATGGACACGAGGCTTACATGCTCGGAACCTCAGTACTACAAAAGCAACCTGAGGGTGCCAACTTGAGTCACTAGACTTAGATGCGCAAGGCTTAGATGCTTGGTACATCAACGTAAGGCTTACATGATCGAAACCTTAGTACTACAAAAGCAACCTAAGGGTACCAGTTTTAGTCATTGAACTTAGATGCGTGAGGCTTAGATGCTCAGATACTTGGAATGGGCTGAAAGCATAGCTTGGATGCTTTCCGAGTAGCTTGATGAAGCAACACAGTTGAAATGTGGGTGAGCCGACATGTGGTGGCATCACTTCAACTCCTAGGGATTCAAAGTTTAAATCACGTGAGTTATACATTGTTTCATATGTAAGTAAACAAAATGTTTATGCCACCGTTGTCGTGACTCCTCGTTCAATGGGCTTTTTTATCCCTAAAAGGCCCCTGATGGCCTAGGGAGGAACAGAGCAATAATAAGGGCAGTTAATGGCATGTTTCTAGATCATTCCGTGTCTTTATAAGTACTGTTGTGCTTGTCAACTGGTGTATTTTACTTCTTTTTTATTTTTGCCTTTGTTGCGTTTGTATTGTTGTTATTTTCGTTTCTGTCTGCCGTGATTCTTGCTTTGTGGCAACCAGGTGATTTTTGTCTATTCTTCTTCTTTTTTCTTGCTTATGTCGTTGTGCATTTTCCTCTTTCATTATGGCACCAAGGGAATAAGTTAGTTCCAACCTTTTTGTTTTAAATTTAGACGATGAGTTACTGGGGTGGTATTAGTAGCGATTCTGTATCCCCTACTAATTACACCCTTCAAACCATAGATAGGAAGTTTAGGGCCTATACCCCCTTGCTAGGGCTATGTAAATTAGTGGTGTATTTTGACCAACTAGAGGGGGGTTTAAAATTTCCTTTAGATCATTTTGTGAAGAGATTTTTAAATAGGAATAACATAAGGCCTGGTCAACTCTATCCGAATAGCTCTAGGATTCTTACCGGGTTCATCCAACTGATGCATGAAGAGGGAAAAGAGCTCGATCTAGATGTTTTTCGATACCTGTATAGACTGACTAAAAAGAAAGGAGAACTGATGTTTTCTTTGATGTTTTCCCTATCGGCCGTACCTAATCACACCCTCTTTGTAAAGCTTTCGGATCTCCACAAGAAATGGAGACACCATTTTTTTTATTATAGAGCATTAGTCAGACTTTTTGGATGTCCGGTGGATGTGGTCTAATGAGTGCCATAGGGTGAGTCGGTGCAGAGATGGTTTTGCGGCTGCATCTCGACGATCTTGCCAAAGCTCGATTGGCGGAGGATGTGTCCAAGAGATACCTATGGTGAGTCTATCTAAGTCGCATCCACTCCCCTGGTACATTTGTGTTACTGTAGAGCTATATTTTTTACTTGATCTATTTTCTCAATTGTAGATGGCTAACTTTTTTGATTTTACGGGCAGGATTTCATTAGTTGACGAGCCAGCTGCTCTGGAGGAAGTGCAGGTATCTCCTTCTCTAAAGCCCAAAGCTCTTGCGGCTCCTGAAGCGGTGTTTGCCAATCCTAAGGGTAAAATGGTGGTAGAGTTAACACAACCAAAATGAGTAGGTCAGAGAAAGAGGCGGTTGATCGAGCCGGAGTCAGACACGAAGGGGCTTGATGAGGACATTTATGTCCAGCGCTTAAGGTTATCTGGGTGTCCAGATATGAGGGGCTAGATCTTGAAGAGGATGAAGCCCCTGAGTGTCTTTAATAGCCAAGTGAGGGATCAATATGCTGAATCATTAAAGCTGCCCGAGGATATGCAGCGCTAGTCCAATGAGGGCCCGGAGGGTTTGCTCGACTCCATAATTGGCCAGTCATTAGAAGTAAATTAGCTCTGTTGCTCATATTGTTATCATGTGTGCTTCTTTTTAACACAAAATTTTGTTGTTGATAGATGACTTAGGCGTTACTGTTGGCGAAGGATCAGTACTTCTATCTGAAGAGCCAGTACAGCCTGAAGGAGACAGAGGTGGGAACTATAGCCATCAATTTTGAGAAGAAGTTGGATGGCACGAAGGCAGCATTGGAGCTCTGCCAGACAAAGTATGCTGAGGCAAAGTCCGAGGCTGAGGTGAGTCAGAAGAAGGTTTTTGAGTTAGAGCATAGCCAAGGTCTGCTGACGAGGAGGATTGAAGAGCAGGACCTTCAAATTGCTAAGCTTGAGAGAAAGCTGATTGAGCTTGAGAAATCACGACTGAGTGATAAATAGTCATACCAAGGCATGGTAGGGGGATTTCTGAAGGCCTACAGGGTTGGGTGTAAGAGGGTCTTGCTCGCTCAGAACTTGAAATTGGACCCGGGGATGTTAGATCAAATAACATCGACAGATCTTGCCAAGCTCGCTGCTAAAGAGGATGCCCGTCGAAAGGCCAGTGTTGCCCCTGCGAGGGAAATTGTGGAGGCTACTATTGCTACTGAGTCTGCGGCACATCCAAATGTTGTTGATGAGGTTTCCCCTTCTGTTCCCAGGCCTGGGTGTCTGGATGTGCATGTAGTAGAATAGATATGTATTTTTTTTGTAACCAATCTCTTATAAAGGAATTTTTATTAATGAAGAGATACTTTATTGAATCATGTATTGAATACAATCTTATTAATAGTATTTTCTGAGAGAATCTGAATTCCAAAACCATGATTGTTCTTTGCCTCCTCTTTCTCTTAGCTTGTATGCTCTCTTGGTTATGCTTACTGAGATTTAGTGTGGACCTTCCCAGTTTGGACCTAACTTGCATGTTCCTGAGTTACCTTTGCCAATATCCACTCTTCTGAGTACCCAGTCTCCCAACTTGAACTATCTTGGGTGATGCCGTTAGCGATGGTATCGTGTCACCTTTTATCTATACACTTCAACTGTGGCTACTACTTGTTATCTTCATTCCTCTAGTAGGTCTAGACATATCCAGACATTAATGTTGTTGATGGTGTGATTGAGATTTTGGCTTACCCAGTAACTTAGTGAACTAATTTCTACTGGTATTACTGCATCCATGCCATAGGTTAGCCTAAATGGTGTCTCTTTAGTGGATGATCTGGGCGTGGTTTTGTAGACCCAAATTATGTTATTTAGCTCTTTGACCCAATTTCCCTTTTTCTCATTGAGTCTTTTCTTTAATCCTTGCATGAGAATTCTGTTGGTGACTTTCGTTTGTCCGTTTTTCTACAGGTGGGCTATCGAGGTGAAGTGAAGCTTTATTCCAAGGTCTGAGCAAAAGTCTCCAAACTTTTTATTATTAAACTGTTTACCATTATCCGTAATTAAAGTGTGGGGGATGCCGAACCTGCAAATGATCTCCTTCTAAAAGAAGTGTTGTATCCGACCTTTTGTGATGGTTGGGACTGCCTCTACTTCTACCTACCTAGTGAAATGGTCAATAGCCACAATTAAGAACTTTTTCTATGAGGTAGAGGGCAGGAAAGGACTAAGGATGTCCATCCCCCACATGATGAATGGCCAAGGGCTGCCGATGGGATTCAGGGGGTGGGAAGGCTTATGGTCGAGTTGAGCATAGTGCTAGCACTGTCAACATGCTTGCGTTAGCTGCTGGGCATCATTAGACATGGTGGGCTAATAATACCCTTGGAGTAGTGCTTTTTGAGTTAGCACATAATAGGATTCGTGTGCTCTGCAAATTCCTTCGTGGATCTCTCGGAGTATGTAATTTCCTTCCTCTGGTGAGACGCACTTGGACCATGGGTGTGAGAGGGATTTTCGGTAGAGCTCCCCTTGATGGATGGACTAGTGGGCTGCCTTGGTTTTTAGCTTTTGCACCTGCAGCTTGTCTTTAAGGAGGATTCCATGTTCCAGGTATTGGATTATCAGTCACATCCATTCTGAGACTACTCGTATCTCCAAAACTTCGGGGTCTTCAGTGCTAGGATTAGTTAATGACTCGGTGAAATTCATATCCTGGAATGCTTGATTGTCTTTAGCTTCGGACATGGCCTGGAAGTGAGCCTCCTTATTTTCTTCCCTGGGTATCTAGATGATCTCCCATCGGCCTCCATCTCATTCAATGTGTTACAAGAGCTACTTGGCTTTGTCCATGTACTTGGCAATGCAGGTGTCTTTGACTTGGAAGGTTCCACTGACTTAGTTAACCACTAGTTGGGAGTTCGAGTGTATGGTGAGGTGTTCAACTCGGACTTCGGTGGCTAACTTCAGTCCTGTGATGAGTGCTTCATATTCAACAACATTATTGGTTGTGTTGTATTCGATTTAGATTGCATATCAGATATAGACCTTGTGTGGTCCCCTGAGGATTATTCCAGCACCAAAGCCTTGAGCTGAGGATGCTCCATCAACATAGAGCTTCTACTCTAGTGCTTTGGTTAAGGTAACATCTTCCGGAGCCATTTCTTGCACGAAATCTACTAATGCCTGAGCTTTCATTTATTGGCGGGGTTCATAGTCAATGTCGAATTCACCAAGTAATACCAACCACTGTACTAGCCTGCTTGAGGTCTCCAGTCTTTGTAAGATTTTTCACAGCGGGAAACAGGATCGGACGACGATATGATGAGCCTGGAAGTAATGTCGGAGCTTTTGAAAGGCATGGATGATAGCCATGGCTAGCTTGTCCAATATAGGATATCAAATTTCAAATCCTCATAGCATTTTACTAATGTAATAAACTGGGCTTTGCTAGCTTCCTTCTTCTCTTACCAGTACTAAGGCATTGCATTCTCAGCCTATAGAAAGGTATAAGTATAATGTCTCATCTAGGACGGGCCGACTGAGTAAGGTAATAAGGATAAGAATTTTTTAATGTCTTCAAATGCTGCCTGGCAATCAATGGACCACTCAAACTTTCTAGACTTTTTGAGAGCTTAAAATAATGGTAAACACCGCCTGGCCGAGCATGAAATAAAATGCCTTAATGCAATGATTTTGCCATTTAAATTTTTTACCTCATGGATATTTTTTGGTGCTTTCATGTTGAGTATGGCTTCCATCTTTTTCGGATTAGCTTCAATGCCCCGGTGAGATATCATAAATCCCAAGAATTTGCTTGCTCGGACTCCGAAGATGCATTTTTCTAGATTCAGCTAGATCTTGGATTTACTTAATAGTCGGAGGACCTGGTCTATATCCTTTGGATGTTATTATGGATTCTTGCTTTTGATTATAATATCGTCTACATATACCTCTACACTCGTGCCAATCTGGTCTTGAAGGACTTGGTTCATCATTCTTTGATATATGGCTCCAACGTTCTTTAGTCTGAAGGGCATCACCTTGTAGCAATACAAGCCTTCATGGGTGATGAAGGATGTCTTCTCTTCATCCTCTTTCTTTATCGGGATCTGGTGATAACCTTGTGCCGCATCGATGAAGCTGTATAATCTGTGGCTAGTGGTAGAGTCGACAAGCTGGTCGATCGTGGGCAATGGGTAACTGTCTTTGGGGATGCTTGGTTGAGGTCAGTGTAGTCTACACACATTCTATATATTTTTTTTCTTTTTTAATGAGTACCACGTTGGCTACCCATTCCGGGTGAGTAACTTCTTTGATGAACCCAGCTACTAACAACTTCGTTGTTTCCTCAACAATTATTCTCTGCCTTTCATAGGCAAAGGTTCTTTTTTTTTTCTGAGCTACTAGCTTGACTCCCGGTCTGATGTTTAGGCAGTGGCAGGCAACTTACAGGTCCACGCCGACAATTTCGGATGCTTGTGAAGTAAAATCCTTTGAGTGTCTAGTAAGGACTTCCTTTATTTCTCCTTTGATGTTCTAGTTGAGTTCGTTGCCAATTTTCACGATCTTCCCTTCCATGATTTATAAGGTCTCTGTGTCTTCTATTGGTTGTGGATCAGCGCCTTGCTTCTCAACTTCCCATGCTTCTAAAGGAAAAGCCTCCGCCTGAGGCTTCATGGCCATCTGGTAATACTGTCTAGCCATATATTGATCCCCCTGAATGGTGAGGGTTTCATTCTTGACTGGAACTTTCATAGTTATGCATTGGATACTAGTGACTACATCTACTTCATAGAGTGTCGATCGTCCTATAATCCCACTATACGCCAGTGGTATATCCACCACGTTGAATATTGCTTAGATTACTTTTGTTTCTTCATCGTTTTGATTCCTGAATTCTAGGCTCAGTTCAACAATTCCCATTGGTTATACAGTTCCTCCATAAAAACTTATTATAGGGTTTTGAATGGCCTTTAGGTTGGTGATGGAGCCACCCATTGCTTTGTATGCATTTCAGGATAATGCGTTAATAGCACCTCCATTGTCCACCAATAGTCTTTTTACCAGATACTTGTTTATGCATGTAGTTATTACCAGGGCATCATAATAAGGGTGGTGAACATGCGAATCATCTTTTGAGTTGAACATAATATTGCTTCTCCTAGGTACTGATTTTTCTCCCCTACTCCACTTTAATCTTTTCTCAGTGTTTTCTCCCCCTATGATTATATTGATTGTGCCAATCGGCTCTCTCTGAATTTTCTTTTCTTCTGGCTTGTCATGCTCCTGGTTTTTAGAGATTCCACTTCTTCTCAATGCATCTGTGAAGTTATTGAGCTTGCCCCTCTGCACCAATCTTTCTATAGCATTCTTTAGCTCTCTGCAGCCCTTTGTGTCGTGCCCGTATTCCCGGTGATACTGGCAGTATTGTCCCCTGTCTTGAGTATATCTCCGACTCGAGCTTATTCTTTTAGATGGGGTGATTCCAACTCCATTTTTCCTGACACACATGAGGATTTTGGATTGAGAGGTGTTTAGGGGTGTGTATCTGTCTGCTTCCCTATTGAATCTTTCTGCTGGATTTTTGAAATTTGTTTTTGGGAAGCTTGCTCGTCTATTTTTAGGTCGTTCATCCTTGATCGATGGCTTCTCTTCCTCCCATCGCATCCTTTTCTCCTCATCCATTTTTATCATCCTGATTGCCATCGACATTGCCTCTGCAAAGGTACTTGGTTCTTTGGTCATTATTTTATCTTTAAGCTTATCGAGTCTAGTGCCATTTTTCAAAGCTTCTATGACAACTTCATCGATAAGATGCTCAATTTGCATGGCTATTTTATTTAAACGATCAAGATAACTTTATGAAGATTCATCAACTTCTTGCCGGCACATCCGAAGATCATTGATATTCTTGGCTGGGGGAATATTGGTGATGAATCTAATATGAAATTATTTTGCCAGATCCTCAAAAGAAGTGATGGAATTCTCTGGGAGTTGATGAAACCACTTTTGAGTGTTCTTTGTGAGTGTGCTTGGAAAAACTCTACACATGATTCCATCATTTACATTTTGGAGTAGCATCTATGTTCAGAAAGTCGATATATGGCTGATAAGGTCTCTCGTCCCGTCATACTAATCAAACGGCGGGATTCTGAACTTAGTAGGGATCTCCGTCTGAATTATTCCTTTGATAAATAAAGTTCTGCTGTCATAACGCATTCTTCTTCCCTTCTTAGTTTGGACCGGGCTTTATATATTGCTTCTTCAACTTTCTGAGCTATTTTTGAATCATCAAGAGCTAAAATTATTGAACTGCACTCCCCTTCTGGCACTTTACCTTTTCCCATGCTCGTCCTCAGGGCCTGCTGAGGTGTTGTGTTATCATCGTTTTGAGCTGGCTCAAAATGCCCACTCTGTATTATAGCATTTAGCTGTTGTTGCATCAAAGCTATCTGCGCCTGAATATTTTTTATCATGAGTTCCTTGCTAGTTTGATTAAGGCTGAGTGTTTGGTTTATAGTGTTTAGATTTGGTGTGGTTATTGCTGGTGTCTCTGTTAAACTCGAAAAGGGTATAGAGGTATTGAGCTATGGTGTTGTAGCGGGGCGTAATACGGGAGGTCTATGCCCAAGGACGGGTATCTTGGGGTATTGTCAGGGAGTGGAGGTATATGTCCAGATGAGGCTCTGGTATGCTGAAAAGTGGCTGGAAGCATTATTGTTGAGAGAGGGTTTGAAAGGTCGGTCGAAGAGATAGGTGTGGAAGGGTTGGTGTCGGGTTCATGAGTCAAGGCTAGTGGTGGGCTGGAAGTCATAGTGAGGATGTCTTTATCTTAGCAGGTAAATGAATGGCTTTTCCCAAGGAGTTCCCACAGACGACACCACTTCATAATTGGTTTTCGGAACTCTTGGGCTTGGTATCCTGCAATCCACAAACAAAAGGCAAGGTGAGAGGTGGGGAGAGTCCCCACTAACACTTTGATGCTTAAGTTAGAGAACGGAAGTAGGAAGAATACAAGATAGCTATAATATATGAGAATGAGATGCCCCTTTGTGAGGGGTATGGGGTTCTATATATAACAATACTCAAACCTAGGAGGAGTCAAATTCATTGTGAGATAGTGAATCATAATCTTGGTAGGAGAGTGTTCCTTCTTTGATTAGGATTCTTTTTTGGGGTAATCGCTATTCCAAATGGATCCTGCCTTCTTCCAAATCTAGGTGTCCCTGTTTAGGAGATAAGGAGCTCTTAATTAGGCGGGAACATATTTAGACAATATCAGACCTTATATATTAAAACTTGTTTAATAAACAAGCCAAACTCAAACAAAATAAAATTCAACTCCTAAAACTCGTGAACAGACTTATATAAAAGCTCGTGAGTCTGCTCATAATTTTAATATTTAATAATTTAATTTTAAATATATAATATATAAATTTTTATTATAAAGCATATTTTTAAAAATATATTATTAGAATAACATTATAATTTTTATTAAATATATTATAAATTATTTAGTAAATAATTTATTTCAATTTTTAATGTATAATTTAATTAATAGTTTGTATTTTTTAAAAAAAAAATTTAGATTAATTAAGGCATATTTAAGCTTGTGAATAACTTATAAACACTAAGTGACATGACAAGTTCATCTTAATTATAAATAAATCAAGACCGAGCTAATTAAATTTCAACTCGACTCGCTTCAATTACACCCGTAATTTTAATGTAGGGTTGGTGATACAAACCACATACTAAATTCTTAACTTTTGGGAGGCTAATTAATTGTGGTTTGGCTGAACTCATGGGGATCGATCCAGCATATATGTCAAAAAGAATGAAAATCATCTCAAAATAAATATAATTGGACCATTCCATATCATTATATTATATTTATTTTTTATATATTACAAAAAAAAATTGAAGGAATAATGATCAAAAATTAAAAATTTTGAAATAAAATAAAGAGTAAATTACTTTTACACTCCTAAGATTTATCACAATTTATACTTTCATCCATTTTATTTGAAAATCGAACACGTACCCTTAATTTTCATTTCGTCGACATTTTACCCTCTTCAGACCAAATTTCTAGTAACTCTTTTATATCAAAAAATATTTAACCCCTTTGTTTTATAAAAATGAACACCTTAAATCCTATATTTTAATAAAATTAAACATTTTATTTTATTTTTTTATTTTTAAATCTATATATAAATTAAATGTTGAACTTTAAAGTTATTAAACTAAAAATTTGATAAATGTCTATGTTTATATATGAGTATTCACACTAAAATCTAATATGTCATTCTTAAAAATCATAAGTTTTATTAAAAATAAAATATTTATTATAGTTTTTTAGTATTATTTTTAACTAAAACACTATTATACATATTATAATACTACTCAAATTTTAAAAATTTTTATATAATACATATTTTTTTTAATCTCAAATCACTCAATAATTTTTCCTAAACCATTAGAAATTTTAATAATTTTCTTAATTAAAATACTATTATACATACTCAATAGTAATTTAATAGTCTCAAAACAAATTCCATTATATTTAAAAATAATGGCTATAAAAATAAAATAAATGTAATATATTTTATTTTAAATTTATTTACTATATCTAAAATGCTACTCTTTTTATTTTTTTTAAAAAATACTACTCTTGTTTTATTTTAATTAAATATCCACCTTCATTCAATTAAAAACATATTTTTCTTTTTCATTTAACATAATATAAAATGTGTAACTATCAATTATTTTCTATTTTATGTCTCCAATTAATATTATTACAACACGTATTAAAAACATATATGCACTTTTAATAAAAAAATTATTAATCAAAATTGTTATTATAACTTTTCTAAAATTTCACTTTTATATCTAATTAATTTGTAGTTTTAAATTTATTAAAATTATTTAATAATTATATCAAAATGAGTATATTATTTAATCCGCATGACTTGCGGATTCAAAACTAGTTTATTTAAATTTTAAAGTTAAAAATAACCATTTTTTCAACACTTATACTTGTTGATATCAACACTTTATAGTTAAAATTTAATTATAAATTTAAAAAACTTGAAGGACTAAATTGTTCTATAATATTCAAATAGAAGAATGAAACTATTCTATCTTTATAAATAGAGGGATTAAATGTTTTTTAATATAAAATAGTTGTCAAAAATTTGGTCGAAAAGGGTAAAATATTGATAGAATGAAAAATGAGGGATGTAAGTGTTTAATTTTCAAACAAGATTGGTAAAAATGTAAATTATAGTAAATCTCAGGGGTGCAAAAGTAATTTCTTTAAAATAAAGGGATAAAAGAACAAATACAGGTGGGTAAAGCGTTAATTAAAAAAAAAATTTAAGATATGTTTGGTTTAAGTGACCATAGTAACTAATAGTTGATAGCAGATAACTAATAGTTGATAATTTATAGCTGATTAATAATAGTGTTTGGTAAAAATTCGTTTGAACTGTTGTTGTTAATATATAAATTATTATGGACAAATAATAATAACAATAGTTATTATTAGTAATAACTATTATTATTATTATTATTATTATTTTCAACATTTAATTATATATATATATATATATATATATATATATATATATATATATATATATATATATATCAAAACTCAGAGGACAATAGAATGTTTTTTCTTTCGGTCTTACTATTATCATTATTATTTATTTCTGTTTGATTATTTCATTTATAATAATATTAATAATAATAACCTAATCATGTTACTTTAATTATAATGCTCTATATTTTGTTAAAAAGAAAAATTATAGTGCTTTATAAATAAAAGAACATCATCCATCCCAGGGTAGCAGATTTTCTACGGTGATTCTGAAAATTTTGTTCCTTGATTTTGAAAATTTTGTACATAAATAAAGAGGTTAAATTTACTAAATTATAAATTATATTATTAGCGGATTAAAAAAACTACAAATTAGAGCTGATGAAATCTATATCAGATTGAGATTGAATCAGCTATCAACTACTAATTGTTAATCTTTATCAAATAAATTTTACCCAGCTGTGAGGGTTAAAAAATCTCTATAAACTATCTTAAAAAGCTAAATCAAACACCCTCTATAGCGAAAGAATAAAACAATAAAATAGAAAAGACAGGAAAAGATTTTCAGAAAATCTAGCATATGTTTCACATTTCCATTCTATCCCAAAAAGATGATGTGCAGTGTATACGTGTGTGTGTGATATTCATTCAAAAAAGATAATGTAGGGTGTGGGAATCTTAAATTATGTAGGAAAAGAACAAAACTATAAAACAGAAAAGACAAGAAAATATTTTCAGAAAAATTCAGCATATGTTTCACAATTCCATTCTCTCCAATCCATAGCCCTTGATTATATATATATATCCAAAAAAGATGATGTGCACTGTATATGTGTGTGTGATATTCATTCAAAAAAGATAATGTACGGTGATAGGAATCTTAAATTATGTGGAAAGAACAAAACTATAAAACAGAAAGACAAGAAAAGATTTTCAGAAAAATCCAGCAAATGTTTCACAATGCCATTCTCTCCAATCCATAGCCCTTGATTATATATATATGTGGGTGTGATGTTCATTCAAAAAAATAATGTGCACTGTATATGTGTGTGTGTGTCATATTCATTCAATAATAATAATAATAATAATAATAATGTGCACTATATACGGTGGCGGGAATCTCAAATTATGTGGGAAAAGAACAAAACTGAAACAGAAAAGACAAGAAAAGATTTGCATTTGTTGCAATTTGCTTGTTCGAAATTTATTAATTAAATGATAATAAATTTTACTATTTAATATAAAATTTAATCGTAATAAATAAAGATATATTTTAATTTAAAAAAGAAATAAAAATGAAATTTTAAATTGAAAAAGGAATTTTTATTTAACATTCAAAATGTAATTAATCTAAAAAAAATTAATAGTTATATTATTTTAATATATATTTTTTAAAAAAATTAATAATAAAAATTGCGTCGCTTCTCCCTCTATTTGTGGTTTTATATATATTATGAATATCCTCATTATATATCTTTATAGACGCACAAAAATATTTTTTTTGGCAAACCATAATTTTGTAAAAAAATATAAATATTGTAAGAATATATTTTTGCAAAATGTGTCATTAAAAAAAATTTATAAAGTTAAGCTAAAAAACAATAACTACTGTTTAATCCCAATTTTTTTTTTTTTTGAATTTAATCGTATTAAAGCTTAATTGAGTCACAATCCCATTGATTAATTGTAATAACTGAAAAAAGAAAGAGAAAAGAAGGGAAAGAAAAAGCAAAAAAGAAAATATTATTATTATTATTAAAAAAAAAGAAAGGGGGGGGGGGGGGGGGGGGGGTAAGAATCAGTACAATCAATTGGCTGAACAAAAGGAAAGTGGATGTTGGCGGAGATGTTTGATTTGGGGATAAGAGAGAGAGATAAATAAATAAATAAATATAAGGGTAAAGGAGGTTGTTTTGGGTAGATGTTGGTTGATTGTTGTTTTATGATTGATTGGTGGTTGTTTAGTTGTTTGGTTGTTGGGTTGATGATGGTTCATTTGTGTTGATTTGGTTGTTTAGTGGAGGAAGGTTATTTTTGGTTGCTAGTAGGGCTAAGCATAGGTCGAGGGGAATTCAGGGATTTCAAATCTCTTGAACCATTTTTAAAACAAAATCTCTAGTACCGGTACATAATTTAAAAATTTTCATACCGATACTATCCCATTTCTGGGACAGTTCGGTATAGAGAATTGGTTCTATGGGAACATATCGATATGGTACAGTTCAAAATGAAAATTCGAGAATTTATGTAATAGACAAACTTATATTATTAATTAAAATTATATTTATTATCCACAAATATATCGTTTTGGTTGTTATATGTATATATATACACACACAATAATAATAATAATTTTAATAATATTATTTACCTCATTACTTTTAAATAATATCAATAAGATTAAATTACTTAATAACAATAATAATTAATAAGTTATTAAATATAATGATAGCAATACATTTAAAGTAAAAAAATTGACCTATCTTCTCTTATTTTTATTTGTAAAAAAACTACTTACTTTAATTAAAATGACGTAATTTTAGCAAGACTACACCGTTTTGGTTATCAATAAGATTATATTACTTAATGAAAATAATAATTAATAAGTTTTTAAGTACAATAATATTATTTAGCTCATTAATTTCAAACAACATCAATAAGATTATATTACTTACTAAAAATAATAATTAATAAGCTATCAAATATGATAATAACAACATATTTTAGTTAAAAATTATAAAATTTGAAATCTTACAATGTTAATTTCTCTTATTTTCATATTTTTAGTTTAAATTGAATTATAATGGGCATTCCAAGTTTTTACTTATTATTGATAATTATAATAATAATTTTATTATTTTATATATTTTAAGTTTAAAGTGTGTTGTAATTGACATTCCACATTCTTTTTTGAAACTATGCAATGTGAATTTTATGTTTTTATATTTTAAGTTCAAATGGTAATAAAATAAACATTTCACATTTTTACTTGTTAATTGAATAGTACTAGTAGTGCTAGTAGTAACAATGATAATAATATTAATAATAATAAAATAAATAAAAATATTTTATTAGTAATTTATTCATTATATTTTAATCACAAAACATATCAATTTTTTTCATATATTTTATACATATGTATATTACTTGATAATATAATTAAAAGTATATAATTAAGTTACTACTTACTATTATTTATTAATATTTATGTATTACTTATTAAATTAATAATTGATACTATATTTCGTTCTTAGTTTGGAATGGTACTCATTTAGATTTTTTTTATAAATATCCAATATCATACTAAATTAGTCCTAAAATTTGGTTCAGTTCGGTTTGGGACTAAAATTATTTGGTTTGGTACGATTTTAATGTCTTTCAATTTGGTTCGGTATGGTTTTAATGTCTTTCAATTCGGTTCGGTATTTTCTTTGTCCCATGCTCAGCCCTAATTACTAGAGACTTAAGGTTGTCTTGGGTGTTAAGGAGTGTCTGGGTGTTGAGTTGTTTTATTGTTGTTTTAGGGTCGTTTTGAAGTTGTTGGCAGCTTAGTTGAAAATGGTTGATTTAAGTTTTTTAAGTGGCCAAGTCAACTTAAGATAATGAATTGACTTGGGTTGTTATTGGTTGCTAAGAATAGAACAAAATGAATAAGTATATATATATAATTGGCATTGTAATGGTGAGGAGAACTGTAATTTGGCAAATATCTATTTTACTCCTTATATTCTTTCTCTTCTCTCTCTTTTTCATTAACCAATCAAATGGGCTCCGATTGACCTGAAATTTCACCCCAAACTTTTTTTATGTCTTCTACATACTGATGGTGTCTATTTGATCATAATCATCCCATAAAAATTCAGTTTTTAATTTGAAAATTCTCCCTAAAGTTGTTAAAGTTAGAATGTGCACCTCATCATCAATCAATGAAAGCCACTACTAGAAACTTGTTCCCTATAATCTCAAGAGTCTGTAAATATTGATCCCGGGTCTGATCTCCTCTGGCACAATATTTTAGGAAATTTTAGGTAATTTTTCTTTTTTAAATTTTGATCTCCTTATTTTATGAGTATTTTGAGATATTTGAGGTTTTAGATATGCTCTATTAATTGTGGTGAATATTTTGATATATTCAGTTTGGTCGGATGCTGTGTTTCCATTGAGAAATCTGATGGGTCCCATGCAATTTCTGGTGATGAATAGTGACCAATCCTAAAAATTTTGAAATTATTTTTATGGAGTTTAAGATTAAAATTTTGGAATGGTTATGGAGAAAATTATTTATTTTCATATAAATTAATTTAATTCATTAGAAATATTCTTTGAGCCTCAAAATTAACCATTTTAGTGTTTTTAAGGTTATTTTGATAATTTCTTGATTTTTATATTTTTTCTAAGATATTTAAGAATTTATTTTAAACTATTTATTAAATAAGTATTTGATTATTTAGAGAGTTTGGGAGCTGGAGGTGTTGAGGACTCGTAGGCCAGCATGCTCCATCTGTGGATTAATTTTATAATTATTGAGAATATTTAAACTATAATTTTTGTGTGATAATTATAATATAAGAGTTAATTATATACAGATTTATTTAAGATTATAAATCTTGCCACATGCATAATTTATATATTTTATTATCATGAATAATATTTGGTAGGATGTATTATTTAGTTTTATTTTATTTTATTTTATTTTATTTTGTTTTTTTATTCTATTTTATTTTATATATGATTTGGAGAAATGGTAGAATGTACTACCTGGTGGGTGTCACTAGGACCACGTGTGTACTTATCACGACCCAAACCTAGAGGTCACTACTGGTGCTAGGGAACAATAATTCATACAAATCTAGAACCTATAGCAAGCCTAACCATAACTTTCACACCAAACATAAACACAAATTTAACAAAGAATTAAAACTTTTTAAAACATAAAGGATTTTTCATAAATAATATTGCAATAAAATATTTTTTACAAACAGTTAAGTACACGACCACAGTAAATATTAACATAACATACTACAATAAATACATACTACTACTGTAGCATCTAATAAATAGAAGAAATGATAGTTTTAAATTTACATAAATCAGCCGATGAAGAAAGGGTCCGACGGAGAGGATAACTGATGGAGGTTTGAAGAGAAGGATCCTGAAAAATAATTGACAGAAATCAAACCTTATTGAGTGAATTATTATTATTTATATACATGCAACCTAAGCATTATAATAATATTTAACTTATATTCATATTTATTTAGTTTATACACGCATTTCATGCAAATGCTCAAAAATATTATCACATCAATATAATTAGATACAAATGGAAATAGATGGACATAATTGGATAACTAGATAATTAGAGCAAAACCCTAAGATATTCGTAACCTCAATCACCATACCACATTGACCATTATGCTATCTTGAATTTAAATAATATTTCTCTTGTCTAGTTTGTCAGTGGACTGGCCCCGAGACTTTGAAATGTTAACCGAGGTGCCGCAGTCTCGTTGTTGTAGCCACATCCCTCTCTATCCACAAATCTTAATAAATCATATAAACTCATATCAATCAAAATTTCATAAACTAACGTCTAGCGTATTGGTATACACACAGTCCTAGTGTAGCTCATTAGGTAGCATGTTATACTGCTATCCTCCAAAATATCATATAAAATAAATAATAAAATCATATTAAAATATTAACAGCATCCAAATTATACAATTAATAGTCATATATATATATATATATATATATATATATATAATACGATAATAACAATAGCAATTAAAAGTTAATGCAACATAGCATATTAAAATTCCTCTTTTTATCAAAATATGGATACTAATAACAATTTCTACATGCAATGCATATATATAATAATAACTCATATGCAGAATGCATTCCTCGGTACTGACTCGATTGGCCTTGTCCTGAAGGCCTTGCTCTCGGTGCGACTATAGGAAAAAAAAAATTAGGATTAAAATCCTAACCTTATACATTCTAAATTTCTAAGGAAGAGACTCAATTTAAGACACAATTCTAATAAAACTCAAAACTAGTACTTATCGATATCATGTTTTATGAGAAATCTACTAAAAATTTGGCATAGTCTCCCTTATAAAACGGACATCTCTTTACTAAAAGTAGAGTCATTCTTACACAAAATCACACTTCAAAACTATCCGTAACTCAACATCTCGGGTTGGACCTCCCAAACAATACTTTATGCCCAACCGAGAACCAACATAACAACATATATACAAACAATATAATTTTTCTCAAATCACTAATATATCATAAAAACTTAGTTAACTAATACAATTTAATTTATTTATATAATAAAAATATAAAGGAAATTTATTTCCAAACAAATAATAAAATTCTAGTTCATAAATAAAATTTCGTTAATGGAATCAAATTTCCATTTTTACAATTAAATTAGGATTAATTATAAATAACTATTTAAATAACTCATATATATCATAAAAATAATAAAGGACTCATTTAAACTAGAAAATAATAAATAAATTTATTATTCATTTATTTTTCCAAAATTACTACTAATGATTTAAAATTGGAAATTAATTATAAAAATTATTTTCATACTTTTATTATTTAAAATCAATCTTAAATAGAATAAATAACAATAAATTTAATTAAAATTTAATAATTATTAATTTATAATAATTTTTTTTCTAAAAATACATTTTAAAATAGAAGGGCTTAAAAATTGATATCTTAAATTCTACAAAAAATTTCATAAAATTTCCTTTACAAAGTTTACTCCACATAATTTATAGAATTTATTAAAAATATTAAAACACCTTGGTCTAGAATAGTAACCAAACAAGAATAGTATCTGAAAATTCAAAAATTCTAGAAAATTATGAAAAATATACCAAATGAAAGATTTCAACTCCAATTTCACTTCATATAACTACCACCAAGCCTAATTGTAAATCAAATTAAAGAAATTAACAAAAATGTCCAAAATCATTTTACCTCAAATTGAGGCGGTTGTGGGAGTAGATTAATGTAATTAATGGAGGGCAAAAGTTTCTTAGAGGGAGATAGTCCAATGAGACCACTGGCAAGGTTTGACGATGTTGGAGGCAGTGATGGCAGCCCTAAATGTTTTTAGTTGGCTAGAAAAATGATGGGAAAAGGAAGAGAGAAGTTGTCCGGCAAAGGAGGCGGGATGGTGGCATTTAGTGGTTGTTAGCGGTGATGACATGGTGGCTCGTTGATACAAAGGTGGTTACTAAATGTAGGAGAAAGAAGAAAGGAAGAAGAAAAGAAAAGGAAAGAAAAAAGAAGAAGAAGAAAAGAAAAAGAAAAGGAATTTTTTTTATTATTAAAGTACAAAAATAATAGTTTTAAAAATAAAGATTCCTCCCAAGTATTTATACACACACACACACACACATATATATGTATAACATACTCTTAATAACTAATAAATTTACTAAAATACTTATTTAACAATAATTCCATAAAATGATATTTAACACTTTAAAATCCATATTTAATTTAATAATTAAAAATACAGGTCATTACAATCTTCCCTCCTTATAAAAATTCATCCTTGAATTTTAATAAATTGAAAAGAATACAAGATTTTATTGGGGGAAAAGATAAGGATATGCCACTCGCATGTGTGTTCTTCTATATTGTTGTTCCTCCACAAGACTTTAACAATAGAAATCAACTTAGCATGCAACCGACGAACTTAATAATCTATAATTGCAACCAGTTCCTCCTTATAAGTCAAATTGTCATTCACTTCCATACTCTAAGGCTACAAAATGTGCGAAGGATCCAAAATATATTTCCTAAGCATTGAAATATGAAACATTGGATGCACTTAAGACAAATTTGGAGTTAAAGTCAACTGATAGGAAACTAAATCAACTCTCTCTAGAATCTCAAAAGATCTAATGTATCTCAATGCTAACTTTCCCTTCTTGCCAAATCTCATAACACCCTTTATTATTGATATCTTCAAGAACACCTAATCCCACACTTGGAATTCCACATCCTTTCGCTTCAGGTCAGTATAGCTTTTCTGCTTACTAGCTACCATTTTTCAATCTTCTTCTAATCAAATCAACCTTCTCGAATGCATCCTTAATAATTTCTAGTATAGTTAGGTCTCTTTCTCTAACTTCATTCCAATATTGGGGGATCTACATTTTTTCCATATAAAGCATCATAAGGTGCCATCTTAATACTACTATGGTAGTTGTTGTTGTAAGCAAATTCTATCAATGGCAAATGATTATCCCAACTGCCTTCAAGATCCGTTACACACATTAACATATCTTCAAGTGTTTGGATCATTCTTTCAGACTAACCATCTACCTAAGGATGAAAAGCAGTACTAAAATCAAGCCTGATACCTATTACTTCATCCAAATTCTATCAAAATTGAAAGGGAAACATCGAACCTCTATTAGAAATAATAGAAATAGGCATAATATGCTTGATATACAACCTAGCCAATTTAGCCATTGGATAAATATCTTTAATTAGTAGAAAGTGAGATGATTTTGTTAATCTGTCCATTATCACCTAAATGGAGTCATATCCATCCTTTCAACAAGGTAACCCTATCATAAAATCCATAGTTACTTTCTCCCATTTTAACTTAGGAATTAGATAGGTTGAAGCTTTCTAGAAGACTTTTGATGTTCTACTTTCACTTATTGACATGTTAAACACTTGGAAACAAATTTAAATACATCTATCTTCATTCCATCCCACCAATAAAGATACTTTATATTATCATACATCTTAGTGGAACCAGGAGGTACACTGTAGGCTGCATAAAGAGCTTCTTCCAGTATCTCTTCTCTCAAATTATCCATATTAGGGACATATAATCTCTCATTGATTTATAGAACACCTTCAACATCGAGATTAAAATTAGTGAACTTCCCTTCATGAACTTTCTCTATAAGCTCCAATAATTTAGAATCTCAGCTTTGAGATACCTTTATCCTATCCCTCAATATTGATTGAACTATGAACTTGGCTATCGATCCCCCTAACTTGGTTATCTTCATCTTTAATCCTTAGGTCTATTAACTTATGCATCTCTTGGATCAAAGGCCTCATTTTCATATTAATATGAGCAAGACTACTTGAAGACTTGCTACTCAATGCATCTGCTACCACTTTAGCCTTGCCTAAGTGGTATAAGATATCACAATAATAGTCTTTCAAAAGTTCCAACCATCTCCTTTTTCTCAAATTTAGATCTTTCTACTAAAACATATACTTCAAACTCTTATGGTCAATAAAATCTCATATGTCACCCCATACAGATAATGTCTCCAAATCTTAAGAGCAAGGATAACAACAACTATCTCTAGGTTGTGAGTAGGATAGTTCTACTCATGCTTCTTCAATTTCCTAGAAGTATAAGCTATTACCTTATAATTCTGCATCAATACGTAACCTAGGCCAACTTTGGAAGCATCATAATGCATAATGAACTTGTCTTCTCCATTAGGCAATGTTAACACTAGGGCTATAGTCAACTTCTCCTTTAGCAGTTGAAAACTATTCTCACATGCTTTTGACCACATGAACTTCATATTCTTCTGAGTTAGGCATGTCATTGGTGCTGCAATTATTGAGAAATCCTAAACAAACCTCCTATAATTCCCTGCCAAACCTAAGAAACTTTGAATCTCTATAACTGATGTCGATCTAGGCCATTTAGATACTACCTCAATCTTCTATGAATCTACTTGAATATCGTCCTTAGACATTACATGCGTAAGGAATGCCACACTTTTAAGTCAAATATTACACTTTGAGAATTTAGTATAAAGCTAATGTTCGTTTAGTATCTGTAGTACTACTTAAGTGATACACATGCTCTTCGAATACACCAATATGTCATCAATGAATATTACGACAAACTGATCCATAAATGGTTTAAACACCCTATTCATTAGATTTATAAAAGCTGTTAGTGCATTGGTTAATATGAAAGACATCACAATGAACTCATAATGGCCATATCTTGTACAGAATGCCACTTTAGAAATGTCAGCTTCTTTGATCTGTAACTAATGATAACCTGATCTCAAGTCATTCTTAAAAAAAATTGTGCACCCTGAAGTTGATTGAATAAATCATCTATCCTTAGAAGAGGATACTTGTTCTTAACAGTCACCTTGTTCTTAATAGTCATCTTATTCAATTCTCTACAATTAATACACAATTTGAGTGTATTATCCTTCTTTTTGACAAATAACACTAGTGCACCACAAGAAGAAGTGTTGGGTCTGATGAAACCCTTATCCAACAATTCTTACAACTACTCTTTCAACTCTACATGAACTATCCTATAAGGTGGTATAAAGATAGAAGTTGTGCCTGGAACCATATTAATGTAAAATTCTATCTTTTTACGAGGTGGTAAACTTGACAATTCATTAGGGAAGACATGAGGAAACTCATAAGCTATAAGAACATCCAAAATAAATTTCTTTTTTACTACTGTGTCCCTAACCAAAGCCAAATATCCTTAACACCCCTTCCTTAGCATCTTTCTTATTGTAATGGTAGAGATAAGATTTTAAGGTGTATAACTCTTATCACTGAAGAACTTAAATTCCTCTTCATTCAAAATTTTAAAAATCACCTTTTAGCCATAAAAATCTACAGTGGCATGATGCTAAGACAACTAATCCATTCCCAAGATTATATTAAAGTCCATCACATCCAACAATATAAAGTATATTGGCAACTCTCTACCTTTTACCAATATAAAACACCTAAGAAGAATAACATTGATATCTAATGAATCACTTAGAAGTGTGGCAATTGATAAAGAAATTGCCATCCTCGCAGCTTGCCAACTCACATTTAAAGAAAAAATAGGAGATACAGAGGAATGGGTAGCACCCTAATCAATCAAAACTCTAGCATTAAGATAACATACCATAACTGTACCTACTATGACTACATTGGATGCCTGAGCATCCTGCTAGGTGAGAGTGAAAACTCTGGCCTATCCTCTACCTCCCTGTTGACTAGTAGAAGCCTACCTAAGTCCTCTAGAACTACCTTTACCTCCTCTCCTTCCTCTACGTCACCCCTACTTGGCTATAAACTAAGAGGTACCCTGATATTGGAATGATGGCAGCTAAAACTATGTTAGAGCTGCACTAGTTATGGAAGACTGAGGGAATTGCTATTGAAAACCTGAATGAAGGTATGATCTAGCATAATACCTAGTCTATCCACATCTGAAGCATGCTTTTAGAGCCATATAGTACGGTCCCTAATGGACTCTACCACAAGCATGATATGCACTAGTTGCAGATATACTACTTTATCCTAAACTCTGACTGCTACTACTACTAGTAGCACCTGAACTAATTTTGATAGGTCTACGGGCTCCACTATGACCATGTCTACCACTTTTATGGACCCTATGTTGAGGTCTCTAGCCCTATTGAAAAGATCCTTTAGGCTGACTATTGGAGCCTATCCGAAATACTGTATACTAAATACTTTATTATCCTCCTATTCTGGTACCTCTATGATAGAATTCAGGCATAACACCCTGCCTAATAAGCCTAAGCTCAATCTCCTTTGCTAACTCAGTCACTGCCTTAAGAGTTAAGCCTACAGTAGGCATCCTAATAAATGTAGAACCCAAACCGATGACATAAGTGGTGACGATGAAGTACTAGTCCCTTATCATATCCTCGACATATTAGGATAGTTTGAGAAAATCCTTGGTATACTCCATAAACCTATCACCTTTAGAAATATTAGTCAACTAGAGTCTGTAACTCATCCTCATCAGCTCTAGGAAAAATCAACTCATAAACCACTTTCTGAACTAAGCCCAAACGAGTGTAGTCATGTGGGGTTGAAGCACTTGAACAAACCAATTAAACATTGGCCCCTCAATTGACAACTCAACAATAAGTATCCTTTGATACTTAGTGTATGTAGTTCAAGTCCTCGACTCAATCGTATGGAGAAAAACTAGTGGGTTAGAAGTCTCATTAAAAGAAATCTTGCCAACTCTAGCATAAAATAATACTGCCTCTATGTCTGACATACCCTAAACTCCCTATTGAAATAAAGGCTACATATGTGGTACCACCTGAAGCATAGCTGTTGCACCATATTGAACTCTTAGTGCATAGACAACATTATCTAAATCTTGAGCTGTAGGCTCCTCATCTTGCTATTCTCACTATTTACAATGACCATCTGCCCCTTTAGGTCTACCTCTACCCTTATGCCTAGTTGGCTGCATAAGGGGTGGAGCTTCATCCTGATAAGACTCTCCATTATCAACCTCATCGGTCGGTGGTGCGACTCGCGCTCTCCTCTTTCTGAAAGAAAAGAAATAAAACACACAATTCAGATAATAATAAACATCCTAATGGTCATATGGAAACTAAAGCAAGGAAGACTTTTCAAGGACATATCGAACCTAATTCCTGTAGTAGTTATAAAGAAAACTCAAAATTTACCAACCTAGGTTAAATAATACTAAACCTAGACTCTGATACCAACTTTGTCATGACCCAAACCTAGGGGTCACAATTTGTGCTAGGGAACGGGAATTCACACGAATCTGGAACTCGTAACAAGCCTAAATCATAACTTTCACACCAAACATAAACACAAATTTACTAAAGAATTAGAAATTTTTAAAACATAAAGGATTTTCCATAAATAATATCGCAATAAAATATTTTTTTACAAACAATCAAGTACACAACCATAGTCAATATCAATATAACATATTGCAAAAAATACATACTATTATTGTAACGTCTAATAAATACAAGAAATGATTATTTAAATTTATATAAATCAGCTTGTAAAGAAAGGGTCTGACAGAGATGATAACTAAGGGAGGTCTGAAGAGAAGGATCCTAAAAAATAATTTAGGAAAATCATACCTCACTGAGTGAATTATTATTATATATATTCATACAACCTAAGGGACAAGCAACCAAGCTTCATAATAATATTTAATTTACATTTATATTTATTTAGTTTATACATGCATTTTATGCAAATGCTCAAAAATATTATCACATCAATACAACTAGATATAGATGGAAATAGATGGACACAATTGGATAAAACTAGAGGAATGGAGTAGAACCCTAAGATATTCATAACCTCAGGATCGGAGTAGAATCCAAAGATATTCATAACCTCAATCATTGTACCACACTGGCCATTAGGCTATCTTGAATGCAAATAATATTTCTCTTATCCAGTTTGGCAGTGGACCAACCTCAAGACCCTTAAAGGTTAACCAAGCTACTACAGTCTTACTACCAGCATAACTGTCCTTGAGACCTTAAAAGGTCAGTCGAGCTATTGTAGCCACACTCCTTTCTATCCAAAAATCTCAATAAATTATACAATCTTATATCAATCAAAATTTCATAACCAAGCATCTAGCATACTAGTGTGTACATAGTCCTAGTGTAGCCCATTAGGTAGCATATTCTACTGCTATCCTCCAAAATTTCTTATAAAAATAAATAATAAATCATATTAAATTATTAGCAACATCGAAATTACACAATTAATATAATAATAATAATAATAATAATAATAATAATAATAATAATAATAATAATAATAATAATAACAATAATAATAATAATAATAATAATAATAATAATAATAATAATAATAATAATAATAATAATAATAATAATAATAATAATAACAACAACAACAATTATAAGTGAATGCAACATAGCATATTAAAATTCCTCTTTTTATCGAAATATGGATGCCAATAACAATTTTTACATGCAATGCATACATATAATAATAACTCACATGTAGAATGCGCCTCGGTACTGCCTTGATTGGCCTTGTCCTAAAGGCCTTACTCTCAGTGCAGCTATAGGAAAATAGTAGTAATAAAATAATTAGGATTAAAATACTTATCTTAAATTTTACAGATTTCTAAGGAAGAGACTCAATCTAAGGCATAATTCTAACAAAGCTTAAAACTAGTACATATTGATGTCACATTTTACGAGAAATCTATTGAAAATTTAGCAGAGTCAGACATTTCTCTACTAAAAGCAGAGTCATTCCTGCACAAAATCACACTTCAAAACTATCCAAAACTCAATGTCTCAGGTTGGGCCCTTGAATAAAACTTTATGCTCAACCGAGAACCAACATAACAACATATATAAAAACAATATAATTTTTTTCAAATCACTAATATATCATAAAAATTTAGTTAACTAATAGAATTTAATTTATTTATATAATAAAAATATAAAGGAAGTTTATTTCTAAACAAATAATAAATTCTAGTTCATAAATAAAATTTCGTTAATGGAATCAAATTTCTATTTTTTCAATTAAATTAGCACTAATTATAAATAACTATTTAAATAACTCAAATATATCATAAAAATAATAAATTAGCATTAATTATAAATAACTATTTAAATAACTCAAATATCTCATAAAATAATGAATAAATTTATTATTTGTTTATTTTTCTAAAATTACTACTAATTATTTAAAATTGAAAATTTATTATAAAAATTATTTTGATACTTTTATTACTTAAATTAGTCTTAAATAGAATAAATAACAATAAATTTAATTAAAATTTAATAATTACTAATTTCTAATAATTTTTTCAAAAAATAAATTTTTAAACAGAAGGTTTCAAAAATTCTATAAAGAATTTCATAGAACTTCCTTTACAAAGTTTACTACACACAATTTATAGAATTTATTAAAAATATCAAAACACCAAATCCAGAATAGTAACCAAACCAGAATAGTATCCAAAAATTCAAAAATTCTAGAAAATTGTACAAAATATACCGAATGAAAGATCTTAACTCTAATTTCACTTCATATAACTATCACCAAGCCTTATTCTAACTCAAATTAAAGAAATTAACAAAAAAGGCTAAAATAATTTTACCTCAAATTGAGGTGGTTGCTGGAGTATATAAGTGTAATTAATGGAGGGGAAATGTTGCCCCAAGGGGGATGAGTCCAACGAGATCACTGGCAAGGTCTAACGACGTTGGAGGCGGCGACGACAACCCCAAACGTCTTTGGTTGGTTGGAAAAATAAAGGGAAAAGGAAGAGAAGAAGGTGGCTAGCGAAGGAGGAAGGGTGGTGGCATTTGGTGGTTGCTGGTAGCAAGTACATGGTGGCTAGTTAATGCAGAGGTGGCTGTCGAAGGTGAGAGAAAGAAGAAAGGAAGAAAAAAAGAAAAAAAAGAAAGAAAAAAGAAGAAGTAAAGAAAAAGAAAAAGGAAGATTTTTATTATTATTAAAGTACATATATCATTTTTTAAAATAAAGATTCCTTCCAAATATTTATACACATAAATATACATATATATAAAACATACTCTTAATAATTAATAAATTTACTAAAATTCTCATTTACCAATAATTCCATAAAATAATACTTAACACTTTAAAATCCATATTTAATTAATAATTAAAAATACGGGTCATTACAGTACTAGTTGATATCTTGAGTCTAATAAATAGGTGAATTGGCCTAGTTGAGCTTGTTCTCTCGAGTAGTGTTATGGACCAATATGTGAATTGAGTTCGGTGGAACTTGTTTTCTAGGGCTAGAAATAAAGATATAAATTAGTTGAGCTTATTCTCTTAGAACTAAAAAAATGGACTATGTGATTGGACTACAGTTGTAACTTGATTGAGATTGATTTCTTAGGATAGCAATCATTTGGATTTAAGAGAGCTTGAAGGCTATTAGAATTGAGGTTTAGGGTTCTGCCATCTCCACAATAAATTGAAGATTTGGCGACAAATTTTTAAATGTTTATCGAAATTTTCTGTCACTAAGGCAATTAGAGACAGATTTGTGATAGAAATTTTTTCAACGGTAAAATGCTCCTCACTATTCTTAGCGATGGAATTATAAATCCATTGCTAAATTTGGTGATGGATTTAGAATTCCATAATTAATTTAGTGATGAATTCAAAATTCCATCGCTAATTTAATAATTAAAAATAAATCATCTTATAATTTAGTGACTCCATTGCTAAATTTAGTAATAAGACAATAGATTTTATGATATTTAATTTTTTATTTTATAATAATAAATTTAAAAAGTTAAAATAGCATATATAAAATATTATATAAAGTACACAATTATTGCAAAATAACTATAAATTCAATACATTGTTGAAAAATAAACCTTACAAATAAGTTAAGTTCACTATTATATCTACAATAAAAAAAAACTACATATAATAAATAGTCCAAATGATCTAGAGTAAATAAAAAAAATAATTATCAATGCCTAATAGCAATTATAGGATCAACATATCTTATATTTCTACAGTAAAAATCCATTTAAGTTATAACTTTTACACCATCTTTCAAAAAATTTTCTTTAACTGATTGAATGGACACCTGTTGAAAACATCAAGGAAAAAAATCAATGTTCTTTAACCTTGAATTGCATAAAATAAGAAGTCAATGATTAGTACAAAAGTATTTAAAAATATATATTTTTTTAAATATCAAATAACTTAGATAAAAAAAATAGAGTTAAATTTTAAAATAATATTTTTCTACTGTAAAAAATTATTCCAACAAAAGATTCAAATAAAAATATTATTTAATTTCTACTATTAGTTTTGTTATATTCAAAATTTCAAGTTATTCTAAAGTCCAATTCCATTATGGCCAATCTGTTTAGTCATTATTTATTATGTGGTGCCAAACAAATCAAAATCGAAAATGATAAATTAAACATCAAATTCCAACAATCACAACTGCATAATTTAGGCAATTAATCAAACTTTATTTGATAAAAGTCAAAAGCATTAATCTTTATTGATGATTCAAAATTTTATTTGCTAGATTATCAGTTGTCTACCTTGTTGACCATTTGAATAATTAAACTCCTAATTTTGGACTTTGAAAAACAATTTAGATTCTAATGATTTCATTTCAGTGTGTAGGAAGTTGATTGATTATAAGGTATAAGTGCTCAATGTTTGGAAATGTTAAAATACTCCTTAAAAGAGTATTAATTTGTATTTCCATGAAATATTTCATTCTATGCAAGTTCCCAAACAATCTAGAGCAATTATATATAAAAAATATACAATTTTGGACTTATAATGGTATGCTCATAAGCACGTCACGAGCTAACCTTGAATAGTACTTGTTTGAGCACATTTTGCAAAATTGTCCAGTGCCCCTCACGACCTGCCCTTACTGTAATCCCATAAGTGCCAAGAGGGGGGTGAATTGGCTTTTTAAGAGATATGGATAATTTTCATTTTTCACTCAAGAGCTACTAAAAATAGAATAAGAGTTGTATAAAATAAAGTAGAAGAGTGATAAAAACTCCAAAGATTTATAGAGGTTTGGCCTTCAAAGCCTACTCCTTTCCTTAGCCACTTGTTGAGACTTTTGATATGCTATTAATCTACTTCAAGGTGTAAATTAAACTCTTACAAGCATGAATTAAATCACCTAAGTGTTTTTACAAGGTTAACACACAAACCTAAGTGTTTTTTTCAAGGCTAACACTCTAACCCCAAATGCTAAGAATAATCCTCTTAGCTTACAAGTATTTAAACCCTAATCCAACTCACTCAAATCCAAAATTGAGCTATTTAATGAAGGAATTAAACACTCACTAACTCACACTCAAGAACACTCTTGAGATAGAAAAGATTACAATAAATAATGTGAATAACATGGGTGGCTAAAAAATACAAGATTAATTGATCAAGATTGCTCTAAAGAATTTTTCTTAACTTCTAAAAAAAATGTCCAATTGAAAAATGACTTGTATATAGACCTTCATAAAAGAAAAGAGCTGTTGGAGGTGCATTTAATGCAAATATAGTCTTTAAAAATTGTCACGACCCAAACCCATGGGCACGCAACTGGCACCAAGGAATGGGAAATGCATAATGCCTCTGAATCCCATAGTAAGTCTCTAGGAAAAAATCAATATCACAACTTAAGTATAAAGACACATATATCTCCAATATAACACAAATCCACAATACAGATTATACAAGTTCTTTAACTAACTATTGTAGTATCTAGAATTCAAAGATGTAATACTTTAATCAAATAGACCTACATAAAATAGCCAATGAAGAATGAACCTGGCGTAGAGAAGAAAAGTTAACAAAAGACTCCCAAGATCCTGAAAAATAATTGAGGGGAGTTAGACCTCACTGAGTGAATTAATAATATAAAATGCATGTTGGTTTTAAAACTCTTGTTAAAAAAAATCAATAAATCCTTTAAATAAATAATTAATATATATATCTTGTAAAAAAATCAATAAATCCTTTAAATAATTAATTAATACTCACACACACACACACATACACACACATATTATAATTACTTTCATAAAATATCTTTCTATATAAATCTCTTCACATAAAAATCAAATATTAAAACTTTTGATAAAAAAAATATGGTAAAACCCTAAACCCTAAACTCTAACAGCCTTTAGGCTCTCTTAATTCCAAGTGATTGCTGGCCCAAGAGATCAATCTCAACCGAGTTACAACCACAGTCTAATCACTTATTCTATTATTTATGTCTTGAGAGAACAAGATTAACCAAGTTACATTTCAAATCTAACTCGAGAGATCATGCTCTACCAAGCTAACCACTGCCCAAGAGTTCAAGCTCTACCAAGCCAATTTTCACACATCACTATCTGAGAGTACAAGTTCCACTAAGCCAATTTCACATGTAATAACACAAGATCATACTAGTGTGCACGTGGTCCTAGTGATACCCACTAGGTAGCACGTTTTACCAATTTCTCCCAACAATTATATTTATCTCACAAACATCTTTCCAATAATAAAATGAATATCTCATGTGGCTTAGCAAATAATATAAACTAATAAAATCATAATAATACTTGCGCCACATTTTCCAAAATCCTTAACAACAATGAAATAAATAAACATGCTTGCGGATACTATTTATAAGCATAATTCAACATATATATGTGTTCAACATTAATATTATTTTTTGCATATAAAAACTCTTATTTATAAATCTATCTCAATAGACATTTTATAAAATTAACCTACAAGTTGAGCGTGTTGGACGACAAGTTCTCGGCTACCCTAGTGCTATTGCTCTCGCTCTGGAGTACTCTAAAATAAATAATATTTATTTAAATTATGCTTATATAATATAACAAATAAATTCATAAAAATTTCTCAAAAATTATTAAAATCATGGAGTTGGTAAAATAAATAGAATTAAAATCCTAATCTTATACATTATAAATTTCTAAAGAAGAGACTCGATCTAAAACACTATACTCTTCAAACTCAAAAAATTCGATGCCACGTTTTACAAGAAATCTACTGAAAAATTGGCAGAGTTTTCCTTGTCAAAAATACGTCTTCTACTAAAAGTAGAGTCATTCCTACACAACACAACACTCCTATAATCTCCACAACTCAACAACTTGGGTTGCGCTTCGAACTATACTTTATGTTCAATCGAGAATCACACAGATACATATATAGACATAGCATGATTTTTATCAAATTTACTAATATATCACAAAATAAAATTTAGTTAATCCATTTCAATTAACTGATTTAAAAATTAAAATATAAAGGAAATCTATTTTTCAATCAATTAATAAAATCAATAATAAAATTCTTATTTAATATCACCAAAATTAACTATTTAAAATAATTAAATTTATAAAGTTTCCTTTAAACCTCCTTAACTAAAATTATTGTTAATTATAAATAAACTATTTCAATAATCCAAATATATAAAAATATTAAAAAACTTACTTTTAAGCTTTTAAATAATAATAATAAATATTTTTCAAAATTATTACCAATTAACTAAAAATTACAATTTACTTATAAAAAATATTTTTATACTTCTATTATTTAATATTAGTAATAAACATGTTAAATAGCCTTAAATTCAATTAAAAATGTGCATAAATAATAAAATATAAATTTTCTCTAAAAATACATATTAAACATAATCTTTAAAAAATTCATATCTTAAAATCTACAAGGAATTTTACAAAATTCCCTTAACAAAGTTTAATCTACACAATTTATATAGTTTATTAAAAATATAAAAACCCTTGGGTTAGGAACAATAACCCAGAACAGTAATCCAGTTCGAAATAGTTCTTGAAAATTCAAAAATTCCAGAAAATTATTAAAAATATATAAATGGATAGATCTCAACTTCAATTTCAATTTATATAACTACCACTAAGTCTAATTTAAACTTAAATTAACTAAATTAACAAAATACCTAAAATCAATTTACCTTGAATCAAGGTGGTTGTCAGAGCTACCTGGTGAAATTAATTGAGGGGTTTGATTGCCTAGGAGAAGAGGAATCGATCGAGACCGAAGGCATCATCGGTTGTCACTAAAGCTGGCGACGACGGCCTCTTTTCTTCTTGGTTGTCAGAAAAATGCAAGGGAAAGGAAGAGAAAAGGTTGTCGATGGGCAGAGAGGGCTGTTGCCTGTCTGGAGCTATTGCTATCGTCGGCAATTGGTGACTGGTGGTGGATGGCGTAGAGGTGGTGGCTAGTTGGTGGTGAATCGGGATAAAGAAGAAGGATAAGAAGAAGAAGGGAAAGAAAAGAAAAGGGAAGAGAAAAAAAAGAAGAAAATTTGGTTATATATATATATATAATTTATTAAAGTGCAAAAAGTACATATTCTATATTTTTAAAAAATATATTATACATACACATAATTATTTATACGTACTTCCTCTTATTATATATATTAAATTTTATTAACATACTCATAAAATACTCATTAACACTAATCTCATAAAACAATAATTAAAACTTTAAAATCCATATTTTAAATTAATAAATAAAAAATATATGAGTCGTTACAATCTTTCCTCCTTACAAAAATTCATCCTCAAATTTTAACAAAATAGAAAAGTGTACATGGTTTTACAAAGAAAAGAGATAAGGATATGTCACATGCATCTTTGCCTCAGTCTCCCAAGTGCAATCTTCCACTTTATAGTTGCTCCACAATGCTTGTCACGACCCAAACTAGGAGTCATGACCGGAGCTAGGGAATGGGAATTATTTCGAATCCGGAACCCGTAGCAAGCCTTAGAAAATAAAATCATGCAATAATTAAATAAAAGTATGATCAAATTAAAATTTTTCTGAATCAATATAAAATAAATACTCCAAATCCTTTTATAAATGAATACATATTCGTACAATGTTCAAATACAAATTCTCAGAGTATTTAATATCCAAACAAAATAATACACTTCCAAAAATTATAACACTACTACTGCAGTTTCTAGAATACAATTTAAAGTTCAGAATATACATTTGCATAAAATAGCCGGCATTGAAGAACACTGGCGAGGAACTCTACAACTAAGGTCTGACGATATGGGATCTCCTGAAAAAAATAATTGAGGAGGGTCAGACCTCACTGAGTGAATTATTATACTATGTATACATGCAAACTAAACCATAACAATCAGACATTCTTATATATATATGTATATACACACATTTCACACGAATGCCAAACTTTGCTTTTATAAATATACTAAATGTAGAAAATGTTTGTTTTAATTCATGAAGGATCCATAGAACCCTAAATAATAACAACCTCAAACAATCCCATCATCACTCTAGCCATACAGGCTCACTTGATTCCAAATAGAACACTTATTCCAATCTAGACAACAGACTAGCCCCGAGACACTAAGTCGATCGAGCTCCAGCAGTCTGGCTGTCAGTATGATTGGCCCCGAGACACTTGGTCAATCGAGCTCCAGCAATCACACTATCTATCACCTCACATCTCAATCAACCCAATAGATCATTCAATTCACTTATGGACAGTAGACTAGCCCCGAGACACTAAGTCAACCGAGCTCCAGCAGTCTGACTGTCAGTGTGATTGGCCTCGCAATCACACTATCTAACATAACATTAATCTTAGTCAAATCAATTATAATCACCCAATTTTAACTCTCACTCAATCCTTATCTATCGTACCGGTACGTACACAGTCCTAGTGCTGCCCACTAGGAAGCACGTTCTATTGATATACTTCACTTCGAATAAATCATTCATTCGGAAAATAATTAATGTAGAACAATATTCATAATAGTAAAACCAACCATATATATATATACAAAAAATATACCTAAAATATACCCAGTATATTTCAGATATATATATATATATATGTCAAATAAAATATGAAATAAACTAAAGATAAATCATTAATATAGTTAAAAACAATTTAAATGAGTAACAATAATATAACATGCATTATCTTAAAATATATTTAAATATGCAAAAGATATACTCTAAGTACACAAATCATTTAATAAAACATTTATGTATAAATATTCATTTAAATACGTGTTTGTGTTTAACTTATATTCACAAATATACTAAAAATAAACCTAATTATCTAGCATGCATATATAAAAAACAAACCCTAAATATACCACTAATGTGCTAGGTTTAATTTAATAATAAAACATTTATTTATTTGGAAATAAATAAAAAATATACCAAAAATAAACTTAAAAATAATTTAAGTGTAGGTTTATAATTTAACATGCAATTATTTAAGAATAAACCTAAAATCTACTAAAACTATACCTAAGGTATACTAATCATTTAATAAAATAATTATGTCTAAGTGTACATTTTAAAACATGTGTATATTACTCAAATGTATTAAACCTAAACCTAATTGTTTAATGTGCATATATCAAACTAACATGCATAATTATTTAATATGCATATATATAAAAATGCAACCCTAGATATACCAAAAATATTATAATTTAAATCATTTTTAAAACATACAATGAAAATGAAAAATTCTAAATAATGCACCCTATATGCAGTGCATATATATACAATATAATAACTCACATGTTAGCGCTCCACGAGACAAATTTGGCGGGCCTGATCCGTTAGACCTCGGTCTTGGTGTAGCTAGACAAGCAAATGACAACATGAAATCAGAATAAATTTAACGAAAATTCTAAAGATTCGATCTAGAATTTTTAGACATAGATTTAGAATAGGAATTTAACCGGACATCACGTTTTAGGAGAATTCTACCGAAAATCCGGCAGAATCTCTCCTGTAAAATGGACATCTCTCTACTCAAAGAGTAGAGCATGTCCTACAAAGAAATACACTTCGGAATAAACACAGAATTACAACTAAAATCCTTCGGTTGGACTCCAAACTACAATTCACCGACCGAGGTTCACAATTCACAGAATATTTATAAAATACCGAAAATGCCCTTATATAATAAAAATACATTTTATAAATCCAAATTACGTAATTGACCCTAAAACTTACTAAAAATCAATAAAAACCCATTTATTTAGAAAAATAGTATATTATATATAATTTGAAAATAATTTACGAAAAATAGTTTTAATTAATTAAAAATACTAAAAATTTGCAGAAATAATTTTTATACCCTAAATAACTATTAAAACCAATTTAATTACATTTTTAACCAATTTAGTGTAAAATTACCAAAATACCCCAATATATATATATTCACTATAAATTTTCAAAAATTCACCAAAAATTATATAATTACTCAAAAATTAATTTCTCAACATATAATTCAATAATATCAATAAATATACTCAATTTACCAATTTATTTCAATTAAACTCATAATTAACCCTATTTTTCAAAATTACATAAAGTTAATAAATTCCAAATAAATACATAAAAATTCACAAAAATTACAAATGAATTTCTATAATTCATTTCAACTCCTATAATCACCATAAAACACACTTCATAATTTAATTAATTAATTTTCGAAAATTAGAAAATAATAATAAAATAATCAAAATTCACAAAAATTAAAATAAATTCTAAAAATTCTAAAAAAATTACAGCATGTAGATTAAGCTTTCAGGAAAAAATTTTGTGAAGGAATTTTTCATGAATCAATTAAATTAAAGCTAAAAAAAATTTGAAATCCAAAATGGCTGATTTGAAGAAATTGAAACCTAAGCAATTCTGGACCAAATCAAGTGAAACAAAGCTTGGAATCACACTCACTAGAGCTCAAGGAGAAGATAGAGACCGACAGCATCAAATTTAGTGGCCGGAAAGTGCTTGGTTGGAGCTAAGTCGATTTTTGGCTCCTTGATGAAAATCCGGCCAAAACTCACCGGAAAAGAGTGTTTCAGGTGGTGGAAATGGCTGGAGGTGGAGGAGGAAGGCTGAGGGGCATAATAATAGCAAGAAAACCAGCTTGAAAGTGGCTAGAAATGGTGGAAATGGCATTAAGAAGAAGAAGAAGATGCTGGAGGGGTAAAATCGTAAATAAGGCAACTTTTTATTTATTTATTTATTTATTTTTTGATTAAAATTTGTGTATATTTGTATATATATATATATGTCCACACTATATTATAGTAATATATATATTCCCACACACAAATAATACTCACCACACAAATATTTTAATATATTTAATAATTTATACACTTAAAATTAATTAATACAAAAATTAAATAATAAAATTAAGGAAATTAATTAAGCTCTAATTAATTTAAATAAATAAACATATATACATTTTATTTTAGCACTTTAAAATTATAAATGAGTTTATGTAAATTCATAAAACTAGTCAAAATAAATAGTATTAAATTATTTACGTGTTAATTTTCCCGAAAATACAATTCCCGGGAAAATTTTACGTAAAGTACTTAAAATAATATAAAATAATTAAAATTAGCTTTAAACAAACAACAAACTCATAAAAGATCATAAATATATATACAAAAATTATTAACACTACATATCCTGATGCAGTATAAAAATATTTAAAAACTTGGGATATTACAATGCTTTAACTATAGGAATTTCTTTGGTGTGAAGCTAATGAACTTATTGATCCACTATCGCCACTGGAGACTCTTTATAAGTCAAATCGTCACTAAGCTCCACTATATGAGGATGAAGAACATGTGAAGGATCAGAGATGTACTTCCTCAACATAGAGACATGGAACACTAGATGAATTCGTGATAACTCTACTGGCAATACTAGTCTGTAAGCCACATCGCCTATTCTTGAATGAATTTTGAAGGGTCTAACGTATCTTGGAGCTCAATCACCTTTCTTACCAAACCTTATTACTCCCTTCATCGGAGGCACCTTGAGGAACACTATATCTCAAGCATAAAACATTACATCTCTCCTTTTAGGATCAATATAGCTTTTCTATCGGCTAAAAGCTATCCTCATTCTCTGTAGAACGATAGGAATCTTCTCTGAAGTCATATGCACCAATTTTGGGCCTGTTAATTGTCTCTCCCTAACTTCCCAACACAAGGGTAATATACACTTCCTTTTATACAATGCTTCATATTGAGCCATCTCAATAATTGCATGTTGTTATATGTAAATTCAATTAATGGTAAGTGCAAATCCCATTAACCACCAAAATCTATCACACACATCTAAAGCATATCCTCCAATGTTTAAGTGGTCCTTTCAGATTGGCCATCAATTTGAGGATAAAGCCATGCAAAGTTGCAGTCCATATAGCTCTTACCAAAAGGCTAAAGAAAAAGTTGGTCCTCTGTCCAACACTATACTTTATGGTTCCCCATATAGACAAATAATTTAGTTGATGTACAATCTATCTACCTTGTCTATAGTATAAGTCTTCTTAATTAGCAAGAAGTGGGCTGACTTGGTCAAATTGTCAATTATCACCCATATGGCATCATGTCCACTTGACATGCAAGGAAAATAAGAAAAAAAATCCATTGTAATCATGTCCCACTTCCACTATGGAATGGGCAACTATTACATCAATCCTAAGGGTCTATAATGCTCTAATTTCACCTACTAACATGTGAGACACTTGGATACAAATTTTGCAATGTCCCTTTTAATTCCTTTCCACCAATATGTATCTTTCAAATCATGATACATCTTGGTAGAACTTGGGTGAACACTATAAGTAAAAAAATGAGCTTCCTCTATGATTTTTTTCTCAACTCATCCACATCCAGCACACATAGCCTAGTGCCCAAATGAAAAATGCCCTCACTATCAATAATAAATTCTCTAGATTAACCTTGTTGCAATTTTGACATTATCTTTTACAATTGTGGGTCCTTTCTCTGTGCTGCTTTAACTCTATCTAAGTACACAAAACGTACGCTGAATTGAGCTAAAAGACATTTCTTAGTTATCTTTTAATGTGACCACTTATCAATTAGTTCATGCAGATGCTTAACAATCAGCCTCTTTCTTGAGCTAATGTAAGCAAGGCTTCCTGTTGACTTCTTACTCAATGCATTAACTACCACTTTAGACTTAACTGGATGGCAAAAAATGGAGCAATCATAGTCTTTCAAGAGTTCCATCTCCTTTGCCTCAAATTTAAATCTTTTAACTGAAAGATATATTTCAAACTTTTATGATTAGTGTAAATTTCACAAGTCACACTGTACAAGTAATGCCTTTAAATCTTTAAGGCAAACACTACTGCTACCATTTCCAAATCATGAGTAAGATAATTCTATTCGTAATTCTTTAACTAATGTGAAGCATAAGTAGCTATCCTACTATTTTGCATCAGCACACAACCCAATACTATTTAAAAAACATAAAAATATACCATATACCCTTCACTTCTCGAAGGTAAAGTCAATATTGGAGTTGAAGTTAACCTATTTTTAAGCATACGAAAATGGTCCTTAAATTTGCCTGTCCACACAAACTTAACATTCTTTTAGGTTAACTTTGTTAAAGGTACATCTATATTGAAGGAATCCTTAAAAAATCTTTTATAATAGCCAATTAAACTCGAAACGCTTCTTACCTCAATCACTGTTGTGGGTCTCTGCCATTTTATAATAGCTTCATTTTTTTAGGATCCACTTGTATGCCATCTTTGGATACCACATGGCCTAAGAATTTCACTTGATCCAACCAAAATTCACTTTTTAAGAACTTGGCATACAATTGATGCTCTCTCAAAGTCTGAAGTACCATCCTCAAATGCATGGCATGCTCTACTTCACTCCTTAAATATACCAAAATATCATTAATAAATACTATCATAAATAGGTTTAAAAATGACCTAAACACCTGATTTATCAAGTCCACAAAGACTGTTGGGCATTATCAACCCAAAGGACATCATTAAGAATTTGTAATGGCCATATCTCATCCGAAATGTAGTCTTAGGTATATCTCCACTTTTAATTCTTAGCTGAAGATACCCTAATCTTAAATCAATATTGGAAAAACACTGAGTCCTTAAATGATGATCAAACAAGTCAACAATCTTTAGGAGAGGATTTTACATAAATAGGTAATATATATATATATATTACTTTTATAAAATATTTGATAAACACCATAAGTATCTTTGTCTATAAATCTCTTCACATAAAAATAATATATTAAAACTTTTGGTGGAAAAAATATGGTAGAACCCTATACCTCAACTCTAACAAGCTTTAGCCTCTCTTAATTCCAAGTGACTGTCATCCCTAGAGATCAAGCTCAACTGAGTTACAATTGCAATCTAATCACTTATTCCATTATTGATATCTTGAGAGAACAAGCTCAACCGAGTTACATCTAAAATCTAGCCTAAGAGATCATGCTCTACTAAGCTAACCACTGTTTGACACTAGAAGCTCTACTGAGCCAATTTTCACACATCACTGCCTGAGAGTACAAGCTCCATTGAGCCAATTTCACATGTAATAACACAAGATCATACCAATACACATGTGTCTTACTGACACCCACTAAGTAGCATGTTTTACCAATTTCTCCCAAAAATCATATTTATCTCACAAACAAAATGCAATATAATTATAACTAAAACATCTTTCCAATAATAAAATGAATATCTCATGTGGCCTATCAGATAATATAAACCAATAAAATCATAATAATACTTACACCACATTTTCCAAAATCGTTAACAATAATAAAATAAATAAACATGCTTGCAGATATTATTCATAAGCATAATTCAACATATATATGTGTTCAACTTTAGTGTTCAACTTTAATATTATTTTTATTGTATAAAAACTCTTATTTATAAATCTATCTCAACAGACATTTTATAAAATAAACTTACAGGTTGAGCGCACTGGGTGATGTGTTCTCGACTGCTTAAGTGCTATTACTCTCGCTATGGAGTTCTCTAAAATAAATAATATTTATTTAAAATATGCTTATATAATATAACAAATAAATTCATAAACATTTCTAAAAAATTATTAAAATCTTGGAATTGATAAAATAAATAGAATTAAAATCTTAATCATATACATTTTAGATTTCTAAAGAAGAAACTCGATCTAAGACAATACTCTTCAAACTCAAAAACTAACATATATCGATGTCATGTTTTATGAAAAATCTATAAAAAATTTGGCAGAGTCTCTCTTATAAGACATACATCTGTTTACTAAAAGTATAGACATTCCTACACAAAACAACACTCCTATAATCTCCACAACTCAACGACTTAGGTTGGGCCTTGAA
The DNA here is from genome assembly GCA_947683625.1 of Mallotus nudiflorus. Classification (NCBI taxonomy): domain Eukaryota; kingdom Viridiplantae; phylum Streptophyta; class Magnoliopsida; order Malpighiales; family Euphorbiaceae; genus Mallotus; species Mallotus nudiflorus. The sequence continues at coordinate 11,993,000 of CANTUR010000009.1, forward strand.
TTACACTTTATGCCCAACCGAGAATCAACAAAAATACATATATAGACAAGGCATGATTTTTATCAAATTTAATAATAAACCAAAAATAAAATTTAGTTAAACCATTTCAATTAACTCATTTAAAAATTAAAATATAAAGAAAATCTATTTTTCAAACAATTAATAAAATCAATGATAAATTCATATCTAACATCACCGAAATCAACTATTAAAAATAGTTAAAGTTATAAAGCTTCCTTTAAACCTCCTTAACTAAAATTATTGTTAATTATAAATAAACTATTTAAATAATCCAAATATATAAAAATATTAAAGAACTTACTTTTAAGATTTTAAATAATAATAATAAATATTTTTGGAAATTATTACCAATTAACTGAAATTATAATTTACTTATTAAAATTATTTTCATAATTTTATTATTTAATATTAATAATAAACATGTTAAATAACTTGAAATTCAATTAAAAATTGGAATAAATAATAAAATATAAATTTTCTCTTAAAATTCATATTAAACATAATCTTTAAAAAATTCATATCTTAAATTCTACAAAGCATTTCATAATAATCCCTTTATAACATTTAATCTACATAATTTATAGAATTTATTAAAATTATAAAAACACCCGAATTCAAAATAGTAACCCGGGATAGGAACCGAGTTTGGAATAGTACCCAAGAATTTAAAAATTCTAGAAAATTATGAAAAAAAAATATAAATGGATAGATCTCAAATCTAATTTCAATTTATATAACTACCACTAAGCCTAATTTAAACTCAAATTAACTAAATTGACCAAAATACCTAAAATCAATTTACCTAGAACCGAGGTGGTTACCGGAGTTACCCAGTGAAATTGATTGAGGGGTTTGATTGCCTAAGAGGAGAGGAGCCAATTAAGACCGATGGTGTCATTGGGTGTCACTGGACCAGGTGATGGTGGCTGGAGGGAAAGGAAGAGAAAAGGTTGTTGGAGGGAAGAGAGGGCTATTGCCGTTGTTGTTAGTGATCGGTGGCTAGTGTAGAGGTTGTGGTTGTTTGGTGGTGAATTGGGATGAAGAAGAAGAAGAAGGGAAAGAAAAGAAAAGGGAAGGAAAAGAAAAAGAAGAAAAAAATGGTTTTATAATATATATATATATAAAGTGAAAAACGTACATATTCTATAGTTTTTTAAAAATAAAATATCATCCCACAGATTATACATACACATAATTATTTATGCATACTTCCTCTTAATATATATATTAAATTTTATTAACATACTCATTAACACTAATTTCATAAAAAAATAATAATTAAAACTTTAAAATCCACATTTTAAGTTAATAAATAGTAAAAAAATACGAGTCATTACAAAAATCGTCTAAGAAAAAGTAGCTCTGTACATGCGTCATGATCATGATAAAATCATCATGATCATAATTTTGGAGGCACCAAAGAAGAAATTTGAAATTATTGCACTTCATGATCATGACTCTAGTAGTGACGATCCGTGATGATCATTTTTCGAGATCATGACACTAGTTGTGACTGCTCTCGGGAATTCTTCAAAATTTATAAAATTAATTTTTGTAATTTTGCTAGAATTTTTTTAATGATTAGAATTCATTTGTGAACACCTAAAATGAAGATTTCCATTATTTTCCACAAAAACCTACTTTTGCTTTTGCCATAAAAATCCAATCTTCTTCTTTGCCCATTGTCACAATCATGACACACTAATCACTGCTTGTGCCACATCTAATTTTTTCAAAATTAATTGAGCTAAATATAAATACTTAAATACACATGTTAAATATAATTTTATTAAATTAGTTGTGACCATAAAAAAAAGTCCCTTTTACTCCCAACGTTCAATAATCTCCGCCTTTTTTATAGTAACAAATAATTATGTAAAATTAGGCTAATAAATTGAGAGAAATTGCTCCCCCAAAAAATAAGCCTATAATAAGAATTATTAAAAGCTTAATATATAAATTTATTTTGCATATTTCGGCAATAAGTCATCAATAAGTGAGAGTTTATAAGAGAAGCACTAAACATATTCAAGACAATTTTAGACACAATTTGTGACAATCAATTTTCAAAAAGAACCATTTTTAATTTAAGTTGATATAAAACATGGTTCCAGAAATGTGATCATAAAGTGAAAAGAAAAATAAGACCTATAATAGGAATATTGATTCACAAATGACAGGCATAATTAATCATGACTAAGTGTAAAAGGACTGCAAAACAACTTTACCACACATTATGCACGACCTCGAGAGAGGTTTACAAATCCAAAATCATATCATATGATCATATCTAGTCAAGCACAAGATGATAATTTATGTCCATATGCAAAAAAAAAATCAATAGCCCAACAAAAATTTTAGCACAGTAGAATATTATTTTTCAAATTAAATGGTCAACAAATGTTACCTTCAAGGAATAATATCCAACATAATCAAGCAACAATGTCCAATGTTAAATTTTAACAAACTTATGGTCCAATATTCCAAGTAACAAAGAAATCACAAAATATCCAGAGTGTAACCTCTCTAGTTAACAAACAATAAAAATAATCCCAATAATGGCCATGAGATGACTTAAGGTCATAACCTATTGATTCAATACATCAAATCTAACATCTTCAATACTGATATCAAGTAAAGCACAAAAAAGTAATTATCCAACAACATAATCACAAAAATAGTATACAAAAATTTAAGTACCAAATATCATTAAGTATCCAAAATTTTTCAAATAACAGTAAAACATCAATTGATAGCCAAATATCAATTTATATCAACAACGAATATCAAAATATCAACTGAGCCTAATTTCCCAAATTCTTCCCCTTTGTTACTGTCAAAAAGAGTTAAACAAGGAAAGAAAGTGTTCATAGCAACAAAAAGGAAAAAAAAAAGAGAGTAAGTAAATATGTCCCAAAGTTATGACAGGCTTTAACCATAGCAAGTTTAACAGAAAAATAAAAAGATTATTTTAATTTAAACTAAAATGAGATGAGATGCAGAATGTAAAGTGCCCTATGCTAATAATGAGCTGGGAGTTAGTCTTGTAGGTAGGTCACATATGTAGCAAGGATTCTAACCTTCTTGCCTACTACAATGATGTGAGTCCTCATTACCCAAAGGGATGTCCTAAAGAGATGCAAACTGAGTATAATGTGGTCTTGAAACAGAGCAAGAAAGGTGTGAAAAGGGGTGGATAGCTCAACCTTTGCATCTTCTTCAGGATCATCAAGTCAAGTCTACTTCTTAGAGATAGAAGGGGCTTCACCTTTTGCTTTTTGCTAGAATTCAGGGGTGTTAGAGTCCCACCAAATTGTCTTATAGTGCTTATCCATTTCTTTCCAATGAGTAGCACTATCAACCATAAATTTTCTAACGGTAAAATTATGTGCCCAAGTGTCCAAGTTTAGCCTATCCTTTGGTTGAATTAATAGAGAATGAGAGTAATCTTCGTTAAGGTGTAATAGGTTCAAAGACTTGGCAAGGATGGTGATGTAAACTCTAATTTATATTTTTTTGATCTTAATAGTGGTAATGCTTTATAGATGTTCTGCAAATAGTTTGGATAAAGCCAAGTTCATCATGTTTTCTCCATACAATAAGATAAAAAACTCCAATTTTATAACATTGATGTGGCTCTCCCCTAGAGTTAACATAAAATAGGAGATGAAATGGTGCAAATACTTATGCATAAAGGAATTCATACTGGAGTCTCTAACAACTTTAGAATTAAACTTAGTTTCCCTTATCAATTCAAGCCAAGCCCTGTGTTTATCAAATAGTAGATCATCTTTGTAGACACATTGGCCTATAGTGGGTAATCAAAGAGCATCTCCCAACTGATCAAGGGTAAGGATTTTGTCAACATTGCACAACCTAAAGGATAAAGTATTTTCCTTGTTTAATTTCAATATGGATAGAAGCTTTGAGGAGGTAGTGTCATGTAATTCAATGAATCCTTTAAGTTTCATTTTTCAAGCAAATCTATCATCTTATCTTCATAACCCAATGTTTTCACATGTTCCCAATCGAAAAAGCATGTTAAGCAGATTTGTCGAGAGTAAAGGAGTTTGTACCTGTCTCAACGATCTTTTATTTTAAGCATAGATAGTAAGGAATTGGATGGGCCCTATTTCTAGACATTCTTTTACTACTTTCCCTTCTTTGTTAGCTCTTTTAAGGATGACATGGTGGTAGATTTGATTTTAGTGTGAATTGATTCTAGTAGGAACTGAGAGATGATGGAAGGGTGAAGTATGATTATAGATTGATTATTGAGTTAATGTGGAATGAGAATAAAAATGATAAGGAAAAAAAGAAAAGGAATAGGTCAAAAAAGGGGGGAGAGAGAGATGTTGGCGGTGCTAGAAAGAGAAGATAAGGGTTTGGTTAAAAATATGTCTTAAATACCATAGTTTTAACCTAAATGCGTCACAGGTAGTGAAAGAGTTGTCATAATCATGAAAAAAAAGTAACTAAAAATTAAGACTTAAACCTTGACAATGGTCATAACAAAAATGAATTTGGACCAATAATAAGAGTTTCTAAGTAAAATTAAATAACTCATCAGACATTTGAAAGAAAAAAAAAGAGTTTATCTTAAACGATCAAACCTTTTATGGCCAAAAAATATATATGTATAATGATCATTGTAAAAATGCAAAATTTTCAAAATCAGACTTTGAACTTTGGTTAAGTTCTTTAAACACATTAGGAATAGATTCAATTATCATAAAAAAATTTAAGAACATATCAATATGAGCACTCAAGGTTCAATTAATTAATCATAGTGCTAAAAATAAAACACAAATCACAATGTCTTACCATCCAACATCCCAATTTCTTTATTTAATGAAATTCATTATTTCTTCACAAAGAGATTTAGTAAATATATTTGCAAGTTGGTTAGTTATATCAATAAATTATAGTATAAGATCACCTTTTTGCATATGATAATGCAAAAAATGGTGCCTAATGTCAATGTGCTTAGTCCTAGAATGTTGAATTGGATTCTTGGATAAATTTATTTCACTAGTGTTATCACATTTTATTGGAATGTGATCAAGAACTAATCTAAAGTCCATGAGTGGTTGTTTAATCCATAAGAATTATGCACAACAACGACCCACAATAATATACTTCGCTTCAGCGATAGACAATGCAATGGAATTTTGTTTCTTGCTAAACCAAGAAATAAGGGAATTTCCTAGAAATTGACAATTACTAAAGGCACTTTCCTGTCTAGAATATTCCTAGCCTAGTTTACATCCTAATAGGATGTAAGATCAAATGATACATAGGATACCAAATTCCTAAATGAGATGAGCCAACAAGATACTTTAAAATCCTTTTGACCGCATTAAAATGTGACTCTTTAGGACAAGATTCAAAGTGAGCACACATACACACTAAAAATATAGTATTAGGCCTACTTGCAATAAGAGAAAGAAGACTACTAATCATACCTTGATATTTCTTTTCATTAATGCTCTTACTATTTTCATCTTTATCAAGTTTGATGGTAGTGAACATAGGAGTCTTACTAGCTTTTTCTCTATCCATTCCAAATCTTTTGAGTAAGTCCTCGGTGTCCTTTATTTGATTGATGAAGATTCCACTTGTGCATTATTTTATTTGCAATCCAAGGAAGAATTTAAGTTCTCCTATCATTCTCTTTTCAAATTCACTCTTCATACACTTAGAGAATTCTTCATATCAAAGCTTAATAGTAGCACTAAAAATAATATCATCCATATATATATTTGAACAATGAGAATGTCATTCATATGGTTTTTTATGAAAAAAGTAGTGTCAACTCTACCTTTAGAAAAATCATTTTTCAAAAGGAATGTACTCAACCTCTCATACCAAACTGTTGGAGTTTGCTTTAAACTATACAAAGCTTTTGACAATTTAAATACATGGTTAGGAAAGTCATGTTACTTAAAACCCCAAGGTTGTTCAACATAGACTTCTTCCTCAATAAAACCATTCAAGAATGTACTCTTTACATCCATTTGGAATAGCTTAAAATTCATGAATGATGCATATGCAAGAAGCATAATAATTGCCTCTAATCTAGCAATTGGGCAAAAGTTTCATCATAGTTTATTCCCTCTTCTTGGTTATGGCCTTTAGCCACTAACCTAGCCTTATTCCTAGTAATTGTACCTAGTTCATCAAGTTTGTTTCTAAAAACCCACTTGGTGTTAATTATAGGATAATTTTAGGGTCAATGGACTAAAGTCCACACCTTGTTTCTCTCAAATTGATTGAGTTCCTCTTGCATAGCAAGAACCCAACTTTCATCATATAAGGTCTCATTTAAGAGATAAAGGCAAGACTATTTAAATGTTTAAGAGAGTGTCTAGTAGTTACCCCTTTTGATGGCTCACCAATGATCAAGTTCTTAGGGTGGTCTTTCTTGAGGTGCCATTCTTTTTAGTAGGTCTTCATAAATGCTTAAAGTTGTGGGGGTCACTTATTCCTTAACAACTTCTTCCTTTTAAGCATCTACCATATTTTAAGAACTCTCAATTAGAGGAAAAATGTCTTGCACATTCTCAAATGCCCCTTGTCATTAATTTAATTCTTCAAGAATGCCTACATCATCATCATCAACAACAATAACCTTTCTTGGCTTAAATGGATTAGTCTCATAAAAAAACAATATGCATAGACTCTTCTACTACAAAAGTTCCTTTATTGAAGACCTTATATGACTTACTAGTAGTACTATACCTAAGAAAGATTCCCTGATCGATTTTGGCATCAAATTTTCCAAGGTTATCCTTGGTATTTAATATGTAGCATTTATACCCAAATACCTTTAAATATGAAATCTTAGGCTTTCTCTCATTTTATAGTTCATAAGGACTTTTATTTAAAATGGGTCTAATAAAAACTCTATTTATGAGATAATAAGTGGTATTGATGGCTTTGGCCTAAAAGTATTTAGGCAAATTGTACTCACTGAGCATTGTCCTTCCCTCAAAAGGAGTTTTACTCATTTTGTTTAATAAGTTTGGCATTCTCATTACCAACCTTAATTTTCTTAGAATTACTTTCATTCAATGAATTAGTTAACTCTTATTAAAGCATCATGACTTCTTAAGTTCTTTGTCTAGAGTTTTGACCATTTCTTTGACTGAATTAATTCTAGATAAATATTTATCATATTTATGCATAAACTTTTCATAAGCATACAACATTTCATCATTTGATTCAAAATCTAGAGTTACCTCCTCATTTGAAGGTTCCTCCAATGCCATGAAGCAAAGGTTTGCAACTTCCTCATTGATGTCATCATTACTTAAATCACTAGTGTCATCCTCAGATGATTTAAGTGCTTGCTTCTTTTCTTTATTGAACTTCTTATCCTTTTTAAGGATTTTTTACCTAGTATATTCATATTTAATATAACTTAATTTGCTACGTCCATAGCAAATGATTTGATCTTTATTACTTGAATCTTTCTTCTTGAACCCTCTTCTTTTCTTCATGATGAGATTTCTAATTTTTCTTAAAATTATAGCAAACTCATCATCATATTGAGTCACTATCACTAGTGTCTCTACATACTTCAAGATCAATACTCTTGTCATTCTTGGTCTTTTATTCTTCAATCACTTGAGTCATTTTAATTTCATGTATGAGAAGCTTTCCAATAAGTTCATCTATAAGTAAAGTAGAAAGGTCATTTGCTTCCTCAATTTAAGCAATCTTAGCTTCCCAAATCTTTTAAGGAAAAATCACAAGTATTTTGTTGTTGACATCTTCATTTGAGAATTTCTTGCCAAGCTTTCTTAAAGCATTGATAAGAGTAATGAATCTACCATACATTTCACCAATTTTCTCATTGGGCTTCATATCAAACAATTCATATTCTTTACCCAGCATTTGTAATTTCTTATTTTTGAATTGATTAGTACTTTCATGTTTAGTCATTAGACACTCCTAAATTTCTTTGGCTAACCTCAAGTGCTTAATTCCATTGTATTCTTCTATACTTAAACCACAATAAAGAATGTTGATTGCCTTTCTATTTCTCAAGTTGGCTTTGGTTTCCTTATTATTCCATTCCTTTTTAGGAATAGTCACTTCTTTGCCTTGACTATCTTTCTTTGTTAAAGGACTCTAACCTTCTTCAATAATGTCCCATATATTTACACCTTCACTATCCAAGAACATCTCTATTTTATTTTTTTAATAAGTATAATCGATGCCATAAAAAATGGAGGTTTTGTGTAGCTAAGACCATAAACATTGGGGGCGACAATAACTTGACTTGTGGAGGCCATGATCTTTACTCCTAGATAGTTAAATCTTTAAGAATGGAGACCAAAGCTCTAATACTAAATGTAATTCTATAAATGTCAAGAGGGGGGTGAATGGGCTTTTTAAGAGATATGGGTAATTTTCATTTTTCACTCAAGAGCTATTAAAAATAGAGTAAGAGCTGCATAAAATGAAGTAGAAGAGTAATAAAAAATCTAAGGATTTATAGAGGTTCAGCCCTTAAAGCCTACTCCTCCCCTTACCACTTGTTGAGAGTTTTAATCCACTATTAATCTACTTTAAAGTGTAGATTAAATCCTTGTAAGCATGAACTAAATCACGGAAGTGTTTTTATAAGATTCACTCTTAAACTCAAGTGTTTTCTCAAGGCTAACACTCTAACCCCAAATGTTAAGAATAATCCTCTTTGCTTACAAGTATTTATAAACTAAACAACTCACTAAAATCCAAAATTGAGCTATTGAATGAAGGAATTAAACACTCACTAAACCACACTCAAGAACACTCTTAAGATAGAAAAGATTATCAGAATTAAATGTGAATAACTTGGGTGGTTAAAAAAATGCAAGATTAATTGCTCAAGATTGCTCTAAAGAGGGAGTACTTCTTTCCTTTCCTTTGCTTTATTTTTAATTACATTGAGGATAATGCATGTTTTTAAGTGTGGGGGAAGGGATATTAGTAGGATATTAGTGTTATATTAATGGTATATGGTGGTATATAAGTACTAACTTATTTTCATGTTTTATATGTTTTGTGTGTTGCATGTTTTGCATTTTGCATATGTCATTATCACATTTTGCATTTCGGGTATTGTTAGTGCTATTTTGCATTCATATTATTCATTCTCTTCCTATATTTAATAAGAAGTTGTTCTTTTTAGTTTATTGATTTTGATTGAGGTTAATCATTAATGTTGATAATTATATTTTGTATTCTTTATTAATAGAACTTGAAAGTTTAATCTAATATAGGTTATAAATTTTCCTTTTTATCTCTTTTTATTATTTCTAAGATCTAAAGAATGTTTAGTCAACTTGCTAACTATGCTTAAGGCTAAATTGGTAAGAATTTAAGCTTAGGTTTTCTTAGAATTTTGAATAACCTTAGGGAAACTATAGCCATAATACTTATGAATCTCACTTTTCAATAATGGATTAGGACAAGAAAATTAGTTAATTAATTAATTAATAATAATAATAATAAATAAATAAATTGTCACGATCCGAACCCGAGGGCATGTGACCGGCACTAGGGAATGGGTAGGCAAAAGGCCCCCAAAACTCGTAGTAAGCATAAAAGAAAAGATAAACAACTCCTTATAATTTAAAACTTTATTTTAAAATGGAACACATTATCAAACTGATTTTTCTGAAAATACACAAATTCAACTGCTTAAATAAAATGTGCTTCAACGTCTCATATTATAAATCAAATTTAAATCTTATACATAAGCGTGATTTACACAAATGAATTACATGATTATATTTAAACCATACAAATCCTTAGTGCATATACTACCGCAGCAACCTAGATTAACACACAGTACAGTTTACAATGACCTACATAAAATAGCTGGTGAAGAAGAAACTCGACGTGGAGGTAGTCTGAGGTCGAACTCCCAAGCTCTTGAAAAAAAATAAATTAAAGGGAATCGGACCTCACTGAGTAAGTCAATAAAAAGAGTTGTACAGTTTGAAAACCTTTTTGAAAACTATTTATTTATAGTGAAGATAATATATAATATATAGGTATAGCTTTTGAAAAATATCGGTAGAACCCTAAACCCAAAAATCTACATGGCCAACTGGGCCTATTTATTCCAACTAGACTACCGGTCCTCGAGAGCAAAGGCATCAACTGAGGCACCAAGCTGTAGTCATTCACTTAATCCAAACATATGGCACTGGCGGTCCCCGAGAGCAAAGGCATCGACCGAGGCAACCATCCCAGTCCATTATTAAACTTACAATCACTGGCGGTCCTCGAGAGCATAGGCTTCCACCGAGGCACCCGTCCCAGTTTAACATTCACCAATCATATATATATTTTGGATCCACCTCTCAATCTCTACCATGTGCACATAGTCCTAGTGAAGCCCACCAGGTAGCCCGTTCCACCAAAATTTTCTCAAAATCGATTTTATTAAATAAAATACGTTTAAATCTTAAATGGCAGCATTAAATTAAATAAATCATATAATCAATATGATAAAAATATGAGCGCATGCATTCTTTAAATAAACACACGCACAGATCATTCCATTGACTTACAGGATGAATGTAAAGGCTGACGACCATGCGTCTGCCTCGGTCTCACAGCTTTTGCTCCGAAATGCTCTAAAAGAAAATAACAATCGACTTTTAAAATATGACTATGGAATCGAAATCAACAGTCAACAAAATAATGAAATTCCAGGCTGACTCGAGGAAAATCGAACAAGACTCGATAGACAGGATATGACCTAACTAACGGTAGAATTTTTACGAATATCACGTTTTACGAGAAAATCTACCAAAATTTCGACAGAGTCTCCCCTGTAAAACGGACATCTCTCTACCAAAGGTAGAGCCAGACCTGCATAGAAAATGCACTTCTAATAATCATAGACATCCACACTCGAGTTGGGCTCCCAAAACTACATTTTTGCCCCGACCGAGATCACAACTCAATAAAATATCGAGAATTAATAATATTTATTTATCAAGCACGTATTCCTTCCTAAATACACATATAATAAGAATAGAGAAAAATATATAAAATCTCAATTATTCAAAATTAACAACTAATTTGTATTCCTTCATCAAAATATAATTATACCCTAATTTAAAATCCATTAAAATGTATTTTATATATATACAATATTTGGGATTTAATATTCAAAATTTACACTACTTAGGTAAAAATACCAATTAATTTATAAAAATTGTCTAAACCCCTTAAATATTAATAAAACTAATTAAAATATATATATTTAACTATATTTAGCATAAAATTACATTTTTACCCCTAAACACATAATTTACAATTTAGTATTATTAGTTCTAAAAAAAATCCTTAAACTTATTTAATAAGCTAAAACTTATTTTCTCAATGTTAAATTCTTAATATAATTAAAAAATGTAAATGACTTCTAATTTCTTCTAAAATATAATTTAACCTAATATTAAATTTTTTTGACATAATCTATAAAAATTCCTAAAATTTGAATAATATTTTAAAAAATTATTTTCTTTACTCTAAAATTAATATCAACTCATAATAACACCAAAAATACCAAAAATTATTATTATTTATTATTTTTATAATTAATTTACGAAAATTCCTAAAATAATATTAAAATATTCAAAAATTCACCAAAATCAAAATAAATTCCAAAAATTATACAAAAATTTATAGAGGTAGATTGAGCTACTAGGAATCACATTTGTAAAGGGAGTTTGCATGAATCAAGCTAGATCGAGCTAAAAAAAAATTCCAAAACCCTAGAGCTCAAAACTAACAATCAACCAAAACTCAACCAATTCATGACCAAAGCTTAAACAAAGCTTGGAATGGGTCTCACCGGTGCAAGAGGAGGGAATTGACATTGGAATGGAGTGAAATGGTGGCCGGACGGAGCTTGGCCGATTCTAGGAGCAACTCTCGGCTTCCCCCTACTTCAAGGATTTCGACAACTCTGCAGGCGACCGGAGGTGAGGGAGAAGGAGGAAAAGGCAGCAGGTGGTGGTCGGAGATGGGGGAGGCGCAGTGACGGTGGCGGTCGGGGATGTCGTGCGATGAGGGGGGAGGGTTGAAGGAGATGGGGCTTCGGTTTTTCTTCTCTTCATATATATATATATATATATACACACACACACTATATTATTATATGTATATATTAATATATTATTATACATATATGTGTGTCTAGGTAAGTATTAGTGTATATATATATATATACCTACACTACATGCACTTATATATATACAATCATTTTAATGTACACATCAAAATAATATTTAACCTAATATATATATATATATTTATAGTAGCACATAATTTACCATAAAATTTAATATAGTTTAAAATAGCAATAATAATAATGATAATAATAGACAAATGGAAATTTCTAGACATTAAGTAGAAAAAAAATACTCTCACAAATTAATAACCCTAAATAATATTAACATACATATAATATAAAGCATAAGTAATTATTGATAATACTATCTAAAAATCCATTTATTTAAATAAATATATAGGGTATTACAATCTCCCCTCCTTATATGAATTCGTCCTCGAAATCAAGAAAGGAAAGAAAAGAAGAATTACAAGGCTAAAAAGGAAAGAGATACGGGAAAGAAACTCACATCTCGACTTCAATTTCCCAAGTGCAATCCTCGACATAATGGTTACTCCATAGCACCTTCACCATCAGTATCTCCTTAGTCTGCAGCTGTCGGATTTGGTGATCCACAATCGCCACTAGGTATTCCTCATAAGTCAGATCGTCACTAAGCTCTACGGTTTGAGGTTGCAACACATGAGACGAATTAGGGACGTATTTCCTCAGCATAGATACATGAAATACAGGATGAATTCTCGATAGATATGGCGGTAACACCAGCCTATATGCCATTTCACCCACTCTAGATCGAATCTCAAACGGTCCGATGTATCTGGGAGCTAGCTTACCCTTCTTGCCAAATCTCATAACTCCTTTCATTGGAGACACCTTCAAGAACACCATCTCTCCAACCATGAAGGATACATCCTTCCTCCTAGGGTCAGTATAGCTCTTCTGTCTGCTGAAGGCTGTCTTCAATTGCTACTGTATAATAGGGACCTTCTCTGAAGTGATCTGCACCAACTCTGGACCCGTTAACTGCCTTTCACCAATCTCCCAACACAAAGGTGATCTACACCTTCTACCACATAGTGCCTCATATGGAGCCATTTCAATGCTAGCATAATAGCTGTTATTGTAAGCAAACTCAATCAATGGCAAGTGTGAATCCCATTGTCCTCCAAAATCCATTACACACATCCTCAGCATATCTTCTAACGTATGGATGGTCCTCTCTAACTGACCATCTGTCTGAGGATGGAAGGCTGTACTGAAATCCAATCTGGTACCCAAGGCCTTATGTAACTCTTGCCAAAAGATTGAGGTAAAGGTGGCTCCTCTATCCGACACTATGCTCACAGGTACTCCATGTAGACAAACAATCCTATTGACATAAAGTCTTGCCAGTCTATCAGTAGAGTACGTCTTCTTTATAGGCAGAAAGTGTGCTGACTTAGTTAACCTGTCAACAATCACCCAAATAGCGTTATAACCTCCAGTAGTCCGAGGTAGCCCGATCACGAAATCCATGGCTATCATATCCCATTTCCATTCAGGAATTCGCATGGGTTGCAATAGTCCCGAGGGTCTCTGATGTTCAACCTTTACTTGCTGGCAAGTCAAGCACCTGGATACAAATTCTATAATGTCCTTCTTCATTCCATTCCACCAATATGTATCCATCAAGTTATGATACATCTTGGTAGAACCTGGATGAACACTATATGCAGAAAAATGTGCTTCTTCCATAATCTCCTTTCTTAAGTCATCAACATCTAGCACACAAATCCTAGTGCCCAACCACAATACACCTTCTTTGTCGATCACAAAGTCCCGTGACTGCCCTTGTTGCACTTCATACATGATTCTCTGCAATTGGGGGTCTCTGCTTTGAGCTGCCTTAACCCGATCCAAGTATGCTGATCATACACTGAATTGAGCAAAAAGGCACTTTCGGGTGATTTTCATCTGTAACCCCTGATCAATCAGCCCATGCAACTCCATGATAATGGGCCTTCTCTCTGTGTTAATATGGGCAAGGCTGCCTGCTGACTTTCTACTCAAGGCATCTACAACAATATTCGCCTTGCCTGGATGGTGTAAAATGGAGCAATCATAATCCTTAAGGAGTTCCATCCATCTCCTTTGCCTCAGATTCAAGTCCCTCTGCTAGAAAATATATTTCAAGCTCTTGTGATCAGTGTATACCTCACACGTCACTTCGTACAAGTAATGCCTCCATATTTTTAGAGCAAACACCATGGCTACCATCTCCAGATCGTGAGTAGGATAGTTCTGTTCGTGCTTCTTCAACTGCCTCAAAGCATAAGCAATCACTTGGCCATTTTGCATTAACACACAGCCCAATCCTACTCTGGAAGCATCATAATACACTATATAACCTTCATTCCCAGAGGGTAAAGCTAGAATTGGAGCCGACGTCAACAAGTCCTTCAATAACTGAAAGTGCTCTTCGTATCTGTCTATCCACACAAAATTTGCACTCTTCTGGGTCAACCTTGTCAAAGGTGTAACAATTCTAGAGAAGTCTTTCACAAATCTTCTGTAATAGCCTGCTAGACCTAGGAAACTTTGTACTTCCCTAACTGTAGTCGGCCTTGACCACTCTGTAATAGCCTCTATCTTCTTAGGGTCCACCTGTATGCAATCTCGAGAAACCACATGGCCTATAAATGCCACTTGCTGTAACCAGAACTCACACTTTGAGAATTTGGCATACAACTTGTGCTCCCTTAAAGTTTGAAGCACCCTTCTCAGATGCATAACATGCTCAGCTTCGCTCTTGGAATAAACCAAGATATCGTCAATGAAAACTATCACAAACCGGTCCAAGTATGGCCTGAACACCCGATTCATCAAGTCCATAAAGGCTGCTGGAGCATTAGTCAAAGGAAATTACTAAGAACTCATAATGGCGACATCTTGTTCGAAAGGTTGTCTTGGGCTCATCACCTCTTCTAATCCTCAACTGGTGATATCCAGATCTCAGATCTATTTTAGAGAAGCATGTAGCACCTTGAAGTTGATCAAACAGGTCATCGATCCTCGGAAGTGGGTATTTGTTCTTGATGGTGACCTTATTCAACTGCCTGTAATCAATACAAAGTCGAAGGCTACCATCTTTCTTCTTTACGAACAACACCAGAGCACCCTAAGACGATGTACTAGGTCTGATAAAACCCTTATCAAGCAACTCCTACAACTGCTCTTTCAGCTCCTGTAGTTCAGCTGGTGCCATTCTATAGGGTGGCATAGAAATAGGATCCGTACCAGGTATGACATCGATACATAACTCTATCTCTCTATCTGGTGGTAATCCTGGTAATTCTTCAGGAAAGACATCCAGAAATTCACACACCACTGGCACCTGCTCAATTGCCACATTCTCCTTCTCAACATCTCTTACCACTGCCAAGTAACCCTGACAACCCCTTCTAAGCATCTTCCGGGCTGTAATGGCAGAAATGAGATTATGAGGTATAGAGCTCTTTTCACCTTTGAAATAAAATTCTTCTTCGTTTGGGATTCTTAACACCACTTCTTTCTCTCTACAATTCACCGAAGCATAATACCTCGACAACCAATCCATGCCCAAAATGACGTTGAATTCCAGCACATCAAGCAATACTAAGTCCACCTATAGTTCTTTACCATCAACTATCACCAGACACGAAGGAAAGAAAATATCTGTCTCCAACTCGTCACTAAGAGGAGTTAACACAGATAGAGGAAAGGACAACCTAGAAGGCTACCACTCGATTCTCGAAGTGAACACGGGAGAAATGAATGAATGTGAAGCACCAGGATCAAACAACACTCTAGCATCGCATGCACAGATAGAGAGAAAACCTACTACCACTGAATTCGAAGTCTGAGCATCCTGTGGTGTCAAAGTGAACACTTGAGCTTAACCACGACCTGCCTACTGAGAATTCGAAGGCTATGTAAACCCATGACCGCTAGGTCTACCAACTGATCCTCGACCCTACTGACTCATAGGCTGAGGTGGTCTCTACTGTGGTTGTACTGGTGTTCGATATTGCTGAGGCATTGGATAATAGGGCTGAGCCACTAATGAAGATGAACCCTGAACGTATTGTGGCTGGTATTTGGAGTGAGGACAAGCTCTCGCAAGATGTCCAACCTGCCCACATTTGAAGCAAGCGCCTGTCAGCATATGACACGGGCCCTGATGAAATTGTCCATAACTCGCACAAGCACTGGCTCCAGACCCAAAACTACTCTGCTCGGAACTCTGCCCACTACTACTGTTGTTAACTCCAGCACTGAATCTGTGACTCTTGCCAGTTCTCCTGTTCATGGCATAACCATGGCGACCAATTCGATGGGCCATGGACCTCCTGCCACTCTGTTGAGAACTACCCATAGCCTGCTGGCTCGAACTACCGATGTAAAATGCTGGCTGCTGGTACCCGGGAGCTATACCATATCCACTGCCCCCAATCATATAAGGATCTATCATGGTGCCCTGGCGGATATGTCACCTCTCTATCAAACGGGCCTCCTCAATCACACTCTTTAGGGTGCGATCCTCGGTACGCATACCAATAAAAGTGGGTCCCAATCTAATAATATACAGCTGTACTGCTCTGTAAGGGTCCCTCCTGATATCCTCTGCATGTTAGGATAGCCTATTAAACTCTCTGGTGTAGTCCTCCACTGACCTATCGCCTCTAGTGATGTGGAGTAGCTGCCACCTGTAGGCATCTCTGGTGGTTGGAGGATAGAAAAATCTCAAGAAGCGGTCCTTAAACTCTGGCCAAGTTAACTTGTGCATAGATGGCTGAATCGACTGCATAAACCAGTCCTGAGCTGCCGCCTGAACTGACAACTCCACAATCATAATCCTCTAATAATCCGTGTGTCCCATCCTGGTACGTGCCTCAATCGCATTAATGAAGTCTAAGGCATCACTCGTATTGTCGAAAGAAACTCTACCAATCCGAGAGTAAAGAAGGGTTGCTTCAGTGTCTGACATCCCTTGGTTCCTCTGCTGAAGCATCTGCTGTACAAGGGGCATCGCCTGATTCAATGCTGCTAGACCCTGATTAATCCCTGCCAGTCCAGCTGCAAAGGTTGTGGGATCAACAATTGGGGCTTCAGGCTCGACTGGCTGTTGATTAGGAATCTCAACTGCAGCTACCCTGGCTCGACCTCTACCTCTACCTCTGCCCCTACGACATGGAGCAGGAAGGGGAGCTTCATTGTTCATAGACTGCTCATCAAATCTAAGGGTTGGATCGACATCGGGGTCGGTATGCACACACCTCATTCTGAAAAGAAGACAAGGAAAATTGAATTGAAAACGGGGTAAGAATATTTAAAGCAACACAGAATTATAAACAATAACATCTCAAAGACAATTATCAACCTTAAAGCTGTAGTAGTTACACAGAAAGACAGACATGGACAATTAATCAAACTTATGCTCTGATACCAACTTTGTCACGACCCGAACACGAGGGCATGTGACCGGCACTAGGGAATGGGTAGGCATAAGGCCCCCAAAACCCGTAGTAAGCCTAAAAGAAAAGATAAACAACTCCTTACAATTTAAAACTTTATTTTAAAATGGAACACATTATTAAACTAATTTTTCTCAAAATACACAAATTCAACTACTTAAATAAAATGTGCTTCAACGTCTCATATTATAAATCGAATTTAAATCTTATACATAAGCGTGGTTTACACAAATGAATTACATGATTATATTTAAACCATACAAATCCTTAGTACATATACTACCGCAGCAACCTAGATTAAAACACAGTACAACTTATAATGACCTACATAAAATAGCCGGTGAAGAAGAAACCCGGCGTGGAGGTAGTCTGAGGTCGAACTCCCAAGCTCTTGAAAAAAAATAAATTGAGGGGAATCAGACCTCACTGAGTAAGTCAATAAAAAGAGCTATACGGTTTGAAAACCTTTTTGAAAACTATTTATTTATAGTGAAGATAATATATAATGTATAGGTATAGCTTTTGAAAAATATCGGTAGAACCCTAAACCCAAAAATCTACATGGCCAACTGGGCCCACTTATTCTATCTAGACTACCGGTCCCCGAGAGCAAAGGCATCGACCGAGGCACCAAGCTGTAGTCATTCACTTAATCCAAACATATGACACTGGTGGTCCCTGAGAGCAAAGGCATCGACCGAGGCACCCATCCCAGTCCATTATTAAACTTACAATCATTGGCGGTCCCCGAGAGCATAGGCTTCCACCGAGGCATCCGTCCTAGTTTAACATTCACCAATCATATATATATTTCGGATCCACCTCTCAATCTCTACGATGTGCACATAGTCCTGTTGAAGCCCACCAGGTAGCCCGTTCTACCAAAATTTTCTCAAAATCGATGTTAAATAATTAAAATACGTTTAAATCTTAAATGACAACATTAAATTAAATAAATCATATAATCAATATGATAAAAATACGAGCGCATGCATTCTTTAAATAAACACACGTACAGATCATTCCATTGACTTATAGGATGAATGTGAAGGCTGACGACCACGCATCTGCCTCGGTCTCACAGCTTCTGCACCAAAATGCTCTAAAAGAAAATAACAATCGACTTTTAAAATATGACTATGGAATCGAAATCAACAGTCAACAAAATAATGAAATTCCAGGCTGACTCGAGGAAAACCGGATAAGACTCGATAGATAGGATATGACCTAACTAATGGTAGAATTTTTACGAATATCACGTTTTACGAGAAAATCTACCAAAATTTCGACAAAGTCTCCCCTGTAAAACGGACATCTCACTACCAAAGGTAGAGCCAGACCTATATAGAAAATGCACTTCTAATAATCATAGACACCCACACTCGAGTCGGGCTCCCAAAACTACATTTTTTCCCCGACCGAGATCACAACTCAATAAAATATCGAGAATTAATAATATCTATTTCTCAAACACGTATTTCACATACACATATACTAAGAATAGAGAAAAATATATAAAATCTCAATTATTCAAAATTAACAACTAATTTGTATTCCTTCGTCAAAATATAATTATACCCTAATTTAAAATCCATTAAAATGTATTATATATATATACAATATTTGGGATTTAATATTCAAAATTTACACTACTTAGGTAAAAATACCAATTAATTTATAAAAATTGTCTAAACCCCTTAAATATTAATAAAACTAATTAAAATATATATATTTAACTATATTTAGCATAAAATTACATTTTTACCCCTAAACACATAATTTACAATTTAGTATTATTAGTACTAAAAAAAAATCCTTAAAATTATTTAATAAGCTAAAACTTATTTTCTCAATGTTAAATTCTTAATATAATTAAAACATGTAAATGACTTCTAATTTCTTCTAAAATATAATTTAACCTAATATTAAATTTTTTTGACATAATCTATAAAAATTCCTAAAATTTGAATAATATTTTAAAAAAAATTATTTTCTTTACTCTAAAATTAATATCAACTCATAATAACACCAAAAATACCAAAAAATATTATTATTTATTATTTTTATAATTAATTTATGAAAATTCCTAAAATAATATTAAAATATTCAAAAATTCACCAAAATCAAAATAAATTGCAAAAATTATACAAAAATTCATAGAGATAGGTTGAGCTACTAAGAATCTCATTTATAAAGGGAGTTTGCATAAATCAAGCTAGATCAAGCTAAAAAAAATTCCAAAACCCTAGAGCTCAAAACTAACAATCAACCAAAACTCAACCAATTCATGACCAAAGCTTAAACTAAGCTTGGAATGGGTCTCACCGGTGGAAGAGGAGGGAATTGACACCAGAATGGAGTGAAATGGTGGTCGGACGGAGCTTGGCCGATTCTAGGGGCAACTTTCGGCTTTCCCTTGCTTTAAGGATTTTGACAACTCTACAGGCGACTGGAGGTGAGGGAGAAGGAGGAGAAGGCAGCAAGTGGTGGTCAAAGATGGGGGAGGCACAGTGATGGTGGTGGTCGGGGATGTCGTGCGGTGAGGTGGGGGGTTGAAGGAGATGGGGCTTCGGTTTTTCTTCTCTTCACACATATATATATATATATATATATATATATATATATATATATATATATATATATATATATATATATATATATAATAAACTACTAATATATGTATATATTAATATATTATTATACATATATGTGTGTCTAGGTAAGTATTAGTGTATATATATATATACCTACACTACATGCACTTATATATATACAATCATTTTAATGTACACATCAAAATAATATTTAACCTAATATATATATATATATATATATTTATATACATGTTTATAGTAGCACATAATTTACCATAAAATTTAATATAGTTTAAAATAGCAATAATAATAATGATAATAATAGACAAATGGAAATTTCTAGATCTTAAGTAGAAAAAAAATACTCACACAAATTAATAACCCTAAATAATATTAACATACATATAATATAATGCATAAGTAATTATTGATAATACTATCTAAAAATCCATTTATTTAAATAAATATATGGGGTATTACATAAATAATGCTTGTTATATGATGCATCTTGAGTAAGTTGTGTGCAATTGAATATGCTCCTCAATTGTATTCATTCAGAAAGGGATGTATGATGTTACAAGTAGATGTATTTCGAGTAGGATGTGTGCATTTGTGCTTGCTCCTCATTTGCATTCATTCAGAAAGAATACATCCAAAAAATATATATTTGAATAAAATGTCTAAAAATGCCATGAGAAGAGTGAGTTGATGTGTGTGCTTAACATTATCTCAAGGTTGCTTTTGCTTTTAGGAAATCATAAGTTTGGATAATAACTATTTTGGTTAAGTAGCTTGGTTAGAGCTTTGAAGTTGTGTTCTTGATTTTATTCTTAGTAAATTGAGATAAATTGGTGAATTTATTGCTTATGCTATGAAACTTGCTTGTTTTATTATTGTGGAGCATTGAAGTTTTATTGATTAACTATCTTTTATAACCTCTTTCAATTTTTAGTTGACTTGACAAGACAACTACATTTGTTTTAGAAGAGATGAAAATTTTGTGTGCTTTTCTATACTAGATCTTTTCTTGCTTGAGGGCAAGCAAGGTCTAAGTGTGGGGGAGTTTGATATGATGCAAATATACATAGTTATTTAGGCTAATTAAGGTCTATTTTCACTTCATTTCATCATGCTTTATGTGTTTTTTTAGTTATTGAATTAATTTTTTTACTTATTTAATCATTAGGACTTATTATGTAAGTTTTATGCATGATTTAGGGCTTAAATGTGCTTTAAAAGACACTTTGAGTTGATTGGAACAAGCTAGGAAGCAAAAAGGAGTCAACCTTGGATCATAAGGAAGGGTGACAAGATGTAACCATATGTACGAGTCATCACCGAGAATCTATGTGATAAGTCGTCACCCCTTAACGAGTCATCACACTTATTTCTTACTAAAGGGTGCAACTTTTACTGGTTTGAGTAGTTTTTGTATTTTGGCCATAATTAAAACATCCAAATTAGGTGATTCAAGTTGCACTAGAAATATAATAGAATGTTCTACAACTTTCATGAAGGAACTTTCTAGAGATAAAGTCATCTGGATGGACAAAAATGCCCTTTAAGTTATATATTCTGTAAAGGGGGGGTGACCTTTGATGTCAGGTGGTGCCTTTCCAACTTCAATCCTATTGTCATGACCCAAAACAGGGGCCATGACCGGCGCTAGGGAACGGGAATTCTTTCGAATCCGGAACACATAGCAAGCCTAAAAATAAATAAAACATGCAATAGTAATAATAACAACACAAATAAATTAAATACTGTGCAGCGGAATAAAATCATAAATATCAAAATAATAATCCACCACAGGATTTAAATCAAATCCAAATCTCATATATAAATAAATCCTTTAAGATAAGTTTCAGTTCAGATTCTTAAAATACATAACTCACACAAATATAATACATAAAACCCATAATTTATCTACAACTACTGCAGTGTCTAAATTATAAAAACAAAACTCAAGTGAGCAGTTTACATAAAGAAGCCAGGGCGGAAGAAATATGGCGTACAGGCCTACTACTGAGGTCTGATGAAGATGAATCTCCTGAAAAATAGTCAACGGAGGGGAGTCAGACCTCACTGAGTGAATTACTAAAATATATATACATGCATACTAAATGACAATGCATACAGTTAATAGTACATATATAAATATATATAGAGGCAAATACACACAAATACAATAAAATCATTTTTATATAATTTGTCTGAAAACCACTGGTTATGAAGGATCAAATAGAACCCTAGAAAATCACAACCTCAAAATAGTGTTAGACAACACTCTAGCCACACAGGCTCACTTATTCCAAAATATTCACCTATTCCATTTAGACAGTAGACTGGCCCCGAGACACTAAGTCAACTGACCTCCAGCAGTCTCACTGTCAGTGTGATTGGCCCTGAGACACTTGGTCAACCGAGCTCCAGCAATCACACTCCCAATCATATCTCACACATCAAATAATCAAATCCAATCAATATCCACAAATGGTTAGTAATATAGCCTAAATGCTATAAGCGTACCGGTACGTACTCGGCCCTAGTGCTGCCCACTAGGTTGCACGTTTTATCGATATCCTTCATTAAAATATAAAGCATACATTCTTAAAAACAAATGATACATGAACTTAAATAGAATGGCAACATAAACCATATATATACTAAAAATATACCAAAAGTAAACCAAGTATATTTCGAGTATATATACGTCAAATAAATCCAATATAATTACAAAATAAGCTAGAAATATATTCAAAAACATTTTAAGCATAATTCATTAATAAGACATGCATATAGTTTAAAATATACAGAAAATAAACCAAAAATAAACTAATAATAAACTTAAGTAATAATTAAACCATTTATGCATATTTAATCAAAATAGAGCGTATATTTCTAAAATCATGCACCCTATAGCACATATATATAAAATAGTAACTCACACTTAGTTCGCTCCTCGAGATGGGTCCGATGGGCCTGGTCCACTAGGCCTCGGTCTCGGTGCAACTAAACAAACAAAATAACAGACTTCAGAATAAACCTAACAGAAAATCCTAGAACTCGATCTAGAATATTGGACACAGAATCAGAATTAAGGTTCGACCGGACATCACGTTTTACGAGAATTATACCAAAAATCCGGCAGAACCTCCCCTGTAAAATGGACATCTCTCTACTCAAAGAGTAGAGCCGACCCTGCGAAGAAATGCACTTCAAAAAACAAACATAGAAACACATCCACAACCCCTCGGTCGGACTCCAAACTACAGTCTACCGACCGGGGTCCACAATCACAGAACAATTATGGAAATACCAAAAATGCCCTTATATGACAGAAATACATTTAATAAGTAGAAATTACATAATTAACCTTAAAACACAGTAAAAACCGATAAAAACTCATTTTATTTAGAAAAATCGTGTATTATATATATAATTGAAAATAATTCACGAAAATTAGTTTTAATTAATTAAAAATACTAAATAATTTGTAGAAATCATTTTTATACCTTAAATAACTATTAAAACCAATTTAATTACATTTTTAGTCAATTTAGGATAAAATTACCAAAATACCCCTATATATATAAATATACTAAAATTACTCCAAAAATTCACCAAAAATAATATAATTGCACAAAGTTTATTTTCTCAACATATTTATCAATAATATCAATAATTATACTCAATTAACTAATTAATTTCAATTAAAAACACAATTAACGTAATTTTCCAAAATTACATAAACCTAAATAAATTCAAAATAAATACATAGAAATTCATAAAAATTCCAAATAAATTTCTATAATTCATTTCAACACCTATATTTATCATAAAACACAATTTCATAATTTAATTAATTAATTTTCGAAAATTAGAAAATAATAATAAAATATTCAAAAATACCCAAGAATCAAAATAATCTCCAAAAATTCTACAAAAATTCACACATGAAGATTAAGCTACTAGGATCAAAATTTGTTAAGGGAATTTTCATGAATCAATCAATTCGAAGTTCAAAAAATCAAGAACCCTAAAATGGCCGAATTACCAAAATCAAAACCTAAGCAAATCAAGACCATTTTAAGTGAAACAAAGCTTGGAATCACACTCACCGGAGCTCAAGGAGAAGAAAGAGACCGACGGTGTCGAAAATGGTGGCTCAAGTTTTGGCTTCCCGAGCTTATTCTAGCCAAATCACGACGAAATAAGGCGTTGCTGGCGGCGAGGTAGGCTGGGGAAGGAGGTGGCACGCCGGGAGGCACATCGATAGTGAGAAAAAGGGATGGTAGCAACCGGAACAATGATGTGAGCGATCAGGAATGTTGAAGAAGGAAGAATGGCAATGTTGTAAATAAATCAAACTTTATATTTTTGTTTAATATTAAATGTATGTATGTATATATATATATACTTTACACTATATATTAAAATAATATAAAATCACACACATTAAATATACACCACACACATATAATTTAATATTTAAAAATTTAATACGCCTAAAAATAATTAAATAATATTAAAACTAATTAATAAATAATAAAATATTAGGGTATTAATTAAACCCTAATTAAATAAATACACATATATATTTTATTTAGTACTTTTAAAATACATATGAGTTCATGCAAATATGGAAATCTATTTAAAATAATTAATAATAAATAATTTACGTGTCAATTTCCTCAAAAAGGCAAGTCCCAGGAAAATTTTACGTAAAGTGCTTAAAATAATATAAAACAATTAAAATCAATTTTTAATTAAATAACAACTCATGAAATATCATAAATATGTACAAAAATTATTAACATTGCATATCCCGATGCAGTATTAAAATATTTTAAAACACAGGATATTACAGTCTTCCCCCCTTACAAGAATTCGTTCCCAAATTCCAGAAAGAAAATGATCACAAGATCAAGAAGGGAAGAGATATGGGTAAGAGGCTCACATCTCAGCTTCAGTCTCCCACGTATGCTCCTCGACTCTGTTGCTACGCCACAGAACCTTGACCATCAGAATCTGCTTCGACCGCAACTGTCGAACTTGATAATCAACGATCGCCACAGGTTCTTCCACAAACTTCAAATCTTCACTTACTTCTACACTGTCGGGCTGCAACACATGTGGAGGGTCTGAGATATACTTCTAGCATCGAGATATGAAACACTAGATGCACCTGTGACATACTCAGAGGCAAATCCAATCGATATGCAACAGTGCCAACTCTCTCCAGAATCTCAAACGGTCCGATATATCTCGGTGCTAACTTACCCTTCCTGCCAAATCTCATAGCACCCTTCATCGGAGATACCTTCAGAAAAATAAAATCTCCGACCTGAAACTCTATATCTCTGTGCCTGGGATCCGCATAGCTCTTCTGCCTGCTAACTGCGGTCTCTAATCTGTGCTTAATCACGACTACTTTCTCTGCAGCATCCTAAACCATCTCAGGTCCAGTCAAAGCTCTTTCACCAATTTCATCCCAACTCAGAGGGGATCTACACTTCCTTCCATACAACGCCTCATCTAGTGCCATACCAATATTGCTATGGTAGCTGTTATTATATGCAAACTCTACGAGTGGCAAATGATCATCCCAGCTACCTCCCAAATCCAGGACACACATCCTCAATATATCTTCCAGTGTCTGGATTGTCCTCTCAGACTAGCCATCTGTCTGAGGATGAAAAACAGTACTGAAGTCCAACCTAGTGCCCATCGCTTCTTGCAACTTCTGCCAAAAATGAGAAGTAAACACTGAACCTTTGTTTGACACAATGGACACAGGTACTCTATGAAGGCACATAATATGCTTCACATACAGCTTCGCCAATCTAGCTATATAATAGGTGGCTTTCATAGGTAGGAAATGTGTAGACTTCGTCAACCTGTCTACAATCACCTAGATGGAATTGTATCCATCCTTAAATCGAGGTAAACCAACCACAAAATCCATAGCTATCCTTTCCCACTTCCACTCGGGAATAGGAAGAGGCTGAAGCTTCCCAGAAGGCTTCTGATGCTCAACTTTCACTTGCTGACACGTCAGGCACTTAGCAACATAATTAGCGACATCCTTCTTTAATCCATCCCACCAATATAGATCTCTAATACTGTGGTACATCTTAGTGACACTCGGATGTACGCTATAGGCTGTAGAATGTGCTTCCTCTAGGATCTCTTCTCTCAAATCATCCACATCAGGAACACACAATCTACCATTGATCCACAACACACCATCATCATCGAGTGTGAAATCAATGAACTTCCCTGCTTTGACATTCTCTGTAAGCTCCTCTAGAGTTGGATCTCGGCTTTGAGCTACTTTAATCCTATCTTTCATTACAGATTGCACCTTAAATTGAGCTAGCAATCCACCTGATCTACTTATCTTCATCATCAGACCTTGATCCACCAACAGATGCAATTCTTGGATCAACGGTCTCCTGTCAACACTGATGTGAATAAGACTGCCTGAGGACTTTCTACTCAAGGCATCTGCTACCACATTAGCCTTGCCCGGATGATATAAAATCTCACAGTCATAATCCTTTAACAGTTCTAACCATCTCCTCTGCCTCAGATTCATATCTCTCTGTTGGAAAATGTACTTAAGGCTTTTGTGATCAGTAAAAATCTCACAAGTCACCCTGTACAGATAATGTCTCCAAATCTTCAGAGCAAAGATCACTGCAACCATTTCAAGGTCATGTGTAGGATAGTTCTGCTCATGCTTCTTCAATTGCCTCGAAGAATAGGCTATCACCCTTCCATTTTGCATCAACACACAACCAAGGCCAACTCTAGAGGCATCACAATAAACTATGAATTTATCCACACTATTAGGCAAAGCTAACACTGGGGCTGTGGTCAATTTCTCCTTCAACAACTGAAAACTATTCTCACAAGCTTTTGACCACTCGAATCTAACATTCTTCTGAGTCAAGCGAGTCATAGGGGCTGCAATTCTGGAAAAATCTTGCACAAACCGCTTATAATACCCAACTAAACCCATAAAACTCTGAATCTCCATAATAGAAGTCGGTCTAGGCCACTTAGACACTACCTCAATCTTTTATGGATCAATTTAAATACCTTCTTTAGACACTACGTGTCCAAGGAAAGAAACACTCTCCATCCAGAAATCACACTTCGAGAATTTAGCATAAAGCTGATGATCTCTCAGTGTCTGTAGTACAATCCTCAAGTGATATACATGCTCCTCCATACTCCTCGAATATACCAGTATATCATCAACGAAGACTACCACAAACTGATCCATATATGGTCTGAATACCCTGTTCATCAGGTCCATAAAAGCTGCTGGTGCATTAGTCAAACCAAAAGACGTCACCAGAAACTGATAATGGCCATATTGAGTGTGGAATGCCATTTTAGGAATATTAGCTTCACTAATCCGTAACTGATGATAACCCGACCTTAGATCAATCTTGGAAAAGAACTGTGCACCCTGTAGCTGATCAAACAAGTGATCTATCCTTGAGAGAGGATACTTGTTCTCCATTGTCACCTTGTTCAGCTCTCTGTAGTCAATGCACAGTCTCAGGGTACCATCCTTCTTCTTCACAAACAGGACTGGTGCACCCCAAGGAGAAACACTAGGTCTGATAAAACCCTTATCCAATAACTCTTGCAATTACTCCTTTAACTCTTTCAACTCTGCAGGAGCCATTCTGTAGGGTGGCATATATATAGGAGTAGTACCTAGAACCATATCTATACAGTGTGAGGTGGTAAACCTAGCAACTCCTCAGGAAAAACATCAGGAAACTCACAAGCAACAGGAACATCTGTGAGTGACAACTTCTCCATTGAAGTATCCCTGACCAATGCCAAATATCCCTGGCAACCTTTCCTCAACAACTTCCTAGCCGTAATAGCAGAAATAAGACTCTGAGGTGCTGAACTCCTATCACCCACAAACTTAAACTCTTATTTATCAGGAATTCTGAAAGTCACCTCTTTATTCCTACAATCTACCACGGCATAGTGCTGAGATAACCAGTCCATTCCCATAATAACATTAAAGTCCATCACATCCAACATGATCAAATCAGTGGGTAATTCTCTACCTCCTACGAGAACTGGACAACCAGAAAGAATAATATCGGCATCCAAGGAATCGCTCAGAGGAGTGGCAATAGACAAAGGAAAAGCCATCCTCAAAGCTTGCCAACAAGATTTAGAAGCAAAAATGGGAGAAACAAACGAATTCGTGGCACCCAGATCAAACAAAACCCATGCATCCAGGTAACAGACAGAAACAATACCTGCCACGACTGCATTAGATGCCTAAGCATCCTGCTGAGTGAGATGAAAAACTTTGGCCTGTCCTCGACCTCCCTGTTAGCTGGTAGAAGCCTGGCCAACACCTCTGGCACCTCCTCTAGTACCTCTACCATGACCCTGCTGTGGAACAAGCTGAGTGGAACTCTGATGCTGGGCTGGAGGGAACTGAAATGGCACGGGTACAACACTAGCAATCGACTGTTGTGGGAATCATGGAATCTACGACTGCTGATACCTGAAGTAAGGACACGATCTGGCAAAATGTCCTGTTTGCTCGCATCTGAAGCATGTCAGTGGTGTCAGGTAACATAGTCCCTGATGGACTCTACCGCAGGTCTGGCATACACTGGTAGCTGATCCAAAACTACGACCACTGCTGCTGCTCAAAGCACCTGACCCGAATCTGAATAGTCTACGCTGACCTACACGGCCATGTCTACTACTCTGATGCACTCGCTGCTGCTGCCTCTGACTCTGTTGAGTCAAATCTCACTGCTGACTACTCGAACCAATGTGAAAACTAGAATATGAAGTAACCTGCAATCCACTCGATTGAACTCCCAGCTGGTAAAAATCAGGTATCGTTCCCTGCCTAACTAGCCTCAGCTCAATCTCCTTGGCCATCTCAATCACAGACTCCAGAGTAAGGCCTGCTGTAGGCATACCAACAAATGCTGAACCTAATTCTGTGACATAGGTAGTGACTGCGAAATACTGGTCTCGCATCAGATCCTCTGCATATCTACCCAATTGATGAAACTCTTGAGTGTACTCCTCAACTGATCGATCACCATGAGAAATACTGGTCAAACGGAGATGATAGCTCATACGGAGAGGCTCTGGACAGAATCTCCTCATAAACCACTCTCGAAACTGAGCCCAGGTCATCGCCATCATATAAGGCTGGATCATTTGAATAAACCAGTCTAGGGCTGGTCCCTCGACAGACAACTCGACGATCATGATCCGCTGGTACTCGGTATGAGCAGTCTGAGTCTGAGTCTCAATCGCATGCAGAAAGTCTGGCAGATCGGAAGTCCTATCGAATGCAATCCTGCCAACTCTGGCATAGAACAAAGCTACCTCAGGGTTAGACATACCCTGCTGATAGGCAGGCTGAATAGGCTTAACAACAGGAGGCATAGGAACATCCTTAAACTCAGGCTCTATAGGCTCCTCGTCCTATAACTCTCTCTGCCTACGGTGACCTACTGCTCCTCGAAATCTACCTCTGTCACGACCTCTACGTCTAACTGGCTACTCAGGAGGTAAAACCTCATCCTGAAAAGACTCATCATCCTTAGCCTCAATGACCGATGGAGTGACATGCGCTCGCCTCCTCATTCTGAAAAGACAAATGGAAAGATTTAGACAAAACAGAAAACATAGGGTTAATGCAGAAAACTAAAGCAAAGAATACTTATCAAGACATACTTGAACCTAATTCACTACAGTAGTTTAACAGAAAACACAACTCTGAAAACTAGGGCCACGACTCACACAACTAAGCCCTGACACAGAACTCCGCTTTGATACCAACTTTATCACGACCCAAAATAGGGGCCATGATCGGCGCTAGGGAACAGGAATTCTTTCGAATCCGGAACCCGTAGCAAGCCTAAAAATAAATAAAACATGCAATAGTAATAATAACAACACAATTAAATTAAATACTGTGCAGCGGAATAAAATCATAAATATCAAAATAATAATCCACCACGGGATTTAAATCAAATCCATATCTCATATATAAATAAATCCTTTAATACAAGTTTCAGTTCAGATTCTTAAAATACATAACTCACACAAATATAATACATAAAACCCATAATTTATCTATAACTACTGCAATGTCTAGATTATAAAAATAAAACTCAAGTGAGCAGTTTACATAAAGAAGTCAGGGAGGAAGAAATCCGGTGTACAGGCCTGCTACTAAGGTCTGATGAAGATGACTCTCCTGAAAAATAGTCAACGGAGGGGATTCAGACCTTACTGAGTGAATTACTATAATATATATACATGTATACTAAAAGATAATGCATACAGTCAATAGTACATATATAAATATATATACAGGCAAATACACACAAATGCAATAAAATCATTTTTATATATTTTGTCTGAAAACCACTGGTTATGAAGGATCAAATAGAACCCTAGAAAATCACAACCTTAAAAATAGTGTTAGACAACACACTAGCCACACAGGCTCACTTATTCCAAAATATTCACCTATTCCATTTAGACAGTAGACTGGCCCCGAGACACTAAGTCAACCGAGCTCCAGCAGTTTGACTGTCAGTGTGATTGACCCTGAGACACTTGGTCAACCGAGCTCCAGCAATCACACTCCCAATCATATCTCACACATTAAATAATCAAATCCAATCAATATCCAAAAATGGTTAGTAATATAGCCTAAATGCTATAAGCGTATCGGTACGTACTCGGTCCTAGTGCTGCCTACTAGGTAGCACGTTCTATCGATATCCTTCGTTAAAATATAAAGCATACATTCTTAAAAACAAATGATACATGAACTTAAATAAATGGCAACATAAACCATATATATACTAAAAATATACCAAAAGTAAACCAAGTATATTTCGAGTATATATACGTCAAATAAATCCAATATAATTACAAAATAAGCTAGAAATATATTTAAAAACATTTTAAGCATAATTCATTAATAAAACATGCATATAGTTTAAAATATATAGAAAATAAACCAAAAATAAACTAAAAATAAAATTAAGTAATAATTAAACCATTTATGCATATTTAATCAAAATAGAGCGTATATTTCTAAAATCATGCACCCTAGAGCACATATATATAAAATAGTAACTCACACTTAGTTCGCTCCTCGAGATGGGTCCGACGGGCCTGGTCCACTAGGCCTCGATCTCGGTGCAACTAAATAAAGAAAATAACAGACATCAGACTAAACCTAACAGAAAATCCTAGAAACTCGATCTAGAATATTGGACATAGAATTAGAATTAGGGTTCGACCGGACATCACCTTTTGTGAGAATTCTACCAAAAATCCCGTAGAACCTCCCCTATAAAACGGACATCTCTCTACTCAAAGAGTAGAACCGGCCCTGCAAAGAAATGCACTTCAAAAAACAAACACAGAAACACATCCACAACCCCTCGGTCGGACTCCAAACTACAGTCTACCGACCGGGGTCCACAATTACAGAACAATTATGGAAATACCAAAAATGCCCTTATATCACAGAAATATATTTAATAAGTAGAAATTACATAATTAACCTTAAAACACAGTAAAAACCGATAAAAACTCATTTTATTTAGAAAAATCGTATATTATATATATAATTGAAAATAATTCATGAAAAATAGTTTTAATTAATTAAAAATACTAAATAATTTATAGAAATCATTTTTATACCTTAAATAACTATTAAAACCAACTTAATTACATTTTTAGTCAATTTAGGATAAAATTACCAAAATACCCCTATATATATAAATATACTAAAATTACTCCAAAAATTCACCAAAAATAATATAATTGCACAAAATTTATTTTATCAACATATTTATCAATAATATCAATAATTAAACTCAATTAACTAATTAATTTCAATTAAAAACACAATTAACCTAATTTTCCAAAATTACATAAACCTAAATAAATTCAAAATAAATACATAGAAATTCATAAAAATTCCAAATAAATTTCTATAATTTATTTCAACACCTATATTTATCATAAAATACAATTTCATAATTTAATTAATTAATTTTCGAAAATTAGAAAATAATAATAAAATATTCAAAAATACCCAAAAATCAAAATAATCTCTAAAAATTCTACAAAAATTCACACATGAAGATTAAGCTACTAGGATCAAAATTTTTTAAGGGACTTTTCATGAATCAATCAATTCAAAGTTCAGAAAAATCAAGAACCCTAAAATGGCCGAATTACCAAAATCGAAACCTAAGCAAATCAAGACCATTTTAAGTGAAAAAAAGCTTGGAATCACACTCACCGGAGCTCAAGGAGAAGAAAGAGACTGGCGGTGTCGAAAATGATGGTCGAAAATGCGGTGAACGATGGTGGCTCAAGTTTCGGCTTCCCGAGCTTATTCCGGCCAAACCACGACGGAATAGGGTGTTGCTGGCAGAGGGGAAAGCTGGGGAAGGAGGTGGCATGCTGGGAGGCACACTGATAGTGAGAAAATGGGATGGCAGTGACTGGAACGGTGATGGGAGCGATCAAGAATGTTGAAGAAGGAAGAATGGCAATGTTGTAAATAAATCAAACTTTATATTTTTGTTTAATATTGAATGTATATATGTATATATATAAAATCACACATTAAATATACACCACACACATATAATTTAATATTTAAAAATTTAATACACCTAAAAATAATTAAATAATATTAAAACTAATTAATAAATAATAAAATATTAGGGTAATTAATTAAACCCTAATTAAATAAATACACATATATATTTTATTTAGTACTTTTAAAATACATATGAGTTCATGAAAATATGGAAATCTATTTAAAATAATTAATAATAAATAATTTACTTGTCAATTTCCTCGGAAAGGCAAGTCCCGGGAAAATTTTACGTAAAGTGCTTAAAATAACATAAAACAATTAAAATTAATTTTTAATTAAATAGCAACTCATGAAATATTATAAATATGTACAAAAATTATTAACACTGCATATCCTGATGCAGTATTAAAATATTTAAAAACACGACATATTACACATATTATACTAACTTCTAGTATCTTTTAAGTCCTATATATGCATCATTTCTGGCATGAGAAAGAAAAAAAGAAAAAAAAGAAAAAAAGATATATGAAAATAGGAAAACAAGAGGAAGATTAGAGAGACACATATGTATCAATAGAGTGTTTTAGAAATACTACTATCTTTTAGTTTTAAGAGTCATTGTGAAAAAAACTTGAAGAAGATAAAGTCGAGTGCAATAGAAGATCATCCTAAGTATCAAGGATCCTTTAGAAGACATAGAAGGGAGTTTTACTTATTCAATTCTTTATAATTTTTTATCTTTCTTTCTATGTTGAATTTAGTCTTTTTTTGTTGCTTCTTAATCATGTATCTAGGCCCAGTCTTTTGTATGGGAATTATAATGACCAATTAAATAAGAACTACATTTTTATCTTATATCTTTTATGATTTAATTTCAATTAGTGCTTATTTGTATTGTGCATGCTTGATCACCATATGTAACTTGTCAATCAAATTATCACTAACGAGAGTTGGGGTATTTTGGTGGAAAGTGATTGAGATTACTTAAGATTGTAATTTTACTGGGAATTATAAAGGCAATTCATCTTAAGGGAGGCATAATTAGTATAATATGCTTTATGGTTTTCTCTTATCTCTGCAATACAATGAGAGTGCTTGTAAACTCTAAGAGGAAATACCTTTAATTGATAATAAAAGTTGCTTTTAAAGACTATAGACTAATTTCCAATCAATATATTTTTATGATAACTATGTTTAAAGTTCTTGATTGATTCTAATTTGTGATTCTCCTATAGATAGATATATATATTGTTTGTGTTATTATTTTAATAATTAGTTAGTGTTTAGATTTCTTTATTTATTTTAGTCATTAGTACTATTATTCTAGTTTTATTTTACCTATCCATCTAAATATCTATTTGTTTAATAAAAGATTTACCCCAAGTCCCTAGTGTTCAACACTCTACCTGGTCTATACTAAATCCTAGAGACTAAGGTATACAATTCCACCTGCTTCAATCATAAATAGTTGGCGGGTAAGTATATATACACTTACTATGCAAATGTATGCATTGTGTGCATATGATATAATGCTTCCTATATATGTTGAATTATTCATAGGATCTAGAGCGGGAGATTGAGATGCTTTACCAGTAACTTGTTGACTCAGGGCTTGACCCCTATAGTACTGGTACTTCATATGCTAGACCTCCAGATACCTATCATCATGATGACCCCAGTAGAGGATGGAGCCCAAAGCCTGATTCTGAAGCTTGGGATAACTGATTCCAGGCTATTTTCTATTTTATAGTTAGGACAAGCTATCTTTTGAACTACTCTATTTTAAACTTCCCTTCCTAAAAATTATACTTGGATGAACAGATGATCCTAAATGAGTGAAATTATTTTTTATATGCCTTAACTTTTGTCTAAGCCGCCCTTTCAAGTTTTCAACTTAGCAAGCTTTTTACTTTTCAAATATGGGTCATGGTACAAGCTATAGAGCCGCCCAGATCTTCTATATACAAGAGGATTTAAGCTCTACATGATTAATCTCATAGGAAGAATCATAAATAGGAAGAATCATAAGCGCCACTAGAACAAAATGGTCTCATAGATCTATTCTTAATTTTTTATGTTCTGTTTTCCTTTTTAGTGCTTATGTATTATAAATAAGATAGAACATGCAATGTCGTAACAAAATTTCAATTTCAATAACATTAATCAAGTAAAAGATGAGTACATTTGCTACATAATATGACATAACTTATGTCATCAGCTAATCCTTTCAGATTTTCTAACTGAATATTTTTCGCTCATATTTATTTCTTTAATTTTTGCCTGACTAGCCCTTTGTGGGTTTTCTAATCAGTGGAACCTCTTTTTATTTTATTTTATTCCCTAATTTTTACCTGCTAGCCCTTTATGGGTTTTTTGAACAACAAGAATGTCCTAATTTTCACTTGACTAGCCTTTTAAGGTTTTCTAGTCAGCAGACCTTTATTTTCTTTATACTACTTTTCTTTATTTTTATAGATAGTATTTCTTGAGGCGATCTAGGTTAACAGGCTCCATGAACTCATTCCCTTTAAGATCAAATATGTTGGCAGCTCCCTTTGGCATAACTGACTTGACTAAGTATTGTCCTTCCCATTTTGGTATGAACTTTCCTCTTGGATCGAACACCACTGCTCTGGATTATTTTAGTACCATATCCCTAGCTTTTATCTTCCTTAACTATACCTTCTAATTAAATGCCCTTGCTATCCTCTTTTGGTATATCTGGGTATGAAATAAAGCATCCATCCTCTTCTCGTCCAGAGACACCAGATGATCATATCTTTTTTGTGCCCATTCACTCTTGGGCATTTTGGGCTGCATAACTACTCTTAGAGACTTGATCTCAGTTTCTATTAGAAAAAATACTTCATAGTCATACATCAGGGAGCATAGAGTTTGGCTTGTGATAGTTTTGGCTATAGTTTTGTATCCTTATAAGGCAAAGGGAAGAAACTCAGACCAATCCTTATAAGTTTTGACCATCTTAGAGAATATTTTCTTGATATTTTTATTTGTTGTTTCCATTGCTCCAATAGCCTGAGGTCAATATGGTAAAGACTTATGATGCTTAATCCCATACTTCTGTAATAACTCTACCATTTCTACTTGAAAGTGAACCCCATTATCTGTTACTACATGATGTGGAACCTAATATTTGAAAATGAGATTCTTCTTGATAAATCAGGCCATATGTTTTTCCTTTAGAGCATTAAGAGACTTAGACTCTAACCATTTAGAGAAGTAATCAATTGCCACAACTATGTTCTTATGCCCATTCAATGCTATTGGCCTTATTTCTCCTATAATATCAATCCCCCACACCATAAAAGGCTAAGGAGATGATAAACTATTTAGCACTATTAGAGGAAGGTGGCTGAGGTTCTTATAGATCTAACACTAATGGCATTGTCTCACGGTTCTAATATAATCCTTTTCCATGCTTATCTAGTGGTACATATATCTGATTATCTTCTTTGCTAGGATTATCCCATTCATGTGAGAACTGCAAGCTCCTGCATGAACCTCTTTCATTACCTCTTTCACTTCATCTTTCTTAAGACATCTGAGCTAGATTCCATTTAGCATTCTCTTATACAACACCCTATCATGACTTGCAAAATTACGTGCAAGAACATGCAGGGCATATCTTTCTTTTGAAGTGGCTTGAATTAGATATTTTCCTTCCTCAATAAACCTCTAAACATCATAAAACCATGGCTTCTCTTGAGGCCCTATCTAAATTCCTATAATCTGCTCACCCCTATAACACGGAGCCTTTGATTTTATAATCACTAATGGCCTCATAGTCAACCTAGTAACACTTTCTTATATTGAAGAAAGTGTTGCCAGTGCATCTGCCATCTGATTGTCATCTCTTGATATATGGATAAAGACACACTTAGTGAAATTCTTTGTTAAAGCTTTCAAATAGCAGATGTACAATTTTAGCTTTTCCTCTTTCACTTCCCATTCCTCATTAGCTTGACAGATAACTAATATAAAATCCTTGTATACTAACAACTCCTTTGCCTCAGCTACCATCGCTACTTCTACTCCATGAATGCATGCTTCGTACTTAGCCATATTATTGGTTACTTTGAAATTCAGCTTCTTGGCCATTAGTATGGTTTCTCCCTTTAGCGTGATGAGGATCACTCCTAACTCAGCTCCTTTGTTGTTTATTACACTATCAAAATAAAGCTTCCATTCTCAATGTTCTACAATTGCTAGATTCTTATATGGGAATTCTAGGCTCCACTGTTCATTGCCTTTTACGGCATTTTGAGCTAGGAATTTTGCTACTGACCTTCCCTTAATAACCTCATGGTAATGTACTCTATATTAAATTCAGTAAGGAGAATAAGCCATCAAGACATCCTTTCGGTCAGTGCTGGTGCCCGTAGTAAGCATCTTAAGGGGTCTATTTTTAAAATGGCCTGAACCTATTAAGATTGAAAGTAATGCCTCAATTTTCTTATCACCTAGATCATTATCAAACATGTCTTCTCCACCAAATCATACTTTTCTTCATATGGCAATAACTTTTTGTTAAGGTAATACACTACATGCTCTATCCCGTACAGTCCTTCTTAAGCTAACATTGCCCCCATTGCCTTTTCCTCTAGAGCTAAATACAAAATCAATAGTTTACCTTACCTCAATGGTCTCAGTATAAGTGGATTGATGAGATATTCTTTTATCTTATTAAAGGCCTTTGACAGTTTTCATTCCACTCTACAGGTTGATCTTCTCTCAGAAGCTTGAAAATTGGGTCACAAATATTAGTAAGCCTTGCAATGAACCTACTAATATACTATAACCCACCTATTAATCCTCTCATATCTTTCTCTATCCTTGGTGCTGGCATTTCCTGAATGGCTTTCACTATATCTAAATCCACTTTAATTCCTCTGCTATTGACTATATGCCCCAACAACTTCCTTGAAGTAACTTCAAAAATGCATTTTTTCGGGTTGAGTTTTAAATTATACCTCTCACTGCATGCCAAGAGTTTTTCTAGTGCTTTAAAATGCCCTTCTCTTATTTATGACTTCACCATAATATCGTCTACATATACCTCCACTTCCTTATGCATTATGTAATGGAAAAAAGCAGTGGCTGCCCCTTGATATGTTACACCTGCATTCTCCAACCCAAAAGGCATAACCTTGTAGTAATACATCCCCCATTATGTGATGAAAACTATCTTGATCTTATCCATAACTACCATCATTATCTAATTATACCCAAAGAACCAATCAATGAAGGAGTACATTGCACTTAACACCACACTATCCACTATCACATCGATGTGAGGTAAAAGGAAGTCATCCTTCGGACATGCTTTATTTAAATCCTTGAAATCAACACACATTCGCACCTTAGCATCTTTCTTGGGTGTTGGGACTATGTTTGCTAGCCATTGGGGATAATCTACTACCTCTAAAAAGATGGCATGAATTTGTTTAGCAATTTCTTATCTTATCTTTTCAATCCGTTCTAGTCTCAGCCTACGTAGTTTTTATTCAACTAGTTTTTCGGATGAGTTGGAATGTGATGCTCTATAATGTCCCTTTCTAAACCTAGCATGTCTTCATAGGTCCAAGTAAATACTACCTTTCTTTTTATTAGTATTTTCTTAAAATTTTTCTCTCTTCAGGAGTTACATCATGTGATATAAAAATTTTCTTTGGATTATCATTTGTGCCCATGTTAAATGAATCAAATTGAGTTGAATTAATGTCAAACATGCATGAACAATCAAAAATATAATGAATAGAACTATCAGGATGCACATCACATAAGCAAGCAAAACCAATGTTCATATCATTGACCAAAGGAAAAACACAGTTTTCATCCTCATAGAGATTGGACATTATTATATCAGTTTCTTCATAAAAACATTAGTAAAGCTATCACTAATAAGAGTAGCTAAATCCTAGGGTAGCTCCTCTTTAGATGGCAGACACAACAACTCTTTGATAGCAGCATCCTCTATTCTTGTAGCTACTTACTTTATCACTTCTTCTTTGTTGCTCTCGACCAATTTTTCCACAATCTAGTCCTTGAAAATATCAAACGCAGGAACATTTTTGCCAATGACATTAACAAACTCCTTAGCACCCAGATAGTACTTGCCCTCTCCTAATGTGATGAAATTCTCACTTAATGGCCTAACTCTCCTCGAGGGCTTATTTCTCTTGGCCTTCTCCTTCTTTCTTGCTCTTTTGCTGGTAGATCCTGTCTCAGCACATCCTAATCCTTTAGTGTCATTTTGATTCTTTAATTCTAGTAGCTTAGGACTTCCTTGCTCATTCTTGCCTAGCCCTCGTCCATGTTGGTAATTCATGCTCTCCATCATTTTTATAACCCTTAATTCCATCTCATTCCTGTCAAATATCCCAACAACTTGAAAATTGGGAAGAACGCATACTTTTTTCTATATTTCTAGTATGGTAGCCATAGTTGCATTAGTTCTTACTTCGATTATCACTACATCTCCATCATAAGGAAATTTTATCTTCTAGTGCACAGTCGAGGGTACCCCTCTCAGAGCATGGAACCATGGCCTTCCTAACAACAAGATATAAGTAACTGGTATATCCAGCATAGTGAACTCAATGGTT
The DNA here is from genome assembly GCA_947683625.1 of Mallotus nudiflorus. Lineage (NCBI taxonomy): Eukaryota > Viridiplantae > Streptophyta > Magnoliopsida > Malpighiales > Euphorbiaceae > Mallotus > Mallotus nudiflorus. The sequence continues at coordinate 12,032,539 of CANTUR010000009.1, forward strand.
GATTCCACAGGTCTTGTTTTAACTAGAGCTTGGAATATCCCTCCACATTCCTAGTGCTATCATCATAGGCTATGATTATGAGGTTTGAATCTATCAAGTTTTTAGCATTCAAACCTAAGTGTAGGAAAGATCTTAAATGGGCATACATTTATGGCAAAACCATCATCAACCATTGCAAATTTGGTTCTTTTCCCTTTTACTTCAGCTAGGATACATAGTGCCTTGTCATGATTTCTTCCTTCCATAGGTAGGTCATCATTTAAGAAGGTTATCCGCTATGTTTCTTTTCTGTAATCTTTATTAATACAGCCTTGGGTGTGGCTACTGTTTCAATGTTTATGTTTGACAGAGCTTTCACCAAAGCTCTTTTATGGCTGCCTAAGTGCATCATTAGTTCCCAAATACTAACATTTGCCTTAGCCTTCTTTAGTTGTTCTAAAATTAGGTCTTCCTTTTCCCTTTCTTATATTTTTGCATCATCTGTCTCTTCTCTTTCTGTGACTCTCTTAATCTTCTTTTCTATTGCCTTATAATTCCTCCCACTTATAGTGACATGATTCACTTTGGGGTCATTTCTCTTTACATCTAGACTAGTAGGACTCTCTTCATTATAGTTATACCAGATGTCTACAACTTTGATGATTTTATCCCTCTTTTTGTCATTCTATACTTCTACTATGCATGTTTCCTTTCCCTCTATGCTAAGCTTTCCCAAATGTGCTCTCAGTAATTCCTTAATCCCTTATTTAGGAGTTAGAGACTTCTTATTCTCTTATTTCACTGGCCCATCACCAAATTCATCACCCTATCTTGATGGCACAATCCCCTCAAGAGGTATATCAATAAAAGCAAGCTTTGAATAGAACACCCTATAATCAAATTTGCTTGAGTGTTGCCCTAATAAATCCTCAACTTTTAGCTATTATGGGGCTTTGGATTCTTTCTCGTTATTACACTCATTATCCCATCCTGAGGGCACAATTGATTCAAATGGGATATCTATATAGGGTAGTTTATAATAAAACACTTTATAGTCAAATTTCCCTGAGGGCTGCCCCAGCAAATCCTTAACTATTTTAGAGGCATTAAAAGATTCTCCATTAGCTATAGGGTTTAGGTTTTCAAAAGAGTTTAACACTTCATCTTCACTCACTCTTGAGTTAATCATCATGGTGGCCAGTGGTGGGACATTTCCATAGTTAGGGAAAGGATTGTTTATAGTGATTAGGTTAGAGTTGGATTTTTTAGGGTTTGTGATTTTTTTAGAGTTTATTAGGTTTTGGATCTCATGTTTGAGGTAAATAGAGGTGTCTATAGAGTGGCCATCTCCTTAGTGAAACTTGCAGTAACTATTAGGGTTATAACCTAAGACATTCGAGTTAGGTGGTTTGAAGAAGGTTAAGGGTTAGACTAAGCCTTTCTAGATCAATCGTTCTAGGACTTTGGAGAGTGGTTGGTTGAAGTTGGAGAATCTTTGAGGTTGCTAAACTGTGTGCACCTCTATAGCTGGGCTAGTACTTCCCTGTTGTGTGCCCCCAGTTGGGTAATTTCAGGTTTGAGTGCCTCTAGAGCTTCTTTTCTTATTATTCTTAATCTCTTCTGCTTACAGACCATCATCATACAGGTCCATAAAAGTTTTAGGGTTCATCATCTATAACCTCTCGACCAGATTAGGTGATACATTTCGAACTATCATCCTAACCTGATCCTTCTCGGCCAGCTTATTCTTCATCAATCCTACTTATTCATGAACCTAGTAAGGAAATTATAGAAAGATTCATTGGGTTTTTGCTTTGTCAGTTCTAGTTCTCTGATGGACACTTCCAACCAGTTGTTATAATTATATTGTCTTAAACAGGTAGTACATAGTTATTTCTAGTCAGTTATCATAAATTTTTCTAGTCCATGATACCAATTTATAGCCATTCCCTCTAAGGATAATAAAAACAACTTAGTAATCACTGCTAATGGTGTTTTATTAGTGTTCATGGTTATTGTGTACATGCTGAGATGAATCTTTGGATCTCCTCTCCCATTAAATTTCTATAGCTGTGGCATCTTAAACTTATTAGTAGAATATCTTCTTCCATCTGCAGCATGTCATCAAAGTCAAATGAATACCCCATGCCTTGTCCCTTGACCAACTCTTCTATCTTGGACATCTGCTGGGTTAGTGTTTGCATATACTTGGACTCATTGTCTTATACCATTTCAAGTGATTCTCTTTTTTCCTTTTCTATCATGTAGTTCTTAACATCCTTATGCTTCACATTAACAATAGGTGGGTTTCTAGCAACAGGTTCCCCCTAGCATTATTGGCAGTAGGTGGAGCATCTATAGTAAGTGGGATAGCTATAGCAATAGGTGGTTGCTCAATTGTAGGTGGTGGTATGATAGTAGTAACAAGTTGCATCAATCTAGATAAAGACTATCTCAGTTCATCTTGCATCATAGCCCTCATGTCATCCACCAAAGATCCCTTGATGTCTTATAAGGTTCAATTCCCTCCTTGTTGTTCTATTTGTTTAGATTCAAGTGAAGTTGGTTTGGTTTCCAAGTAAAGTGGGTTAATAGGGCTTTTTTCTAGTCTATTCAAGATTTCCTTTGCAAGACTTTAGGACTCTCACTCATTCTTCTTAGTCTACCACCTTGTCATCCCTAAATATGAGAAGACCCCGGTGTATCTATGATTGCTATAAAACAAGGTGTTAGTATGATGAATGAGATGCATGTATGCATGATACATGTACTATACAATAAGTAGCAAGTAACAAGTATCAATTAAGTGTACAATATACATCATTCCAACCTTATTCCTCCTACACATGTGTTTAATGAAGAGTCTCTTGTCCTAGAAATACCTATTATAATAAGTATAGAAATAACATTTATAATTATAAAGGTCTAGCCCAATCCTTATTGGCCTAAGTGACCTTCAAAAGTATGGGTTTAGGCTTTTATAGATAGAAATACCTCATGGAAAAAAAATCATACAAGCAATTTTTGGTAGATCCTAGGGGAAGTAACTAAGCTATTATATATGGTTATAGTTCGGTAAAAAGTCAAGGTTCCCTTGGCAAGATGCCTGCCTTTAGTACTTGAGTTATAGGCTAAGGTCAGAGGGGCCCAACATCCTTTGCAAACTCAAGAGAAGACTACCCCCATTTAGGACTTGGGTTACAGACTCTAGTCAGACGAGCCCAGTAATCTCTCTTGAATCAAGTTAAGGCTAAGAGTGATGGTTAGCCAATTTATAACTTAATGAAGCTAATGGAATCATGAAATCAAAAACCAATGCCATCAGTTAATAGGGACATGCAAAATGAATGAAAGAATAAAATAATAATTAATAAAATAATTCTAAAGAATAAAAGTAGAATAAGTATCTCTTATTCCTAGTGGAGTCCCACTGTAGATGGTGGGGTTTAGCGTGTGCTTAAGATTTTAGCAACCATGACACTATTTGGGGTTAGGGTCCTAAGGAAACACACTACTATATCACAAAGTCATAGCATGGAGATAAGGAGTCACCACCTATGATAATAACTGGGACAAATCGAAAGGTGGTACTCAATTCTCTAAAAGAAAGCTAGCACCACAACTAGGAGATTCTAGGAATGGAATAATAACTTCTCTTAGTCTCGTGTTCATTTAGAATTACTTTATGAATTACTATCTTATTCTTTAATTACTTGCAATTTTGTTTAAACCCAAATTAAACATCCATCTAACCTAAAAAGGTAACAGGTCATTAAATTACATGCAGAAAATGCATACAAAAGGCAGCGTCCTTATGTCTAAACTAGATTAATTTTATTAATTAAAATTAGCTAATTCTATATATTTATTTACAAGTGAATTAGACAAGAGATGGGCCTACATTTTAAGATAATTAATAAGTCTAAATCTACTTCTTTTATTATAAAAAGTGCGCCTAAATCTATTAATTTTAAGAAAAAAATGGATATTAATTAGTGGGCTTAATTTTAATTAATTTTCAATTCAGTGATGTGATCCTAAATCTATTTATTTTAAAAGAAATGAAATTAAAGGGCTGAGCTAAGTCTAAATTAAATTTAGTTAACCTAAAATGTGCCTAAGTCTAAATTAATCTAATTAGGCGTAAATTGATTTTAAAATTAATTGAACCTAAAAATCCAATTAAAAGCCTATTTATTAAATGGGTTAGAACCTAATGTGGGCTTGGAACCAAAAGAGAATAAAAACATGCAAAGAAGCCCAAACAATAAATTAAAGTAAATAATGAATCAAAAACACACATTCAGTGATTTCTAACCTAATTTTAATTGCATGCAACCTAAATTAATCTAAAGCCACCATTGATTTTAATTGAATTAATTGAGCCTAGATTACTTATCAATTTTTAGTGCAGAGAATCAAAATTCCACTAATTTCCCTCTATTGGAGCTATTACAAACTACAGTGTAGGAAATTAAAGCAAATTAATTACAACCCAATAAAGCCATGAACAAAATACTATAGAAAATAATAAATTCTATATCCTATGGGGTTTTGACAGATCTTAATCCATAACATTCCATGGATTCTTCCAATGGTCACTGCCTAAAATCACATAACACCACCCTCACCTCTAAAGTACCACAGAACATCATTCAAAACAAAAAAAAAACAAAAAATTTAATTAGTAACTACTCAATTAAGAAATAAAACAATAAAAAATCAAATCAAGAATAAAGAAAAGAAAGAGTAGAAGATGCTGTGAAAATGTTATTTAAATGCCCCTCAGATTTGGATTGTCATCGTTTTAAGATTGACTCTATTGTTTTTTTCTTTCTTGATCTTTTGGACTTTTAAAAGAAAAGAACGTGTTTTTATTTTTATTTTTATTTTTATAGACTCTGCCTCCTTTTCTCTAGCTAGTTAACTCAGGTTTTCATAGCCTTCCTTTTTTGGCTTTTAAAGCTAGACGTAACAACCTCCAACCTTATGATCAAGTAGGGAAGTTGCATTTTTAAATTTTTGAAATCAAAATTAAGAGATAAAGTTTTAAAAAAAAAATCAAAGACTCAATACACAAAGGGACACGTGCTTTCCTGGACTAATGAAAAATTAAAAAAAGATGAAATCAACATAAAAATCACTTTTTAGCAAAAATTGGCATTTCAGAATGCAGATTTTCATCCCGTAATGCCAACTGGCCTTGTCTAATGTTGACTGGAATTGCATAATGCCAATCAGCATTACACAATGCTGGTTAGCATTAAATGTCAACTGACCAATTTTTATTTTTTTTAAATTAAATTATAAAAAAGGTCCTCATAAGTTTATAATTTTTGTAATCAAATCCCTAAAAAATCAATTTTTCAATTAAAATCCATAAATCATTTTAATTTAGTCTTTTAAATAGTGAAACTTGACACCAGAGATCAATTCTCAATTAGATTTTCATTATAGGTGCTTTCATCGCACGCGTGCGTAATTACATCCTTAAATTGGGTGCTTACATTAGCTCTCTAACTTTCCTTTGGATTTAGACCCCGTTGTCATAGTTGATGGGATAGGGGGTCCCGTATTAGTAGAACAGGTTTTTTTTTTAATGAACTTAGCCACTTGCTTAGCTCATATGCTTGCAATGATTTTACTTTGACCCATTTTGTAAAGTTGTCCATTGCCACTAAGATGAACCTATGTCCGTTTGAGGCTGTCGGGTGGATTTCCCCAATTATGTCTAGTCCCCATGCTAAGAAGGGCCATGGAGAGGAGATGTAGTGTAGTTTTTTTTAGGGAAGGTGGCTGACATTCCTGTGGATTCGACACTTGTGGCATTTCCTTATAAATTTGATGCAGTCTTCCATCATCATCATCCAAAAGAACCCTTGTCTGGTTAACTTCTTAGCTAGGATTGCTCCATTCATGTTTGGATCACAAACACCCTCATGTACTTCTTCTACTACTTTTGCAGCTTCAGTTTCATATAGACGTCAGAGTTGTAAACCATCTGAGGTTCTCTTATAGAACACACCTTAGTTTGACGTGAATTTTGATGCTTATCATCGAATGACTACTTTATCTCTTTCATCTGCTTGATTAGGATAGGTTCGTTCCTTTAGATATCTCTAGATGTCATATAACTAGGGCTTTTCAGTTGCTTTTATCTTTCCTATTCAATGGTCTTTCTTTGGTACAGGCACTACATTTACTAACCATTCTGGATGATCTACTACCTTTAACAATTTTGCCTTGATCTATTTCTCGATGTCCTCTTTCACTAGTTGGTCCCATTATAGTCTGAGTCTTCTCAATTTTTGCTTTACTAGTTTGCACCCTTATTTAGTTGGAGTGAATTGTTGAGCAATGTCTTTGTCAATACCAGACATATCCTCGTACGTTTAGACAAATACTTTTGAATACTTTATTAATATTTTTCAATATCTTTCCTCTCTTTAAGGGTAACATCTTTCAAAATATGTAGAATGTGTGGTTCAGATTCTGTGCTAATGTTAAATGATTCAGTGCATATGGAATGAATGTCAAATATGGTAATGTTTTGACCAATGCAATGCACACTACCATTAGGAAAGACATCAAACAAGTAAAAAAAATATGATTTCATTGCATTAACTTTAGAGTTCATTATATCATCATTTTCAAATAAAGAAAAAGTATAGAGATCATCATCAGTAATATCTTCAAATAGGATGTCATCAATGCTTGATTCAAGGATGGTAGTGGCTTGGGCATGATTGATAGCTTCACTCTCAGATTCTATCTCTAGGTTTTTCATCAGCTCACAAATATGAGTCTTGACGATCATGTCTAGCAAGTGCTTTTCCTTAAAGGTTTCATTGAAGATCTCAAAACCTAGTTTCTTAATTCCATTGCTCACCCATTCCTCAGCTTGTCCTTGATAGACTTGAGAAGAGGTTAATTTCTTAGCCTAGTATCCTTTTCAAGATTATACCCTAGTCTATTTCTATTGGTTTGTCCTCAGAAGTCAGGGAACACTATGATTCCAATTTTTCTTCCTCCTAGTCCTGTTTCAAGTAAATATTACATCTTCTTTATCATAGCAACAACTTTAGGATCTTGGTGGGACCACATTCACGTAGGCAATAATGTTGTTTATTTTAGCAGGGATGGCAATAACCTTTCCATTCATAGGGAACTTGATCTTTTGATGCACAATGGAATGTATGGTCCCTAGTGGGTGGAACCAAGGTCTTCCTAATAGTAGGACAAAAGTTAGAGGGATGTCTAAGACAATAAATTTTATTTCTAATTTGATATCTTCCACTGTAACTACTGCTTTGAAAGTGTTGATTACTGGCTGTTTTGAATTATCATAAGCTCGCATGGCCACATTGGATTCTTCCAAATTCTCAATATTCATCCCAAACTTAGGTAGCAACCTCAAGGGGCAAACATTGATGGTAGACCCATCATTTACCATAACACATGAGGTCTTCTTAGTCTTGCAAATTGCTTGTATGAGAAAAGGATAATAGTGGACCCTTCCCTCGAGGGGTAAATCTTCATCTAAAAAGGTGATTACATTAGAAGGAGCTTTCATTAGAGAAGCTATCATCTCATAAGGTGAGGCATCAGTGGCAATCTTTGCTTCATCTAGTACTCTAACTAGGGTATCTCTATGCTATTTATAGATATTGGCTTGTGCATGATTTTTCTTGAGCCGTTTGAGGATAGTGTCTTTTTCTTTAATCGGAGCTTAATCTTTTGCTACTTCTTTCTCTTCGGAGGGTTCCTTCTCTTTCTCAAGAGGTTGATATACTTGCCGCTGTAAGTTACATGGTTAAATACTAGTGAGGGCTTCTCAACTGTTGGCGTATCAGCTATTTTGTTTGCACATAATGATTTCAGGATCATTAGAGTCATACTATATACCTATCCCTATGATTTGCAAGTTTTAAAGCTGGATAGTACTGACCATCCCATATTCATTATCAAATTCTTCTCCCCATACTGAGGGTACTATGTTTTCTAGGAGTGTATGGGTAGTAGAAGGTGTTGTGTACTTGATTTGGTAGTCAAACTTCCCGAATGGCTAGCCCAGTAAGTCCCATACTTTGTGGTTACTGCTAAAATTTTAATTTGTCTCTAGTTCTTATAAGTAAGACCAATTAATCACTTAGCCATTCATAAGAAGAGTTGTATCCCTTTTTTTTTTGCATCATCAAGTAAGGGAGGAACTTTCGAGGCATTGAAATTTATTCAAAGGTAGAAGGCATTGCTCATCTTCACTATAATCATGAGGCTCAAGAATGCATTTTGATGGTTTGTCTTATGAGTTTTTTTTTTGGGTTTCTTATATGGCTTGGATTGATTTTGTCAACAAGGTCTTCTGGTAGATTGGAGGAGATCATGTTGATAGTTAATGGAGGCATGTTTTGATAGTTGGGAGAGGATATCTTGTCATTTTTTTAGGTCATCAATTTTTCCAGAGTCGATGAAGTATTGGATTACATTTTTTAGAGTTCTGCATGCATCAGTGGTGTGGCTAGGCATTTAGTGAAAGTGACAGAACAAGTTTTGGTTAATTTGAGGTGGTAGTGAGTTTAGAAGAGGCTTAAGTTCTTGTGGCTATAGGACATTCTTTTGTTGAAGCCTCTGGAATACTTTGTATAATGGGAGGCTAAAGTTTAATAATTTTATTAGTGGTCTGATGGTATTGATAGATGGTGAGCTGTGGGTGTTGGGTTGGATCATGTTTATTTCTACATTTTGAGTGAAGGTTTTTTAGGTGTTTGGTTGGGTGTTATGGCAGAAAGTGTTTCTGGCTTGCTAAGGTTCCTTATCCTTAATTCTAATCCTAGCTTGATAGAGAGCTCTAAAGTTGGGATAATGAGCAAAGATCATAAGTTTTTTAAAATATGGTAATGCCCCTTTGATTATCATCTCTATTTATTCATCCTGAGAAGGATGGCTTCTCATTTTGACTACCTTTCCCCACCATCTGATGACAGAATCAGAGAAAGCTTCACTAGGTTTATACCTTATGGTCTCAAGATCCATTCGAGTGTTGGCTAACTGAGTGTTGTATTCATACTGCTTGACAAAACATCTGTGTTAGTAATAGCCAATTATTTTTTATTTCATCTTCAAGGTTAAAGACCCATGCCCTCCACCCTTCCTCTAGTGATGTGAAGAAGAATTGAATAATTTATGATTTAGTAAGCTTTGTGGCAACCGAGAAGGTAGCATATTGCCTTAGATGGACCCTTAGATCCCCCGTTCTATCAAACTTAGCAAAGTTTGATACTTTAAAATCATCTAGAAGTGGCCATCTTTAAATAGTGCCACATCAGTAAAGCTTTTGGAGCCATGAGTTCCTTTGTCTTTGAAGGTGAATTCCAACTGAGCCATTCTATTGGCTAATAATTTGACCTCCTTTATCGATTTAGACTTAGTCATGTCAACAATTTTTATAGCTTTTGGTGCATTCATAAGATCATGGTAGTACTTATTGTCATCACCAGCTTGAATTAGAGTGCAGGGAATTCCCTTTGCCTTATCTACCCTTGGGTGAACATATGTAGATGCTTCATTTAATGGTGTACTATTCCCATCTTAGGCACTTTTGGCTATGATTTGGGCTTGGAGGATTTCATCTATAGTGCCATCAGTGTGCAACTTTTGGATCCCCTCTTTTAGCATGTCATCAAATTACTGACAGGAGGTGACTTCTTGGTCACTCATATTTAAATGTAGTATTCCTATACATTTATTAGGGTTAGCTAAATGAATGATGCATGACATATGCCTACAAAAGAAAAGGGTGAGCATGTATGCATGGAGTGGATGCAAAAATCTTATTATGGAAAAATTATTATTCCTGCAAGAAACAATGGTTAGTATGTGCTCTTTACATGTATGTGATGTATGCATGATTAAAGCTGGTTAGTTTTTCATGCACAGTGAACAAACTAATCACAAGTAAGCTCTCACTTCTAACCTTATTTCTCCATGAAGCTGTTCAGTCTCTTTCCAAGGTGGATTTTGAACCTACAATCATCAAGGGACTATGGTTTTGCTCTTGGAACTAGGCTATTTTGATTTATGTTGGTCAAAACGAAAGGGTAAACTGAGGAACGATACATAAATGTGCTTGAGGTAATCACATGATGTCAATGTGAGGGTCAATTGTCGAGCTTCAAATGATGTCCAATGCCTATATGTGCCTATATGCATAAGGCTGAGGTCAATCATAAGGGGTTCGAGTTCTTGCCACATCAATATTTGATATGCTTATCGCGAGTCATGAAAGTATTATTTAATAGTTTATAGTTTAATTTTTTCGATATAAAGGTCCATTATCTAGTTGAGTTCCCAACCTATTCATTTGATCTGATAAGGATAAATGGATGACACCTCATAGGTTTTATTGTCAAGGGATGTCATTACTTGTTAATTTGCATCGACTATTCAAGCTGAGGTACATGATTCTTATCATTCCTTATGCTTCGAGCTCACACTAAGTAGAAGAGAATCACGTGGTCCTCAACATAAATTTTCTATGAAAATTAACATTATGTCATCATTCAATGATAGACATTAGCATGGTCATGTCATTTATAAATATCATGTCAAATGGATAGCATTAAAATAAGGATAACATGCATAGGTTAGTGGAATCCTAGTGGTTGTTGCTACTGGTTTATCTAGATGAGCTGAGTCAGGATGAAAGGCTAAGGGTTCCTTTAGCAAGAATGCCCCCATATGACTAGGGTTACAGACTCTTGTTAGTGAGTCTAGCATTCTTTTGATTATTCAGTCACCCCCTTTAAAGATTTGGGTTACAAACTTTGGTCAGATGATTCCGACAAATGCACAAGTGAAGATTAAAGATGATAATACCATATCTTCATTGCCTTATGACTCGAGTGGAACCATGGTGGCGATGTCATTTAGTATTATCGAGGCTTTTAGGGAGAAGTAGTACACATGTGATGTGTAGTACAAATGCAGTGGTGAGGGACCTTATACAATTGAGTATTGCATAATGAAAAATAGCCATTTTTTAGTTGCTTCCTCTTATTTAGAAGTCCCTAGTGGATTCACCACTACGAGTGATTGATGGTGTTTTCCTAACTTTGAAGGTTGAGTGTGTTATTGGTTTTTCCATTTTTAAGGGACACGTGAAGTTTACCAAATAGGGACAAATGAGTGGTCTCAAGGGGAATGAGATGCTTTTGATTTTGTGGAGCCACCACCCAACTTTTAGAAAATCAGGAAAAGAAAGGGACAACATCGGGTCACTTAGTGAGTATTATCCCTAGTAGAGATTTTTTGGTTCAAGAGATTGCATCTAGTTTTTGACTATTTCTCATTATATGATATTCGATGTATAGCTACCATAACACCTTAGTTTCGGTAATGACATTTTATATAGCATTCACACAGTACATCATATAGTATAATAAAGTGAAACATTTATTTATTACATCACTTTCTTGATAAAATACATATAAAAAGGAAAAGATTATGAAAAAGTAAATCTAATATGAAAATTTTGCAAGGATAACACGACCATTTACATTGTTTATTCGATCAATGATAGAATCATTATGCTTGCAGTGATTATTTATGCTATAATGATGTATGATGATAATATAAGGGATGCATAAGGTCATCATTAGACTGAGAGCATAATAACTCTATTTTGGGATATGAACTTTTTTACATTATTGATATTTACAATGTGATTTCATGGTTTCAGAAATAGAGAATGCACAATGATGATGTAAAATGAGTATAATAATGCATATATTATTCATATAGCATGCAAGATTGCCAATCTCATCACAAAAGCACAACAGTATTCCCAAATGCTGGCGACAATAAAATAAAATGCAATACAGTAAAATAAATGTGCTAAAATGATTATATGGTCCTTAAACTTGACTCAGGTTGTATGAACTTTAAAGCTCTAGCATTGAGATATTATCAATCTTTGCTCATTGAGAGGTTAAAAATATCAGCACAATGATGCTAGATTGTATACCTTTGAAGCGTGCTTTAACAAAGATAAGGCTGAATATGGTGGAAAAGGGATATAAAAACTTAAAGGGAAGGCTATGGGAGAGCAAAAACTATATAAGAAAGGGTTTCCCAGCCTTTAACTAGACTGAAAATGTGTAGAAAGGGGTGGTATAAGTGTGGTCATGTGCATGTGATGGGATTTTTGCACATGGCCACACCAAGTGTGTGTGATCATGCATAGTGTATGCGTTGTCACGCACTTGGCGTGTGGCCATGCGCGCCTGTGTGCTTTTCATGTGCACTTTGACATTATACACACCCTTCTTAGGTTCTATGTATGATATTCTGGGATTCATTCCTAGGGTTTTTGGGCCTTTTAGATGCATTTTTGAAGTCCCATTTTGTTGAATTCAACTTTGATTTTAGTACATGACATCTATGGGTGATATGCACTTTTGAGCAATACACACTAATGCCTAGAGTGTGTTGGATTATTTTAAAGGTTTTGGAGCCCTCTGAATGTGTTTTCAAAGTCCATTTTATCAAAATCAATTTTCATTTTTTTACAAAGCCGGGTCCCGGTCTTATGAAATGTGCATCGATCCAACGAGCTAAGTATTTTGAGAGGATTTTTCTCAAAATAAACGTCTCATTGTTCTAATAATTTGTATTTCATAAGGTCAGAGCATAACTTAATGTCTTAGTGATCAATTTTGCACATTGGTGGGGTCGGTTAAGTGTTTTAAGATTGCACAATTCATAGGTGTTATGAACAAGCAAACTTTAGTCATCTTGGGGATTTGTTTCATCATCAGACCTTTTTGGGGACAGTCAAATTTGGGGTATGACATATATATAACCAAAAACCTTAGGACAAATATTTAAAGAAAAAGGAATAGAGTGAAATTATGACAACACCTTAAAAGGGTTTAAAAATTAACGATATGAGCAGGCATTCGATTAATAAGGAAAATAGCAGTCATGATAGCCTTAGCCTAGAAATTTTTAGTAATATGCATAGTAAAGCTTAAAGCTCGAGCAACCTCAAGGATATGACAATTCTTAAGCTCTACTACACCATTTTACTATGGCGTGTAGGCACAAGTTGTATGGGGGAAGATGCCATGTTCTAGGAAGAAATTGGAAAGAGATAGATTTACAAACTCATGACCATTGTTAGAATGAAAGACTTGGGCCTAAGTATGAAACTGTGTGATAATCATTTTGTAAAATTAAGGAATTACAAGTATAACGTCACTTTTAGATTTCATCAAATATAACCAACTCACTCTATTGTAATTATAAACAAAAGACACAAAATATCTATGGCTTGAAGCAGGTGAAGTAGAAAAAGGACAATAAACACACAAAAAAAGGCATAGAACCCTTGTTGAAACTAGTTTTGAAAAGAGCAAGATGGTTTTTTGCATAAATGCTTTATTCACACCTTAAACTAGAGATAGCAACATTGCAAAACTATTTAGGAAATAAATGCTCTAAATAAGAAAAATTGGATGCCCTAAATGATAACGCCATAAAACAATCTTCTCTTTATCAAATGATTCTCTTTATACTTAAAAGCCATCGCTAGGTTTAGATTTAAATTTCTTAGCCCTATTTAAGTAATAAAAACCTCTTATTTCCTCACCAATGCTAATCATCATCTTTGTACGATTATCCTAAAAGACATAATGAATAGAATTAAAAATTATGAAATAATTAAGTCTTTTGGTAATCTTACTAATGGAAAAAAACTATTAAAAAGATCAAGTGAAAGTAAGATAGATGAAATAGATAATGTATGAGAAATTAAGATATTCCTAACTCGTGTAATTAGCATAGAAGTGCCATTAACAACTTGTAAAATGAAAACATTAAAAAGGAAAGTATGGAAAAATTACTAGTCATGTGGTCAATTGCCCTTAAATCAATAACCCAAGTGTTAGAAGCTATAAAAGGACTTGTCAAACTAGAATTACCTTCTTGAGGAGATAATTTAGATACATGAGAAGCAGAAGGTGGAGAAGTGTCAATAATAGCAATATAAGTAGATTTCTTATTTTTCTTTTTAGCTTGCTTAAGTTTATACCACTTTGGATACCCATGTTTCTTTTAAAAAACATCTACTGTATGTCTGGTACTATTATAATGAGTCTAGAAATGAGAATTGGAAGCGAAATAATTCCTAGTAACATATGAAGTCAACTGAGCGGTGCTCTTTTAAATAGTTAAAGATGAAGCCTCATAATGATTTTATGTTCCCACAGTGACTTGTTTATGCACTTTATGATGAACTAAAGAATATGCTTCTTCCAAGCTTGGTAAAAGAGAGGTAGCCAAAACAAGACTACTAACTTAATCTAAATTATGATCAAGATCTATAAGAAACATATAGATGTGATCCTCTGTAGTGTGCTTTCTTTATTTCTCAATATTAGTGGCACATGTCATGTCATTAGGCCTATGATAATCAAGCTCCATGATTATTGAATTTAACTCATTATAATCTTCTACGAGAGGTTGACCACCCTGGTTCAATTGAAATGACTTCTTCATTAGTTTCTAGACTTAGGAAGAGTCAAAAACATTAAGATTACTCCTCTTAACTGCATCCTAAACTTCTTTAGATGTTCCGCACTAAAAAAAAGTGTGACATTAGATTATCACTCATGGAATTAATAAGCCAAGACTTGACAAGGCATCTTTAGTTTCCCATTCATTATAGCCTGGATCATCTTTTGTAGGTGCAACCTTTCTTCAAGTAATATAGCCCTTCTTCTTCCTACCAACAATATGTATCTTTAAAATCTTTGACCAAATATGATAATTATTACTATCCAATTTAATATGGATTGGAGAAGAGGTCTCATGAATAGTCACCGTTGAGAGTTTCTTTGTTGTCAGGTTTAGTAGACATTGATTAAAATTAGATAATAACTATAGTTTAGGGTTAGGTTGGAATTGTAGATAGGCAATAAGCATATAAGAACAAAAAAAATTATAGCTAGATGATGGCTAGGGTTTGAACAAAATAAAGGAAACAAATTTTTTTTTTCTTTTACTTTAATACTAAATTAACAATTGACTAAAAATTGATGTGTTTTTATTCTATATATCTCAAGGTATTTATATAGGATATTTAGACTTCTTTAAGGTAAGTTAATTGTACAGGAATATTACAACTATAATCCTAAATAAATATACATTTGTATATGCTAAGCATATGTCTCAAAGAATTTTAAAAAATCTTATATTGCTTTTCGAATAAAGATAACATTTATTTAAAATGTACTTCAAGTGGAAAAATTATAGTAAAACCCTAAACCATAAATCTAATAGCCATTTGGCTCTCTTCATCCAATGATTGCTAATTCCCAAGAGCTAAGCATCAACCAAGCTACCAGCTACAATTGGTGACCTATTCCAATATTTATTGGCAATTCTCAAGAGCTAAGCATCAACCAAGCTAATAGCCCTAGTAAATAATTAATCATATTACACCTGAGAGCTATGTATTAACTGATCTTTTTAATATTTATCCAAATAATGGCCTAACTGAAAGATTAATACCAATGTGCACACAGTCCTACAGGTATCCATCAAGTAGCCTGTTTTACCTATTTTCCAAAATCGCTTTTATATAAATAAATATGCAAAAAAAATTAAGAAATTCCATAACTAAAAATATAAATACAAAAAATATAAATAACAATACTCTTATTTATCATGCATGATAATATTATCATCAATAATCTTATAAACAATATAACATTAATAGTAATCAAAATAGGAATTGCATGTTAAATCTCAGTATTCAATATTTCTTTAAATGCATAAGTCTAACATACACTTCAAAATATTAACTTACAAGTGGAGCAAGCTGGTTGACTTGTTGTCATCCGCCTAGTCTCTAATGTTCCCACTCTAGTATTCTTAATAATAATATTATTTATTTATTTAAAATATATAACAAATAAATTCATAATAATTTTAAAAATTCCAAAAAAAAAAAAATTAAAACCAAGGAATTAAATAAATGGGACTTGAAAACACCTTAAAATAACATTTGAAACTAAAAGAATTTATTTTGATGAGCTAGGACTAGTTAAATGGAAATAGAACAATTTTCATCAAAACACTTTTAGGATTTTTATTTCAAAATCCTTAAGGAATTAGACCTAACTCAAGTTACAGAAATTAATTCTCATAATTTATACTATTTGTTAAAAATAAAATCATAATCTTTTGGGCTGGTCATTATTCTTCACAGGAATTCGAGTGGAACCCACCATATTTTCTCATCAAAAAATTAATTTTACACCAAACAATTTAATAACATGTTCACAGTAATATATAGAACTAAAAAATAGTCTTAAATTCAACAAACAACTGCCAAAATAATAGATCATAGAGAAAAATAAAGATTACTAAATAAATTTCAATTAAGACTTGAATAACACATATTGGATGCAAAATTAGTCTTCACAAGCTTTTGGAAATTATATGAGTACGATGATGGTCGTTGCAGCAGCTACCAATCATAAAAAATGGTGATTCATCAATCAAAATCGGGCCAAATTTCACGAAATAAAAACTACCAGCATGATAAGGATTTCGAGAAGTGTTGGAGGTTAAAATTTTATGTCGATTAGAGGTTTTTTGTCCCATGAACAGAGGTGGAGAAGATGACAATTGCTATAGTATTAGATGAGTGAGTTCAGAAACTTAAAACATAATTTTCCAACTGCCAACCATATAATTGAAGAGGAACTGGCCAATTACTACTTTAGTTCCTACATTTTCTAGTAAAGTCCTTCTTTTAGATGTTTGAGATAACTATTAGCAATTAAATATGTTAGCACCATACAATGGCTATAAAAACACTCTACAACAACTTGACAATGACCCAACAATGAAAGAACAATACACCATCAATGATAACAACTAAAAGACCAAACAATAAGCGAACAACAACAAATCAATAGTCCACCAATGACACAGTAACGACATAGCAACCCATCAACAACCTAATAATAATAGTAACATATATTTATATATATGAAAAATTATAGGTTATTATAGTGTGTGTGTGCGTCTATATATATATATATATATAAAGATTTCGGACACTCTGCTCGCATTCTTGTAGATGCTGATCAAGATTCTCCATTACAATATCATATCGTTCTAGACTGTGATGGAAATTTATTTAATATTGATGTTTATTATAAAAACCTTGCAGTGTTTTGTTCTTCGTGTATAATGATTGGTAATGTTTCCTCTACTTGTTGGCTTAACAACATGGATCTTTATAAATCTATCAAATATAAGGTTGCTTCTACTCCTCCACCGCATGATTCATCTTCGTGGTCACTCTTTGGTTCATAAAGTTTAGTAGCGCAAAATCTTTAGTCCTAAGCATACTAGTCTAAAACCATTATAAAAAAATCATGCTATTCCTAACAATGAAACACTAGAGACTTCTTCATAATATGCAGCCTCAATGAATAATGCAGGTATCAATAATAATGATAATGATGACTCTCCACTTTATATTGATAAACCAACTACAGAGGTTTATTCCCGATAACAAGAGGCCCATAATGAATTAGAGCAGGTTGCTTCTGGAAACTAGGCTAACATGGTAGAAAATGGTAATTTATTTGAGAATCTTGAGGAATGACAAATTGTGTAAGAAAAAAAACTCCTAGAAAATAAATCATGTTGACAGGTTATAAGCCCATTACTTGGGCTTCTTCTCATTCTTTGCACTGAAGGTATTGTATTGGAATTATTAGGGTCTTAACAATAAGGCCAACCAACTTACTTTATCCAATTTATGTAAGTCTCATAAGCTTAATGTTTTATATGTAGCTGAACCTAAAGTGGACTTTAGTGGTATTAATTTCCATTTTTGGTCCTGTCTTGATTTTTCTTTGGTTGTTGATAATTTCACTTCTTTGTGGATTTTTATTTCTAATACAATTGGATTGGGCAATGTTACCCTTATTGCTTATTCCAACCAAATATATAAGTTTTCTTCGACTTGGATTGGCAGTTTGTCACTTGTGTTCATGGTAATGTTCTTTCTTTTAAACGACGCCTTTTGTGGAATAATATCTCTCATCTTATTGGCATTTGTACCAGTAACTGCTATGTTTTAGGTGATTTTAATTTGTACTTCGATGCTCATGAAAAGATGGGAGGTTAATTTCCTTCTCATTCTTGTAATGATTTCATAATAGCTATGAATTCTAGTAATCTGATTTGTTTAGAATCGAGGAATGCTTTTTATACTTAGATGAATAATCATTTAGTAGATCAACAGATTAAAATTCATCTTGACTAGGCATTTTGCAATAATTGAGCTTTAGATTTTTGGAATTTTTTGGAGTGTTCTATTCTTGTGCACCATTAATCCAATCATTCTCCCATCCTTTTGTCTTGTAATTGGGTGACAACTTTAAGTCCTACATTTTTTATTTCATTATATGTGGGTGGATCACCCATCTTTTTATGATAATGTCTGCACCTTTTTGGTAATTGCTTTCTTTCCAACGTAATCCAATGCTAATTCTAATAAAGAAATTAAAGTTACTTTGGGTTTTCCTAAGACAATGGAATAAATCCACATTTGGACATGTGGATGAGAATATTATTTCTTTTAAGCAAGATCTAGCAAAAATTCAGGCATTAATTTCTAATTCTAGTTTCTTTGAAGCTCTTCATTCCAAAGAATTGAAAGCTCATCAATGTCATGACTTTCACTTAACCAGTAAAAACTCTCTTCTCCAAGAACTCTCTTCTCCAAGAAAATTGTTGAATTAAGTGGTTCTTACATGGTGATAAAAGCTCTAAATTTTTTCATAGCATCCTCTCTAAACGTCATCTCCTTCAAGGTATCCATAGTATGCTCACTAATAGTATTTTGATTTTGGATGATCAAATGATTGGTGATCATATTATTGATTATTTTTCTAGATTGTTTAATGCCTCATCGATTCATAGGGACTTTGAATTTGTCAAGGAAATTATTCCTACTTCACTCTTTATAGAGGATAATAACTTGCTCCTCCTTGTTCCTTTTAACATTGAAATCAAAGATGCTACTTTCTCAATGGATCCTCATTCTGCTCCAAGTCTAGATGGCTTCAATGGTTTATTTTATAAGTAATGTTAGGATTTTGTTGGTAAGGAGGTATGTTTAATGGTTTGCTCTTTTTTACTTCTGGCTCCATTTTTAATGGGTTGAATTCAAACTTTATGATTCTAATTCTCAAAGTTCTAGGTGCTGATTCTATTGATAAATATAGTATAATTATTTATGGTAATTTTGTTTTCAAAACTATCATAAAAATTCTAACTGATCGAGTGGCTTCTATTGCTATAAAAATTATTGATTTTCATCAGTTTAGGTTCATCAAGGGTAGAAATATTAAAAATTGCATCGCATTTGCTTCTGAATGTATTAATCTTTTAGATTTTTGCTATTTGGGTGGTAATATGGCCTTGAAGATTGACATCCACAAGGCTTTTAATAAAATGGACTGGAATTTCATAATTGCCATCTTGGAAAGTTTTGGCTTCTCCAATAGTTTTTGCCAATGGATTCTTTCTATTTTTAATTTAGCTCGTGTTTCCATTATAATCAATGGTTCTCCCAAAGGTTATTTGAGTTGCTCTTGTGGGGTTCGCCAAGGACATCCCTCTATCCCTTTGCTTTTTTATTTAGCTGAAGATTATTTAAGTAGTTGGTTGGTTCAATCTTTTGATGATAAATATTTGACATCAATGCAAGCCCTAGGAAACATTCATTGCCCATCACATCTTTTATATACAGATGATGTGCTTCTCTTTTGTAGAGCAATTATGGCTAATGTGAAAAAGATTGTTTATATTTTTAATGAATATAGGAAATTATCAGGTCAATATGTTAATTGGAGCAAGTCAGAAATTATTGTTGAAAAATTTATTACTCCTAGCCAAATTAATTCCTTATGTTCTTTTACTAGTTTTCGCCATCATGTTCTCCCATTCACTTACCTTGGTGCCCTTCTTTTCTTGCTGCTTTAAAGCGTATTGCTGATAAAATTATTTCCAACTTTGATAAATGGAAAGGCAATACTTTATTTATGGCGGGTAATATGGCTTTGATTAATTTAGTTGTTCTCTAGTTTTTTTTTTTTCATAAATTTATGGGGTATAAATGCCCATTGCATTTACTTAAGCACATAGAAAAATCTATCAAAAATTTTCTTTGGATAGGTGATGTCAAAATAAAGAAGGCTATCACTATTAATTGGAGTTAGTGTTATGTTCCCATTGATAAAGGCAGACTTGGCATAAAGAAGCTTCAATGGATGAATTAAGAACTTTTTAACAAACTAGCTTGGCGAGTTATATAGGAAGATGGTTTTTTTTTTTAATTCTTACACCATCATTTTTTGGCTTTTAGCAAACCACAGTCATCTTACATCTCTTCTTCCATTTGGTCTTCTATTAAGACTACTTTTTTGGATCTTGAAGATTGTTATCAGTGGGTGATTCATTCTCATTCTAAGCTTAGCTTCTAGTTTGGCAATTGGCTAGGCTGTTGTATTGCTAATAGGGTGCTCATTCATCCTTCTTGATATAATTTTATACATGCCTCAATCTCAAATTTTTTTTATGTAGGGGTTTGGCATATTCCTTAGTCCTTTTGCAATTTGTTTCTTAAATAACTACTGATATTAAGAACACAATGTTTTCCATAGATATGGACTCTTATGTTTGTCGTAGTACTTCATCTGGCTCTCTCTTTTGTAAAGAATCTTATTATCTTTTTCGAATTGAGATGCCTAAGGTTGTATGGAGTTGTGATGTTTGGCGCCATTATCTCCCTTCATCAAGATTGTTATTGACTTGGTAGTTCTTATATGGAAAAATTCCTACAACTGATATGCTTTGAAGCAAGGGACTTATTTTGCTTATATATTGTTATTTTTGTTTTTGAGCTACTAATGCTTTAGACTATATCTTCACCAAATGCTATTACACTACCTCTATTTAGTATGCATTAGCTAGCTTATTTGATACCATGGTTGACTTATCTTCTGGTTTCTCTAATTTATTTAAAGTCGTGATGAAGTAGCATTTCTCTTTACAAATCTCAGTTCTTTGGAAGTCTGATATTCATGTCACAATTTGGAGCATTTGGTATGCTCACAACAGTTTCATATATAATAATGATCTTATCCCAATTTCTCAGTCAGCTCGCTTTATCTGCGGAGCTATTAAAGAAGCTTCGCTTTTTCAATCAGGATACATGTCTAATTCTTAACATGACTTTCTCATTCTTTGTTGACTTAGAGTCCCTAGCATCCAGCACAATCTCCCATCCGCCATCCCTCTTATTTGGCTTCAACCATTGGCCAATTAGGCTAAAATTAATTTTGACAAAGCACCTTTAGGTTCCCCTGGTATAGCCGTTGTTGGTGGGATATTGAGAAATTATAAGGGCTTAGTTTTGGCTTCCTTCGTTGTTCCCCTTGGCATATTGTTTGATTTTAAAGTAGAAATTCTAATTGTCTCCATCATTATCAATAAAACTATTCACCTGTAGTTTTCTCCTTTCTAGATAGAGTCAAACTCAGCTTTTGTTGTACATCTTCTTCATTTCAAAAGCATTGATGTTCCTTGGTGTGTCCGCACGTCTTAGCAAAAATGTATTAATCAGTTGTCCACTTTGCAATTCCATGTTAGTCATATCTTTCGAGAAGGTAATTAGATAGTAGACAAATTAACTTTTATTGGACTTTCAACTCAATCCTCTCTTTAGTGATCTTTTTATCCTTTTGAATGTCAGCATCTCATGCTTAATTATGCCCTCAATTTAGAATCTTATAGATTTTGTTGATTATTGTTTTATGTTTTGCCCTTTATGTGTTGTATCTTAAACTTCTGTTATTATTTTTTATTTAATTATATGGCAACTTCATAGCTTATGATGTTGGTGATAAGGGGGTGCCAAACTCATTGGAATGCCCAGGTGCACTTCTAACGCTATGATCTCCAAACTTTGTATTATATTATATTATATATATATATATATACACACTAAAATGCTACTATTCATTGAACATATATTTACTAAAAATATAATTCTAAATTAATTTTATAGTCTAATTTTTTGAGAACTTTTAAGATTTATTATTATTTTTATACTATGCAGTTGATTTAGATAAAATCATAATGTTTCAATATAATTATTTTAATTTAAAATTATTAGCATTATACATAAATAATTGATAGAAAATATCAAAAAAAGAAAAAATAATTTTTCAACATTTAGAAACATATAGTTATAATTGTATTCATTAAGCAATAAATATAAATTCAGTTACGTTTTATTCAATAAGCACAAACCTAAATTAAATTATATACATATAATTATAACTATATGTTTCTAAATTTCAAAAAAATTTAATTTTTATTGTTGTTTGATATTTTCTATGAATTATTTATGCATAATACTAATAATTTTAAATTAAAATAATTATATTTAAACATTATGATTTTATCTAAATGACGACATAGTATACAAATAATAATAAATATTTTTAGTATATATATGTTCAATGAATAGTAGCATTTTAATCTACATATATTCATTTTATGCATTTTAAAAGTTTCTAATTTTATTAATAAAAAATTATAAATTAATCAATTATAATATAAAAAGATAAAATTAAAATTAAAAAAAATTTCGAAAATTTAATTTTCGAGATAGTATAACGGGTGCATTATTTGTTGGTTTGTATTCCAATTTTTTTTTTAAAATTGATATTTGATTAATTACACAAAAAGTAGCTGAACTTTTAATTTTCTCTATTTTAATGTTTAAATTATTTTATAATTAAATTTTTGAACCATTAAAATTTTATTGGAATCATAAATAATAATTGTGTACGATACAAATTTTAGATATTACATCTATTTAAACATAATCTTTTTACAATATACTATACTTTTTACCCTAATTATTATTTTTAAAAATTTCAGAAATTTTTTTTTAATTTAATAACTAAAATTATAAATAAATATTATTGTGTTTTTCATTGTTAGTTCAAATTTTGATTTTTTATTTATTAAACAAAATTTTGAAAATTATTTAATTAAATTATCTATTTTGTTTCAGTTAAGTCTTTTACGTTTCACTCAATCTATTAATTTCTTTAGAAGATAAAATATGTTTAATATTTTAATTAATAATTATTAAAATTTTTTAATTTTAATTTCATAAGTTCAACTAGTTTTGTTTTAAATTTTAATCTATAAATCCTTATACAAATACCATTAACAGAAATTTAATGATTCAAACATTTAATTATAAAAATTCCAAAAATTATAGATTAAAAACTTCAGGCACTATTTATATTTTTTATATTTACTATTTCTCATAATTATATACAAGAATATATAGAGAACATAAGTGAATCAGTAAACTATATGAATATATGCACTTACTGTGCTTATAAAGTATATATAACTTTAAAATTTAGATATATATATATATATATACATATATTTTTTTTCATTAAATAATAAATGTATAACTATTTATTTTTTTATCATACATTTAATTAAATTATGTTTAAATTAAATTATATACATTTAATTTCATTATATCCATAATATGAGGTTTTAAAGGTAATCATATAAAAAATCATTTAAATTCTAATCATAACCTAATTTAAAATTTTTATTATTTTAAAAATTAAATTACATTTATAATATAAATAACGGAAAAGTTTTGTAATCTATAGGCTTTGTTGTTCTCATTTTGGCTTCAAACAGACAATTATTATGAAGTCAGATTAATTTATAGTAATTACTACACTTCTAAATTGGACTCAGCTATTTTATGATACCTTTCAACTTTTATTTTAACCTCTCAATTTATATGTTTCACTTCCATTAAACTCAAAGCTGCCACAACAATGGAAACATGAAGTGCCAAAATATGCTGATACGTACCTCAACATTAGCTACTATGTGAAAAAAAGGAAGGACTAAAGTAAAATTAGTTAGAAAATTTTTGTTTTAAATATACACCATCTTCTTCAAACTCTTGTCTACAATGTGATAAAAGAAAAAAAAAAAGAGCAAAATGTGTACCATTAGCTTATTAAAAGATAAACACTAGAATATAGTTTGTTATTGCTGTTGTAACTACACATAGTATATATACTTGTATTATTTACTATCTATATAATACAGCCTTTTGCCATTGCTCTACAATTCCCACTTGCCCTACGTTCAATGATTTGCATGGATAGCTGGTTTCTCATGAGCTCTTACTAAAATCACAGCAGCCAATCTTGTCCACTGCCAACTTTGTTCAATGTACCACAAGTGGGTTCACTAATTCTGCCTACTCATTTTCTCATGGTCATTCCTCATGAGGCCGTGGTCAAGGTCGAGGCTCCAATCGATCATGGCTTATTTGCTAAATATGTGGATTTCAGAACTATTCCACACTTCAGTGTCACCGGAGATTTGATAATTCCTTCACTTCTGTCACAACCTATGAGAATCAGTGCCAAACACGATTTGCTCCTGCTCAGGCATATCGTGTGCAATTGCCCACAAACTCTGTTTTCTTATTTATGTCTCAAGTTGATTCTCCTCCAGTCTCTTAGTATCTGGATACAGGGGCAACACATCATGTCACCCATGATTTGAGCTCTTTAGTAATGGCAGATGAGTATAAGGGTAAGGATCAACTTCCTATTGGTGATGGTAAAGGTATAAAAATCAATCATGTTGGCACTTCTCTTATTCATTCTAAAAGTAAACTGCTTACTTTAATAGATGTTTTGCATGTTCCGAATATCATAAAGCCATTATTGTCTGTTTGCAAACTCTGTGTACTGATAGTAACTGTTTTTTTTGAATTTCACATGATTATTGCCTTGTGAAGGACAAAGCAACGAATCAATCCATTCTCCATGGAATAATTGACCTGGGCCTATATAAACTGCACAATGTTATTTGTCGCCAACATCATTACAGTGTGGCACCCTTTTTAAAAACCTTGGAAGATTAGTATAGATGACTTGGCCACCCGAGTTATCAGACAGTCTGTGCATTAGTTCGCCAATTTCAATTATCATGTTCCTCCAGTAAATTATCTAGTAATAAATGTGAAGCTTATTGTCTTGAAAAAATGCATCGCATCTCTTTGCCATTGATGTTTAATCAAAGTACTAGACCTTTGCAATTAATCCATTCTGATGTATAGGGTCCTGCACCTATGTGTTCTTCAACTGGTGAAAGATACCTTGTAATTTTATTGATGACTTCTCATTATTTACTTGTTTATTTCTGATTAAAAACAACAATAATGTTCCTTTAATTTTTCATCAGTTTTAGAAAATGGTTGAAAATAAGTTACAATGCAAAATTCAATCATTTAATTCAGATTGGGGTGGAGAATTTTACTTATTAGTGTTTATTTTAAGGAAACTAGCATTATTCATCATCTTTCCTATCAATATACACATGAATGGAATGGAACAACTGAAAGAAAAATTTGGAATATTGTTGATATAGGTTTGACATTGTTTGGTCATTATGGTGCACCTTTCAAGTGTTGGCAATATACTTTTGCAATGACAGTGTTTTTAATTATTCACATGCCAAGTATTTCTCTATCTAATGTCATTCCATTTCAACTATTATTCAAATATGCTCCAGATTATATGTTCCTAAAGGTTTTTGGGTGTGTAGTGTATCCTCTCCTTTGACCATATAACAGACATAAATTTTCCTTTTGGTCAAAACAGTGCATTTTCTTAGGTTCTTCACCACATCACTTAGGAAACATGTGCTTAGATAAAGATAATGGACATATTTACATTGCTAGGGATGTTCAGTTTGATGAGAAAATTTTCCCATTCAAGCAAGTTTCATCAGTTGTTGCCATAACTCCATCCACCGCATAAAATTCCTCTAACAGCTTAACTATCCTATGCTTGCATCTAGCCGATCCCAATTACCATTGGCTACACCAAACCCACATGACCCTACTTTAATAACTCTTGTTTCACGTATAAGTCCTATAACATCTACATTTCCTATCTCAACTACACCATCACCTTATCCTTTACTCTTTTATTTCATTAGCCTTCTTTTATATCTTCTTAACCAAACCCAGATAACTTAAAACTAATTTATTTTTTTAATCCGGATGGGATCAATCTCTTTGTTAATCTCACCAACCCAATACTTCAACTTTACCTTTACTATCCACCTCATATGATACATTTAATCCTTCATTATCCACCCAACCAACTATTCCGTTATCCAAAAATTCAAACAGTATTGCTCCCCCTCAACGCACACACCACATGGTGTTGCGTAACTATTATAAACTTGAAGCCAACACATCTATGAAATCCTTAACTCCAAAAAGCATTGCACCAACTACACCCAATATAACCACCCTTCCTACCAAAGTAACTTCTTCTAAATATTCTATCTCTACCATCCTTTTTTACCCCTTTGGAGATTTGTATGGCCACTTGGTCTAGGCCTACCTTGATCCTGATGTCTCTTGTGAGGGTCTCACATTAGAGAAAAGTAATGTCGGCTCTGATGCTACTTGTCACCCAAACCCACTTCATTCACCCAAGCCTTTAAATTCCTATAATGGCTTGTAGCTATGGCTCAAGAAATTTTTGCTCTTCAACATACTCAAACATGGACATTAGTGCCAGATCCTCCTAATGTTAATGTTGTTAGGAATAAATGGGCATGCAAGATTAAAAAGCATGCAGATAGTGCAGTTGAACGATTAAAAGCATGCTTAGTAGGAAAGGGGTTTACACAGTAGTATGGTTTGGACTACAATGAAACCTTTAGTATTGCTGTAAAGCCAATTACAATCTTAATTGTTTAATCTATTGGTTTGGACTACAATTATAATCAGTCTAAATATTTTTTAATGGTATATGTTGATAATGTGCTTCTTATAAGAAACAGTTTAGCCATTATGAAATCAATCACTACACAACTCTCTGTTGAGTTTAAATTGAGAGATCTTGGACAGTTGCATTATTTTTTGGGTATCCAACTTCATTACACACCCTATAGAATGCTTTTATCATAACAGGCATATCTCTAGGACCTTTTGCAAAAAATGAATATGTCATAGTCTAAGTCTCTACCTATACCCATGGCGTCGTGTACCACTCTTTCTCTTCACACTGGCACTTTACTTTCCTCAGATGAAGCAAGAAAGTATCGACAATGTTACGGTAGTCTCTAGTATGCCAATATCACTCAGCCAGATATCTCCTTTATTGTAAGTAAACTTTGTCAATTTATGCATCAACCTATAAATGCTCAATAACAAGCCTTAAAATGAGTTCTGCACTACATCAATGGTACTATTTCTCATAGCTTATTTTTTCTTCTCACTCATACATGGACTTGGTAGCCTTTAGTGATGCTAATTAGGCTGGCTGCCCTAATAGTTACTACTCTATTGGTGGTTATCTCATTTATCTTGTTAAAAATTTGATTGGATGGAATTATAAAAAGAAATGAACAGTGGCAAGATCCTCTACATAATCAGAATACAAGGCAGTGGCTGATGTTTGTGTGGAAATCAAATGGCTCACTCATTTACTTTAAGAACTTAGCGTCAATGTCAAATCACCTCCCCATATCTGGTGCGGCAATGTTGGCGCTGTTTTTTTTTCTTACAAATCATGTGTTGCATGCTTGGACACGCCATCTTGAAGTTGATTTTCATTTTATTTAAAATTTGGTTGCTTCTTATAATGTTTTGGTTGGTATGGTTTCTTCTTTTGATCAATTGGCTAATATTCTAACTAAACCATTAGCTTGACAATAATTTAGCTCATTCCTTTCCAAGCTTCAATTAGTATCAACCCCACCATTAGCTTGTAGGGGGGTATCAGAAGATAAATACTATAATATAGTTTGTTATTACTGTTATAGCTACACAGGGTTTATATACTTATATCATTCACTATCTATACAATATAGCCTCTTGCCATTGCTCTACAATTCTGACTTAGCTAAATTGGATTTTTACCAATTTAAAATAAAAAGTTAAAACTTTTATCAATTTATGGCGGTTTTAAAAAAAATTACTATTTTATGGTGAAAAAAATTTAAAATGAAAAAAATCAGTCCATCAATAAAATTAATGAAATAGAAAAGGACAAAATTTGCTTGTCTTAATCCAACACTTAAAGTGGCATACCTAATTGGAAAAAAAAAAGTCCGCCAATTTAAAGAAAAAGAATGCATATAATATATATTTATTTTATATAAAGATTGGAGATCATAGCATTAGAAGTGCACTTAGGCATTCTAATCAGGTTGGCATCCCATCATAAGCTATGAAATTGCCATATTATTAAAGAAAAAATAATAATTGAAGTTTAAGATACAACCCATAAAGGGGAAAATACAAAACAAAAATTAGCGAAATCTATAAGATTCTAAACTAAGGGCATCATTAAGCATGAGATGCTGAGATTCAAGAGGATAAGAAGTCCACCAATGAGAGGATTGAGTTGAAAGTCCAATAGAAGCTATTTTATCTGCTATCCGATTACCTTCTTGGAAGATATGACTAACATGGAATTGCAAAGTGGACAACTGATTAATACATTATTGCTAAGAGGTGCGGACACACAAAGGAACAACAATGCTTTTGGAACAAAGAAGATGAACAACAAACGCTGAGTCTCCAGAGAGGATATATTATTATTATTATTATTATTATTATAAAAACTAATTATATTAAAAATTAATGAAATATAAATCTACATATGACAATATATTATATTACATAAAAAATGATTATGAAACCTACATTATATATTATATTAAATATATATATATATTATAAAAACTAATTATATTAAAAATTAATGAAATATAAATCTACATGTAACAATATATTATATTATATAAAAATGATTATGAAACCTACATTATATATTATATGAATAAAGTATATTATTATTATTATTATTATTATTATTATTATTATTATTATTATTCTTATTATTATGTAATGTAGGTTTTTTTAATAATAATAATAATAATAAATTGACACATTTTTGAATTAATAATAATAATATTAATTTATTTTAAAAATATTGTTCCCTTAATATCATACTTAAATAGCAACAACTCGGAATGGTCGCAATTTGAAAAGAAAGCAAAACAAAATGCATGCAATAGACGTGATAATAATAATAATAATAATAATAATAATAATAATAATAATAATAATAATAATAATAATAATAATAATAATAATAATTGTAAAATCAACCTATAAATTAATTTTCCGGTCGATTTTCCTGCCAACTAGATAAATCTGTTCAATTACCCAAGTTAACTTTTCAAATAAGTTCAAATAATTTTTTAAATAATTTATCCCAAAATTTTTTTATATTGACTAATAATTATATCCAGTTTATCAAATTTTAAAATATGCAAGACATGAATAAGTAAAAATTAAATTTAAAATTTTTATTTTTAAGGAATGAATATTCATAATAATTACATTTAATATTCAAATTTTTAGAATTTAAAATATTAATATCTAGATAAATATAAATATTTTACAAAAATTAGATCAAAATGATAAATTATTTTTATACAATCAAAAAATTAAGTTGCATCTATTTAACTTTTTCTATTATAGTAAATAGTACTCATGTATATTATTAAATAATTAGGAATGTCTTTTAAAAAAAATATTAAATTTAATTTTTAATTTTACTTACATAAATATTAAGAGCTATTAAAGTATGAAAATATGAATAAGGGTAATAGATTGATAACGTCAAAATTTTAAATGAATATAAAGAAATAGAAAAATAAATTAGAAACAAGTTCTTAATTATCAAAAAATAATTATTAAAAATATGCATCTTGTCTATTTTTGAATGTAACATGAATTGAATCTAATTACTAATTTATAAATTTTTTGGATAAATTAGATAAAAATAATGATTGATCTATCGACATGAAATTGCAAGAGATGTAATTTTTTTTATAAAATAATAAAATTAAATTTATTATAAAATTGTTATTGTGACACCTCTCCCTCTGATAGGAAAGAATGTCTCTAATACACACACACACACATATATATATATATATATATATATATATATATATATATATATATATATATATATATATATATATATATATATACAACCGATTTTCTGGAGCAAATTATCAAACCACTCTAAGACAATAAATTGATGGTAAGAGAAGTGTCATTATAATATAAGCTTAAGAATATATAAATAAAGTGTTTTGCGACATCCAAAAATACTTATATTATACAAGTACGGCTTACATGAAAAAATATATAGACAATACATAATAAACACCAAAATACCACACAGTAACCCTATAAGCGTCCAATTTTAGGATGTAATTATGCATGAATATGACGAAAGCCTCTATGATGATAATTTAATAAAAAATTTGATCTCTAGTATTAAGTTTTGCGATTTCAAGAACTAAATTACAATGTATTTTAGGCTTAATTGTAAAAGATTAATTTTTGCAACGGTATATTAGAAATGCGTGTAAGCACAAAAGTTTGATATGCAATTGTGCATAGTGCGACGAAAGTCATTACGATGAAAAACTAATAGAGAAATTGATCTCTAATGTTGAAATTTGAGATTTTAAGTACTAAATTGTAATTTTTTTGACCTAATTGCAAAATTGTAATTTTAGAAGTGTTTTTTTAATTTTTTAATTTTTCGAGATTGCATAAGCAAAATGCCAGTCGGCATTTAGCTAATGCCAACCGGCATTTGCCTAATGCCAATCGACATTACAGAATATTTTCAATTTCTCAATATATTCAATCATTTTTTAGTATTTTTCCGTTCACTAATTGGTTGAAAATTAATTCTAAATATTTTCTTAAAAGATAATTATGGTTTTACGTGTTCAAAACACATAAATATTTTGAAAAATTGAGAGATAGCATCAATTTCTGGAATGGAGGAAGTTAGCTCACAAGTCTCTGCTTTAAAAAGCCAAAGACTGTGTGAGTGAGGAGGCCCTTGGCTCCTAATTGCATAGAAACCCTAAAAAACCACAGAAAAAAAAAAGAAAAAGTTTTCTTCACTGCAAAAAAAAAATTATGCTCTTTTGTTTTCAATAGTCTAGAAATCAATATGCGCATAGTTAAATCTCAAAATAGTGACAATCTCAATCTAAGAGCCATCCAAGAGCATATGCACAACATCTTATTTTCATTTTCTCATGTCTTTTGATTTCCTTTTTAATTTAATTTCCTTTAATTAGTATTTGATTTTCTTTTTAATTTAATTTCCTTTAATTGTTATTTGGTTATTTTACTCATTTGGCTAATGTGATTTCTGTAATTTTTCTTTTTTTTTTCTTTGTATATTCCTTTTGGAATCCAATTGGGAATTGATGAGGTCATTGCCAAATATCCAAAAATCAAATTGAAGAATCCATAAAATGTCGTGGTCTAAAGTTTGTAAAACTCTCGTAGCATTTAGATTTTTTATTATTTCTCCATGTTATTTGTACATTTATTGCTTATGGGTTGTAATTAATTTTCTTTTAATTCTCTACACTGTAGGTTATAATAGCCCCAATAGTGGAAAAATAGTGGAATTCTAATTCTCTATACTAAAGTTGATTAGTAATTAAGGTTTCACTTGGTAAAAATTAGTTAAAATCGATGATGGCAGTAGTAAGTCAGGGTTTGCATTTAATTTATTTAGGTTTTTTTTTTAGAAAATCATATAAATATTGTGTTTGATATGATTTTCTTATGATTTTGGTTTGGGTTTTGTTTTTTAGATCTTATAGTTCTTTTGGCCCCAAGCCCACAATTGGTTCAAACCCACTAAATAAAATAGGCTTAAAATGGTTTTTGTTAATTAATTAAAATCAATTTAGGCCCATTAGGTTAATTTAGACTAGACCCATTTTTAGACTTAGCTCAACCCATCTAATTTCATTTCTTTTTTAAAAAATAAATAAACTTAGGCCCACTTCCCATTTTAAAACAACTAGACTTAGGTTCACTTATAAAATCCAATTTCTTGAAAAATTTGTAGATTTAGGCCTATTTATAGATAATTAAAATCAATAGACTTAAACTCACTAACTAATAACAATGTAGGCCCACCTTTAGTCCATTTCCATTTTTAAATAAAAATTACAAATCTAGCTGACTTTCAATAAAATTAACCTAGTTTAGACTTAGGGACGATGCACTTGAATGCATTTTTTATGTGTGATTTTATTGACTAGATGCCTTAGGGTTAGATGGATGTTCAAATAGGGTTTAATAAAATTGCATGTAATTAAAGAATGAAGTAATGATTTATAAAGTAATTCTAAATGAACACGAGATTAAGAAAAGTTAGAATTCAATTCCTAGAATCTCCTGGTTATGGTGCTAACTTTCATTTAAACAATTGAGTACCACTAATTGAATTGTCCCAATTATTACCCTAGGTGACGACTCCTCTTCTCCACGCTATGACTTTGTAATATAGTAGTGTGTTCCCTAAGGCCCTGAGCCGAAATATGTCATAGTCGCTAAAATCTTAGGCGCGCGTTAAACCCCGCCGTCTACAGTTATGACTCCACTAGGGATAAGAGATATGAATTCTACTTATGTTCTTTAGAATTATTTTATTAATTATTATTTTATTCTTGCATTCATTCTACATGTCCCTAGTAAACTGATGGCGTTGGTTTATGATTCCATGATTCCACTAGCTTCATGGAGTTGTAAATTGGCTAACAATCGCTCTTAGCCTTAACTCAGTTCAAGAGAGATTACCGGGCTCATCTGACTAAAGTCTGTAACCCAAGTCCTAAAAGGGGTAATCTTCTCTCAAGTTGGTAATGGATGTCGAGCCCCTCTGACATTGGCCTATAACTCAACGTCCATAATGGAGGACATCTTGCTAAGGGAACCTTGACCTTTTTCACTAGACTCCAACCACATATAATGGCTTAGTTACTTCCCATAGGATCTACCTAAATTGCTTGTATGATTTTTTTATGAGGCATTTCAATTTATAAAAGTCCAGGCCTATACTTTTGAAGCCCACTTAGGCTAATAAGGATTGGGCTAGACCTTTATGCCTAGAAATGTTGATTCTATGCTTTACTATTTTAAGAGAGATTTGGTATTTGTGTCAGTCCCTGATATTCCCTATTAATATTAAGGCCAAGATAAAAAATACTAGGAAAAGAAACTCGTCATTGAATGCGTGTGTGGGAGGAATAAGGTTATAAGGTTTATGCTTGCATATTGCTTGTTAATTATTTCCTGATACTTGTTACGTGTTATTGTCTTACTTGCTACTTGCTGCATAGCATGTGCATTATGCATACATGCATTTCATCCATCATACTAACACCTTATTTTGCAACCATTATAGATTCATCTACGTCTTCTTATTTGTGAGGATAGAAAGGTGGTAGATTAATTAGAGCATATTTAAACCCTAAGTTAATAGCCCAAGAGATCCTTTAAGAACTAAAGAAGAGTCCTACAACCCACTTTACCTAGAAGCTAAACTAACTCAAACTTAATAGATAAAAATGGAACAATAACTAGAGATGTGGACCCTAGAGGACATTAAGGGAGTTTTGATAGATGGCATAAGAGCTATAATGCAAGATTAACTGAGGCAAGCTCTTATCGGACTAGTATAACATGTTATCGTACTACCACCTGCTGTTGTTATTGAACAAACACCTATTGTAGGAACTCCACTTGTTACTGCATATCCTCTGCCTATTATTGGCGCTCCACTTATTGCTAATAATGTTGGGGCACAACCTATTGCTAGAAACATACCTGCTACTGATATAAGACTTGAGGACATTAAGAACTACATGGTAGAGAAAGTGAAGAGTGAATCACTTTAACTTGTCCAAGATCATGAGTCCAAGCAGGTGTAAGTTATGACTTAGAAAATATCTAAGATGGAAGAGCTGATTAAAGGGCAAGGAATGGGGTACTCATTGAACTTTGATGACATGCTGCAAATAGAGGGAGATAAGCTGCCTAAAAAATTCAAGATGCGTCAGCTATAGAAATTTAATGGGAGAGGAGATCCAAGGATTCATTTAAGCCAATATACAATAATCATGAGCACTATTAAGGCACCATTAGTAGTAGTTGCTAGGCTGTTTGTGCTATCCCTTAAAGGAATGGCTGTAAACTGGTATCATGGACTAGAAATATCAGTACAAGCTGATTAGAAGGAATTATGCACTGCCTTTTTGAAATAATATGATTATAACACCATATTAGAAGTATCTATTAGATACTTAGAACTGAAAAAATAAAAACCTAATGAATCCTTCTCTGATTTCCTTACCAGGTTCATGAATATGGTAGGACTGATGAAGAATAAGTTAGTTGAGAATCATATTAAAATGATAGTCCATAATGTATCACCTAATCTGGTCGAGAGATTATAGATGATGAACCCTAAAACATTCATAGACTTATATGATGATGGTTTGTAAGTTGAAGAGATTGAGAATGAGAAAAAGAGAAATGCTAGAAACACCAAAACTCAAAATTACCCAATTGGGGGCACATAACAAGGAAGTACTAGCTAAGTTGTGGAGGTGTGCATAGTTCAACAACCTCAAAGATTCTCCAACTTTAACCAACCACTCTCTAAATTCCTAAATGATTAATCCAAAAAGACTTACTTCAACCCTTAACCTTTTCTAAGCCACCAAACTCAAATGTCCCCAGTTATAACCCTAATAGTTACCGCAAATTCCACTAAGTTGTTGGCCATTCCATAAACAACTGTATCCACCTAAAACATGAGATCCAAAACCTGATAGATTTTGAAAAAATCACAAACCCTGAAAAGTCCAACTTTAGCCCAAACACTTAAAATAACCCTTTCTTAGACTATCGAAATATTCCACCACTAGCCACCATGATGATGAATTTAGGGGTTAGCGAAGAAGAAGTGTTAAACTCATTTAAAAATCTAAACCTTATAAAAAATGGAGAATCACTTGGATAGCCACAAAGAGGAGTAGAGGATTTACTCGGTCAGCCCTCAGGTAAGTTTGATTATAAGATGTTCTAATCAAAACCATGCTGTGCTGACATCCCCATTAAATCAATCAAGCCCTCAAGTTGGGGTGATGAGTTTGATGATAAGCTAATGAAAAAAAAGAAAGAACCTGAAACTCCCAATCAGCCACTAAAAGGAATTGAAGATCTATTGAGACAACCTTTAGGCAAGTTTGATTACAGAGTATTTTACTTAAAGCCTGTTTCAGTTAATATACCCATCGAAGAAATTATGCCTATAGGATGGGATGAATCTTTAGCTCCAGAATCTCAAGAAGGAGTTAAAGATCCACTGAAGTGACACTTAGGCAAACTCAATATGGAAGAATTAAAAAGGAAAGAAACATGCACAATGAAAGTGTGGAAAGATGGGAAAAGAGATTGAATAATTAGAGGAGTTAACATCTGGTATAACTCTGATAAAGAAAGCTCGAGTGGTCTCAATGTTTGGAGTGATGATCCTAAGGTGAATCATGTCACTAGAAGTGGAAAGAATTATAAAATAGTTGAAAAGAAAATTGAGAGAGTCATAAAAAGAGAAGAAATAGAAGGTACAAGTAGAGGAATATCAAAAAGAAGATTTGATTTTAGAATAGTAAAAGAAGGCTAAGGCAAATGTCAGTATTTGAGAACTACTGATGCATTTAGGCAACCATTAAAGAGCTCTTGTCAAAGCTTTGTAAAACATGAACATTGAAATAGTAACCACACTTGAGGCTATGGTAACAAAGGTTACAGAAAAGAAACATGGGTAGATAACGTTCTCAGATAATGACCTACCATTGGAAGGAAGAAACCATAATAAGGCATTATTTATCCTAAATGAGGTGACGAGAAAGAGAACCAATTTTGCTATGGTTGATAATGGTTTTACTATTAATGTGTGTCCCTTGAAATTTCTATCTAATTTACATTTGAAGGCTGATGACCTAATAGATTCAAACCTTATAATCAGAGCCTATGATGACAGCACTATGAATGTAGAGGGGACATTCCAAGCTTTAGTTAAAACAGGACCTATGGAATCAAATATTGAGTTTACTATATTGGATATTCTAGTCACTTATGCCTTGTTGTTGAGAAGACCATGGTTCCATGCTTTAGGAGGGGTACCCTCAACTATGCATCAAAAGATAAAATCCCCTTATAAAGCAAATGTTATGACTATAGAAGCTAGAACTAATGCTGATGTGGTAGCCATATTAGACAAACAAAAGCAAATGTGTACACCCCCTGGTTTCCAAATTACTGGGATATATGATGGAACTGAAATGGTTTTGAGAGTAGCAAAAATGATGGAGAGTATGAATTACCGGATTAGGTAAGGGCTGGGGAAGAATGAGCAAAGAAGCCTTAGTCTCCCAAAGTTTAAAAGCCAAGGCAACACAACAGATTTGGGTTATGTTGAAGAAACAAAGCTGATAATCAAAAGAGCCAAGAAGAGGTTTAATGCCAAGAAAAGGAAGCTCTCAAAGAAAATTGAGCCAATAAATGAGAATTTCATTAGGCTAGGGGAAGGCAACTACTATTTGGGAGCTAAGGAATCAATCTATATTGCTAGAGGAGATGTTCTTGGGTTTGAGATCTTCAAGGAGCAGATTATAGAGAACTTGGTAAGAGGCAACAAAGAGGAAGTCATGAAGCTAGTAGTTGAGAGGATGGGCAATGCTATTGTCAAGGAGCTATTGTGTCTGCCCCTTAAAGAGGAACCACCCCAAGATTTAGCTATTTTCATTAGTGATAGCTTTATTGATTTTTTTTATGATGAAATTGATGTAATAATGTTTGATTTGTTTGAGGATGAAAACTCTATTTTTTCCATAGTTAATGAAATGAATGTTGGTTTTGCTTACTTATGTGATGTGCATCCTGATAGTTATGTGCATTATAACTTTGATCGTTCATGCATGTTTGACTTCAATTCAAATCAATTTGATTCATTTAACATGGGCACAAATGATAATCCAAAGAACATTTCTATATCACATTATATAACTCCTGAAGAGAGGGAAAATTTTGAGAGAATATTAACAAAAATAAAGGTAGTATTTGCTTGGACTTATGAGGATATGCTAGGTTTAGATAAGGAAATTACAAAACATCACATTCCCACTTATCCAAAAATTAAATATGTTATGCAAAAACTATATAGGCTAAGACCAAAGTGGACTGAAAAGATAAGAGAGGAAATTGCTAAACAAATCCAAGCTAACTTTCTAGAAGTAGTAGATTATCCTCAATGGTTAGAAAACATAGTACCAGTACTCAAGAAAGATGGTAAGGTACGTATATATGTAGATTTTAGGGATCTAAACAATGCATGTCTGAAGGATGACTTCCCTTTACCTCAAATCGATGTAATAGTGGATAGTGCGGCATCAAGTGCGATGTACTCCTTCATGGATGGGTTCTCTAGGTATAATCAAATAATGATGGCAGTTATGGATAAGATCAAAATAGCTTTCATCATAAAATGGGGGACATATTGCTATAAGGTTATGCCTTTCAGGTTAAAGAATGCAAGTGCAACATATTAAAGGGCAACCACTGCTCTTTTCCATGACATGATGCATAAGGAAATGGAGGTATATATGGATGATATGATGGTCAAGTTAAAAATAAGAGAGGGACACTTTGAAGCTTTGGATAAGTTCTTGGCTCGAATTAAGAGGTACAATATGAGGCTCAACCTAAAGAAGTGAATATTTGGGGTTACTTTAGGCAAAATTATTAGGGCATATAGTTAGCATCTGAGCAATTAAAGTGGATCTAGATATAGTGAAAGATATTCAAAAAATTCCAACATTGAAGATAAAGAAAAAAGTGAGAGGATTCATTGGCAGGTTATAGTATATTAGTAGGTTTATTACCAAACTTAATAATATTTGTGACCCTATCTTTAAACTCTTAAGGAAAAATAGCTAGCAAAGTGGAACGATGATTGTCAAAAGGCATTTGAAATGATTAATATCTCACCAATCCACTTGTACTGAAGCCATCGAGGCAAGGTAAGCCATTGATCCTATACTTTGCCTTAGAGGAAAATGCAATGGAGGCAATGCAAGCACAAGAAGGACCAGAAGGGATAGAGCATATATTGTATTACCTCACAAGAAGTTTATACCATATGAGGAAAAATATGACTTAGTAAAGAAGACATGTTTGATAATGATATGGGCAACAAGGAAATTAAGGCATTATTTTCAGTCTTATAAGGTCAAAGCAATTTCAAAGATTGATCCCCTAAGGTACTTATTTTAAACGCCTACTTTGACTGGAAGGATGTCTTGATGGCTAGTACTTCTGAATGAGTTTGATATAGAGCACATCACCACAAAGGTCATCAAGGGAAAGGCAACAGTAGAATTCCTAGCTCAGAATGCAGTAGAGGGTGATGAACAGTGGAATTTAGAGTTATTAGATTAAAACCTGATAGTCATAGAGCATCAGGAGTGGAAGCTCTATTTCGATGGGGCTGTAAACAATAAAGGAGCTAGATTAGGAGTAATTCTTATTACGTGAGAAGGAGAAACCATACCAATGGCCAAGAAATTAGA
This sequence comes from Mallotus nudiflorus, assembly GCA_947683625.1. NCBI lineage: Eukaryota > Viridiplantae > Streptophyta > Magnoliopsida > Malpighiales > Euphorbiaceae > Mallotus > Mallotus nudiflorus. Next base: position 12,071,248 of record CANTUR010000009.1, read on the forward strand.
CTTCAAGGTAATGAACAATATGGCTGAGTATGAGGCATGCATCTATGGAATTGAAGCAGCTCTAGCAGCTGGGGGTAAAGGAATTGCTAGTTTATAGGGATTCAATGTTAGTAGTTAGCCAAGCAAATGAGAAATGGGAAGTGAAAGAGGAAAAGCTGAAACCATATATCTATTATTTGAAAGCTTTAACAAAGAACTTCAATAATTGTCTTTTTATCCATTTTTTAAGAGATGACAATCAGATGGCTGATGCATTGGCAACACTCTATTCAATATGGGATAGTGCGATGGGATTAACTATGAAGCCTTTGGTAATCATGAAATCAAGAGCTCCATGTTATGGGGGAGAGTAGATTATGAATTTTTAAATAAGTCCTGAAGAGAAATTATGGTTTTATGATATTTAGAGGTTTATTTAAGAAGGAAAGTATCCAAATGAAGTAACTTCAAAAGAGAGATATACTCTTCGTGTTCTTACACACAACTATACAAGTCATAATGGAGCATTGTACAAGAGAATTTTGAGTGGTATGTAGCCTAGATATCTTAAGAAAGATGAAGTTGAAGAGGTGATGAAAGAGATTCATGTAGGAGCTTGTGGTTCTCACATGAATGGGATGATCCTAGCTAAGAAGATACTCAGGCAAGGGTATTATTAGATGAGTAGGAAAAGGATTATATCAGAATAGTAAGGCAATGTCATCAGTGTCAGATTTATAGGAATCTTAACCATTTACCTCCTACGGTGCTAAATAGTTTATTATTACCTTAGCCCTAAACTGTCCGGGGGATTCTTTTTATAGGAGAAATAAGGCCGACAACATCAAATGGGCATAAGTACATATTTATGACAATAGATTACTAGATGGGTTGAAGCTGAATCTTTTAATGCCATGAATGTAAAACAGATGGCACAGTTTATTGAGAAAAGCCTTATCTGTAAGTATAGGGTTCCACATCACATTGTGATAGATAATGGTGTCCAATTTCATATAGAAATAATGAAATTATTACAGAAGTATGGGATTAAACATCATAAGTCTTCACTGTATCATCCTCAGGCCAATGGAGTGGTAGAAGCAACTAACAAAAATGTTAAGAAAATCCTCTCTAAAATGGTCAAGACTTACAAAGATTGGTATGAGTTTCTTCCTTTCACTTTATGGGGATATAGGACTATAGCTAGAATAGCCATAAGCCAAACTCCATTCTCTTTAGTACATGGTTGTGAAACAATTTTGCCAATAGAAATAGAGATCAAATCCTTGAGAGTAGTTATGGAAGTTAGAACACTCGAGAGTGAATAGGCACAAAAGAGATATGATCACCTTGCATCTCTGGATGAGAAAAGGATGAATGCTTTATTTCACACTCAGATATATCAGAGGAGGATAGCAAGAAAGTTAAGCCAAGAAAGATAAAAATTGGGGATATGGTATGAAAGCAGTCCATGGTTGTAGTTTTTGCTCTGAGAGGAAAGTTAAGACCAAACTGGGAAGGGTTGTATTTAGTCAAATCGATTCTGGCTAATGGAGTTGCGAAGATATCAGATATGGAAGGGAATGAATTCATGGAGCCTGTTAACCTGAATCACCTCAAGAGATACTACCTATAAAAATAAAATAAAAGTGGTATAAAGAAAATAAAGTCTGATGATTAGAAAATGTGAAAAGGCTAGTTAAGCAAAAGTTAGGACATTCTTACTATTCAGAAAACCTATAAATGGTTGGTAGGAAAAAATTAGGGAATAAAAATAAAAGAGATGATCCCAATGGCTAGAAAACCCATAAAGGGCTAGTTTAGAAAAAATTAGGGTAAATAAATAAGAGAGAAAATTATTCAACTAAAAAATCTGAAAGGCATAGCTGATAACATGAATTATGTGATGTGATGTAATAAATGTACTCATTTTGGCCCTAATTAATGAATCCTTTTAAAATTGAATTTTTTTTAACATTACATGTTCTATTTTATTTGGAATACATAAGTACTAGAAAGGAAAATAGAACATGAAAGCTTAAAATTAGCTTTATGAGACCAATTCCTATTGATGTCTGTGTTTCTTCTTTTCTAACTCATTATGTAAAGCTTGAGTCCTTTTATATCTAGAGAATCTTGGTGCCTCTGTAACTTGTACCGTAAACTAGGTCTTGTAATTATCATTAGTAGCTCTATCAACGTCCAAGTGTATGTTCCACTCAAGAATCTTATGAGGCCATAAATCCTTGACCCTGTCTAAAATATTTTGTCTAAGGGGGAAGCCTTCAAATTCAGTTAAAATGGTAATTATGAATTATTGGTAGCCATACTGATGACAAAGGTGGGAAGGAGAAAAGAAAGTTGAGAAATGCAGCCCTAGGATAGAAACATAGTGATCATATAGGTCAAGGGCCATAAACTTCAGCTTCCACCAGCGGTATATCCATGTAATCTCAACATTTTTAATGCCCTGTAACCAGTTCACCCACTAGTCTAGAGTATGCCAATCCTTTATCTTTAATGGGCGAGATTGCAGTTGATGAAGTTGATAGGATAAAGAGTTAACTGTTCTAGTTATAAGATTTGTAAAATAGAAAAATAAATAAAACAAAATGAAATCCCGCTAAGTCAAAAACCTAAGAGGGCAGCTTAGGCAAAAGTTAGGGCAAGCCCGCTAAGTTGAAAACCTGAAAGGGTGGCTTAGGTAAAAGTTAGGGAAAGCTTGTTGAGTCAAAAACCTAAAAGGGCGGCTTACGCAAAAGTTAAGGTAAAAAAACCCTCCATTCACTTATCTAAGTCTGATTCAGGGAAGGACAAAACATTTCAACACAGTGCACATGAATAGAGTTTATAATATGATAATACAGCAGGAATAATCTGAATACAAATAGCCTAGATCAGTCATCCTGAGCTCCAAAATCTAGCCATGAGCTCGATCCTCTGGTGGAATCATCATGATGAAAGGTGTTTAGAGGTCTGATGGAGGAAGTCCCAACAATATAAAGGTTTATGCCTGAACCTACAAGCTGTCGGCAAAACATCTCGATTTCACATTCCAGACTATTTGAGTAGCTTTGTACATATAAGAAACACATCATGTGCATTTCATACATAACATGTATACATTTGCATCTTCATTGCACATATACTCTAACTATCTGTGACCTGCATAATGAATAACCTCTGAGATGAGGCAAGTCCATGAAAGTACTCCGCCTATGTCTGAGGAACCTATTTTGTAAATTTACTAAAATTAGTGTCAAGTGTATAGATTATGCAAGGAATAAGTAAAAAAGACTCACATGAGAAGCATCTACTGGAGAAAAGATAGAAAGTTAAGCATCACTAAAATGCATCTACTGCTCAACTAGAGTCTGAACAATAGGAGCCTAGTAGAATATGGACCTATCTATAAGAAAGATATCACCAAGGTTAACGCTAGCAAAAGCACCATCGCGACTAGTCCTAACATGCTGAGTATGATGTGCAGGGCTAGGTCTAGGCTCAAGCATCTTAATATCAAGAACAACCTCAATCTCTAGAGTAATCTCAGTCTCTTCCTCTGTTACCTCATCATCAGGAAGCAAACCTCCTCAAATTGTAAAAGAATAAGTGATTCATAGGTTCTAAAGAAAGAAGATAAAATAATAAGAAATTACTTTAGCATCATCAATGGGAATATGCTCCAAGAGGTTATCATGAATGAACTACTAATAATGTTAAGAACACTCAAGAAAATTTGAGGCAGAGTATCCCTATAGTGCATCTCTCAACTTTGAACCTATCAAATGCAAGCTGTGGAGCATAGAGGAAAGGATATAAGATGGAATGCAACATCGAGAAGGCCTAGAAGACCAGCGCTACACTCGCTCCCCTAAATACCACATCAAACAACCATATCCTGAGAGCAGAACCCTTATGGGCTCAAGGCGTATATTAGTGGCCATGAAATCATATCGTTGGATGTCATCAACACCCTCCAGCCAATCAGAGTTTATCTGCAATTTAGTTTAATTAAGTTTAACTCACATTAAATTACAAGATACTAATAATTTTTTTTCCTTACCAGGTGCCATTCAATGGTGTTCAGCTAGTCAAGATATGTCTGTAAAGTGTTCTTATTACTAGTAAGGTGGGAAGAACCCCATCTCATCATCAGAGGAAAGCTCTTATAAGAGCTAATAACATTTAAGCCTCGAATCAACTTGATCTCTATGCTTTAGATCTAAAAGAAAGAGAATATATCAGTAACAGGTAAAGGAAAGCAAGATAATAAAGATTAAAGAAAGGAGAACATACATGCAAGACGTGCCCAAAGCCACACATCATGATAACACCTCTACAGACAATGTCCAGTTTGTAGTAAAGGTAAGTGAGTGCAGCAGATCCCCAGCCAAGTATGAAAATTCAATCTAAGTCACAAAAAGGGTCGAGCAGAGCAACACTAACCTCATGACTGGTATCACAAAAGAGGGTCATACCCAACAGTATTAGAAGGAGACACCTTGCCTTATGAGCAATTTGATAAGGAGTGGTGGTAGTAAGGCATATGAATCCGTAACCTAATGATGAAAGAAGAACATTCTTCTGATTCTTCCATGTCAGAGTGAACCCGATCAAATCTTGAATATACTGACTCCTCACATGCTCAAAAAGACTGTAGTAACTGATATCCAAGGAAATAGGAGTCCCTCTAGAAGCAATCCTTGTGATAGTGAAAAAACTCATAGACAAAACAGTCAGCTCGCTTATATGAGTGTGGAAAGTATGGGTAGTGTCTATCCACTACTCAATAAGAGCAAATAAAGAATAAAAATTAGACTTACCTCGAGCTAAAGGAAGCACAACAATGAAATGTCTGAACTTTGAAGCCCATATCAGTCGTGCTATGTTATCTAGCAGCTCATGAAACAATTCTTGAGCTATATAAAAATAGCCTATGAATTTCATTGCTCACTAGATGAAATTCAAGGATTCAAAAAATATAATAAATAAATAAACAAAATTAAATTAATTAATTAAATTAAAAAAATTAAAAAATTGAAAAATCAAAAAAGCCGATCGGCATGATGAAATGCCAATTGACTTTTGCTTAATGTCGATTGACATTAGCCAAAGTCGATCAGTATTTGAGCAAATGCAAATCGACATTGGAAAAAATGTCAATCTGACTTTGTATGTAGACTAAATTTTGACTTTTGACATTGACTTTCACGAACTTGATCAGTTATATAGTATACCTAGGGCCAATATACTATGTGACAAGAGTTTTCATGCATTTCTTTGATCAGTTTCTAATTTAGTCTAAATAATGTGCATACTAGTTTGCATTCTGATATCTATTCTAACTAATAGCTTTATAGACATACTTTTTGCAAGAATAATCAGAAATGAGGAAATGTTACCTCATTACCAACATCTGTACACCTTTGGAGGTGTAAGTAAGTCAAAGGAAGAATAAAAGAGCCTTTTTGAAGTCCGAGGTTGTTTTGAGGAAAATAGAGAGGTTGAATGGCTGGGTCTACTAAGATGTCTACTTTCCTATGTACTATGTATTGTAGGTCATCCATAGGATCTAACCGATTGAAGATTGGACATTAGATGATCAAGAAATCAAGAAATGAAAATCAATGCAAAGAAAGGAAATGAAAAGAAAAGGAATGAACATGAGAGAATGAAATAGGACATACAAAAGGAAGGAATATATAAAGTGGAAAATATCCACTTTGGTTAACTACTTTTGTTTACACATGTATCTAAGTTCTCTTGTTGCAATTTGGTCCATAATTACATTCTGATTACGAGTTCATTCCTAATTAAATCATGACATTCATTTCATCAAATTAATATTTCATTGAATTATTAATCTGTAATCAGTATATGATTTTGAATTATCTATCAAATATAGAATACAAAACAAAATTATAGAATTCAATTTTGCATTTCTACATGCATCATTTTAATTAAATGTCAAAATTCATTTCATGTTACATAGTAGCTGAAACATAAATTTTCAAAATTATCATGTTATGTGCTGCACAATAGTGATAACATGAATTTCAAATTCCACATGTTATATGTTTATATAGCAGTTATAACATGACCCTTTTTTGAGATGTTTACCACCAGACATTACACGATAGTTATGGTGATGCCGCTACCGCTAGACATCCCATTAGGAAGATAGCATATTTTAAATTGTTAGATATTCCATGGGAACTATAGCATGCTTTTTATCACATTTCTAAACATCCCACATGGAATATAGCAAACTTCATTGCATACATTTTGTTAGACGTCCCACAGGAAATATAACAAAACTCATTATCACTAGACGTCCCATAGGGAATACAGTGTGGATCATTAAACATCCCATAGGGAATATAACAAAACTCATTATCATAGGATGTCCTATATGGAATACAATGTGCATCGTTAGACATCCCATAGGGAATATAATGAAACTCATGATCACTAGACGTCCCACAAGGAATATAATATGCATCGTTAGACGTCCTACAAGGAATATAACGAAACTCATTATCACTAGATGTCCCACAAGGAATATAGTGTGCATTGTTAAATGTCCTATAGGGAATATAATAAAATTCATAATTGTTAGACGTTCCACAGGAACTATAGCAGACTTTCAATTCATCATCGCTAAATGTCCCATAGGAAATATAGCAAAACTCATTTGCATAAAGTTCATAAGACATTCTATAGGAAATATAGTAAGACTTGAAAAACATTACATTCACTTAAAATTGCACAATAATTTAAGCATCAATCTATTAATTAGGATACAATGAGGTATCCTAGTTCTTCCCTTCAAAATTGTATGCTTCTACTACTTTGCTATAATTTATCAAGCAAACAACGACAAAGGGGGGCAATTATAAGCACCCAATTTTCACGATGCAACTATACATAGTGCGATGAAAGCCCCTATAATGAAAAATTAATTGAGAAATTGATCTTTAGGGTTGAAATTTGAGATTTCAAGGACTAGATTGTTAGTTTTTGGATCTAATTGCAAAATCATAATTTTAAAAGTGTTATTTAAATTTTTTTTAATTTTTTGGGATTGAAAAAGCAAAATGCCATTCGACATTAGCCAAATGCCAATCAGCATTTGCCTAATACTGATCTTCATTACAGAATATTTTTAATTTCTTAGTATATTTGGTCATTTTTTAGTATTTTTTCATTCACTGATTAGTTGAAAATTAATTCTAAATATTTTCTTAAAAGATAATTATGGTTTTATTTGTTCAAAATGTGCAAATATTTTGAAAAATTTAAAGATAGCGTCAGTTACTATAATGGAGGAAGTTAGCTTGCAGGTCTCTGCTTTAAAAAGCTAAAGACTGTGTGAGTGTGGATGCCATCGGCTTTTGACTACGTAGAAACCCTAAAAAATCATATAGAAAAAAAAGAAAAAGTTTTCTTCACTGCACACTCTTTTGTTTTCAATAGTCCAAAACTTAATAAACACTGAGTCAATTCTCAAAACGGTGACAATTTTAATCTGAGGGCCATCTAAGAGCATATGCACAACATCTTATTTCCATTTTCTCATGTCTTTTGATTTCCTTTAATTATTATTTGATCTTATTTTTAATTTAATTTCCTTTAATTGTTATTTTGTTGTTTTACTCATTTGGCTAATGTGATTTCTATGATTTTTTTTTTTGTGTTTTCCTTTTGGAATCCAATTAGAGGTTGATGAGGTCACTACCAGATATCTATAAATCAAATTAAAGAATCCATGGAATGCCATGGACTAAAGTTTGTAAAACTCCTGTAGGATTTAGATTTTTTTATTATTTCTTTGTGTTATTTGTTCATTTATTGGTTATGGGTTGTAATTAATTTTCTTTTAATTCTCTGCATTGTAGGTTGTAATAGCCCTAATAGTGGAAAAATAGTAGAATTCTAATTCTCTACACTAAAATTGATTAGTAATTAGGGTTTCACTAGGTAAAAATTAGTTAAAATCAATGATGGCAATAGTAAATTAGGGTTTGCATGTAATTGATTTATGTTTTTTTTTTTAGCAAATCACATAAATCTTGTGTTTAATATGATTTTGTTATGATTTTTATCTAGTTTTTTTAGATCTTTTAGTTCTTTAGGCCCTAAGCCCATGATAGGTTTAAACCTATTAAATAAAATAGGCTTTAAAATGGTTTATGTTAATTAATTAAAATCAATTTAAGCCCATTAGGTTAATTTAGACTTAGACCCATTTTTAGATTAACTAAAATTAATTTAGACTTAGTTCAGCCCATCTAAGTTCATTTCCTTTTTAAAAAAATAAATAGACTTAGGCCCACTTCCCATTTTAAAACAAATAGACTTAGGTTCACTTATAAAATCCAATTTCTTTAAAAATTTGTAGATTTAGGCCTATTTGTAGATAATTAAAATCAATAAACTTAAGCTCACTAACTAATAATAATGTCGGCCCACCTTTAGTCCGTTTCATTTATAAATAAAAATTGTAAATCTAGCTAATTTTTAATAAAATTAACCTAGTTTAGACTTAGGGATGATGCGCTTGAATGCATTTTTTATGTGTGATTTTTTTTATTAGATGCCTTAGGGTGAGATGGATGCTCCAATAGGGTTTAATAAAATTGCATGTAATTATAGAATGAAGTAATGATTTATAAAGTAATTCTAAGTGAACACAAGACCAAGAGAAGTTAGTATTCCATTCCCAGAATCTCTTAGTTATGATGCTAACTTTCATTTAGAGAATCGAGTACCACTAATCAAATTATCCTAGTTATTACCCTGGGTGACGACTCCTCTTCTCCACATTATGACTTTATGGCATAGTAGTGTGTTCCCTAAGGCCCTGAGCCTAAACAGTGTTGCAGTTACTAAAATTTTAGGCGTGAACTAAACCCCACTGTCTACAATGTGCAACCATCATTGTGTAATGCCCATCGGCATTACATAATGTTTATTAGCATTACATAATGTCGATCAACATTATGCAATGACAATTGACATTACACAATACCAATCGGCATTACACAATGCTGATCGACATTTTCAAATGCCGAGGTGCTAAAAAATTCAGTAAAAAATATTTTTTTCACTGTGATTGGTCAAAATTTAATTTTTAAATAAATTAACTTGTTATTCATCTGAAGGTTTCATTCCAGTACATGTCTCTTTTGCATATAATCATCTTTTATGAAATTTTTATCCTATTGTTAATGAGAGATTAGTGCTAGTGTGATCATATAACTCTTATAACTCCTATGATTACGTAAGTGGTTAGCTAAGGAATGAGATATAAAAAGAAAAAGATTGACAGAAAAAAAGTAAAGGAGGAAAAAAAAAGAGAGGAGAGGATGGACACTAAAAAAAAAAAATAAACCCTAATCAACTACTACAGATTGAGAAAAAGAGAGAAGACCAAACCTAATATTGTTAATTTCAAAACCCTTTTAAAAAAAAGAAATAAAGTATGTTCTTTTAGAAGTCCAGAAATCAAGAAAGTGTAGATTCAATTTTCTCAAAATGATGAAATCCTAGTCTGAGAGGCATTCAAACAACATCTGCACAACTTTCCTAATCTTTCACTCACTTTTTTTTATTTATTCTTTCTTTTATATCATTACTTTACTTCTATTATTTTTTATTTTATTATTTCTTTTTTGTATTAAGATTTTATTTTCATTATTTTGTTTTCTTTGTTTATTAATTCCAATCTTATTTTGTATTTTTTATTCTTTATTTTTCATGATTATGGTGATGAATATATGATTGAACCAAGGAAACTCACGAAGAATCCACGAATGGAAGCCAAGAGTCAAGATCCCAATCTAATTTTATTTGGCTCTTATTTAGTTTATTTTATTTTATTTTAATTTTGAGGTTTTGAATTTGTTTAATTTGTAAAGGTTGTATTTTAATTTTACTTTCTTTATTATTTTGGTAGATTTTATAATAGCCCCCATAGTAGAAATAATGAAGATTTAATTAGTAAATTAGGTTTAATTTGGTAAACCCTAATTAAAATCAATGGAGGCAATAGATTAAGTTAGGTTGTATGTTAATTAAAATTGGATTTTTTTAGAAGAAATAATTTAATTGCATATTTGATCTTTCATTTGATGGTTTTTGTTATTTTTATTGTTATTGGGCTTATTTGATTATGTTTATGTGTTTTGGGCTCTAAGCCCATGTTAAGCTATAACCCACTTAAATCAATTTAGGTCTTTTAGGTTTAATTAACTAAAATACATTTTAGGCCCATAATTAACTGGATTTATATTATAGATAATTTAGGCCCATTTAGTTAATTATACATAAGCCCTCCTAGTTTAATCTAATTAATTTAGACTTAGCCCACTAAATAAAAGCCTTTTCTATAATTTATAGATTGATTTAGGCCCATTTTTAGAATTATAATAAATAGACTTAGGATCATTTAATTAAATTAAATAAGAGTTAGGCCCATTAGTCTTTAGGCTCACTTGTAAATTAAAACATGTAGATTTAACCCATTTAATTAAAATGAATGTAGATTAGACTAACCTAGGGATTGTGACGAATGCATTATTTACATGTATTTTCATGACTAGTTTGCTTAGAGTTAATTGTTTTAAATAAGAGTTTATATACAATTGCATGTAAATAGAGGATAACATGGTAATTTATAAAATAATTCTAAAAGAACACATGATTGAAGGAAGTTGGTATTCTGTATCTAGAATCTCTTAATTGTGGTGCTAGCTTTCTTTTAGAGAATTGAATACCACCATTTTTATTTGTCCTAATTATTACCCTGGGTGCTGACTCCTTATCTCCATGCTATGTCTTTATGATAATGGTTAGTGTGTTCTCTAAGGCCCCGAGCTCTAACAGTGTCGTAGTTACTAAAATCACAGACACACGCTAAACCCCACCGTTTATAGTGGTGACTCCACTAGAAATAAAAGATACTTATTCTACATATGTTCTTTAGAATTATTTTATTAATTATTATTTTATTCTTGCATTCATTCTGCATGTCCCTATTAACTGATGGCATTGGTTTATAATTCTATGATTCCACTAGCTTCATAGAGTTGTAAATTGGCTAACCATCACTCTTAGCCTTAACTCGATTTAGGAGAGATTATTGGGCTCATCTGACTAGAGTTTGTAACCTAAGTCCTAAAGAGGGGTACACTTCTCTTGAGTTTGTAAAGGAGGTTGGGCCCCTCTGACCTTGGTCTATAACTCAAGTCTTAAAGGAGGGCATCTTTCTAAAGGAACCTTGACTTTTCACCGAACCTTAACCATATATAATGGCTTAATAACTTCCCCTAGGATTACCCAAATTACATGTTAATGTTTTCATGAGGTATTTCTATCCATAAAGGCCTAAGCCCATACTTTAGAAGCCTACTTGGGTTAATAAAGATTAGGCTAATAATTTGTACCTAGAAACTTCATAGGTTAGAAAAGTTTGTCAGGGCTAACTAGAAAGATCTATGTACTATATTTTTGAAATAATATGATTATAACACTAGATTGGAAGTGTCCATCAGGGATTTGGAGCTAACTAAGCAAAAATAAAACTAATCCTTTTTTGATTTCTTAACCAAATTTATGAACAAGGCAAGATTAATGAAAAATAAGTTAGTTGAGAAATATCAGGTTAGGATGATAGTCCATAACGTGTCATCAAATTTGGTTAAGAGGTTATAAAAGATGAATCCCAAAACATTTATAGACCTGTATGATGATGGTTTGCAAGTCGAAGAAATTGAGAGTGAGAAGAAGAAAAGTTTTAGAAGTACAACAACCTAAAATTACCCAATTAGGGGCACACAACAAGGAAGTGCTAACCAAGCTATGGAAGTGTAAGTAATTCAATAGCCTAGGAGATTCTCCAATTTTAGCTAACCACTTTCCAAAGTCCTAGACCATTTGATCTAAAAAGGCATGCTTAAACCCTTAACCTTTTCCAAACCACCAAACCCAAATGTTCCAGCCTATAACCAAAATAGCTATTGTAAATTTCACCAAGTAGCTGGCCACTCCAAAGACACCTGTATCCACTTAAAACATGAAATCCAAAACCTTATAGACTATGAAAAAATCATAGACTCCGAAAAGTCTAATTCTAATATAAACACTAGAAATAACCCTTTCCTAGACTACTGAAATGTTCCACTACTAGCCACCATTATAATCAACTTAGAAGTTAGTGAATAGGAAGTGCTGGACTTATTAGAAAAATTAAACCTTACGATACTAAGAAATCTCCTGATGCCTCTATAGGAGTAGAGGATTTATTAGGGCAACCCTCAGGGAAATTTGATTTTAAGGTGTTTAATTCAAAGCCACCCTCTGTTGATATTCCCTTTGAATCAATTTTGTCCTTAGGATAGGGTGATGAGTTTATTAATGAGCCAATGGAAGAAGAGAGAGAATATGAAATTCCTAAGTAGCCATTGAGAATGGTTGAAGGTTTATTGGGGCAACCTTCAAGCAAGTTCAACTAGAGTATTTTACTATAAACCTGCTTCAGGTGATATACCAGTAAAGGAGATTGTGCCCTCAGGATAGGGTAAAGAGTTTAAAGATGATGATGTGAAAGGAAAGAATAATTGATCTTTTACTCCTGAACAATCTCAAAAGGGAGTTGAAGAGCTATTGAGTCAACATTTGGGCAAACTTAACATGAAGGAGATGAAAGAGAAAGAAACATGCATAATGGAAGTATGAAAAGATGGAAAGAGGGATTGAATTATTAGGGTTTTTGACATTTGGTATGACTCTGATAAAGAGGGCCTTGGTGGTCTTGATGTATGTTGTGATAATCCTAAAGTGAACCATGTCAACAAAAGTGGAAAGAATTATAAGGTAGCAGAAAAGAAAATTTAGAGAGTTATAGAAAGAGAATGGACAAAGGATGTAGAAGTAAAGGAAGGGCAAAAGGAAGACATGATCTTAGAGCAACTAAAGAAAGCTAAGGTGAATATAAGCATTTAGGAATTATTGATGCATTCAGGTAGCCATCAAAGAGCTCTAGTCAAGGCTCTATTAAATATGAGTATTAAAACAGTAACTACACATGAGGCTATGGTAGCAAAGGTTAAGAAAAAGAAGCATGGCTTGATAATGTTCTCGAATGATTATTTGCCTTTGGAAGGTAGAAATCATAATAAGGCACTATTTATCCCAGCTGAAATAAGGGGAAAGAGAACTAATTTCATAATTGTAGATGAGATTTTGCTATTAATGTGAGTCCATTAAAAATTCTACCTAATTTGGGTTTGAAAGGTTTAAATCTTATAATCAAAGATTATGATGATAGCACCTGTTGAGTTCACTATAGCAAACCTGTACAGTCAACTATTGAGTTCACTGTAGCAAACCTGTACAGTCAACTATTGAGTTCACTGTAGCAAACCTGTACAGTCAACTATTGAGTTCACTGTATTAGATATCCTTGTCATATTTGTCCTACTTTTAAGAAGGCCATGGTTCTATGGTATAGGAGGGCTACCCTCAATTGTGCACTAGAAGATAAAATTCCTTCATGACTGAGAGGTTATGATTATAAGCTGGAACCAGAACTACTGTGGCAGCCATACAAGAAAAATAGAAATAAGTATATGTTCCCCCTAGTTTCTAAGTTGTTAGAATATTTGATGGAATTCATATGAATTCGAGAGTTTTGAGGATGATGGAGAGTATGAATTATCAACCTAAACAGGCTAGAATTTGAAAGTCAATATGAAATCAAGGGATTGGGATGCACTAAGATAGAACCTGGTAACAAAAGAGTAAGGAATAAGGGCAAATCCAAGATAAATAAGCCCTTAGGAAGAATTAGGCCAATGAATGAGAATTTTATTCAAGCCAGGGGAAGGCAAGTACTATCTAGGTGCTAAGAAATTCATCAATGTTACTAGAAAAGACATTCTTAGGTTCAAGATCTTTAAGGAGTAGATTGTGGAGAACCTGGTAGAGAAAAACAAAAAGGAAGTGATGAAGTAGGTAGCTGAGAGGATGGGTGATACTGCTATTGAAGAGTTATTATGTCTGCCACCTGAAGAGAAGCCACCCCAAGATTTGGCTACTATAATTAGTAATAGTTTTAGTGATGTTTTTATAAAGAAACTAATGTAATAACAAATAGCCTTTATGAGGATGAAGACTTTATTTTTTCCATGGTCAATGATATGAATTCTAGTTTAGCTTACTTGTGTGATGTCCATCCTAATGGTTTTGTGAATTTTAATATTGATTGTGTATGCATGTTAGACATTAATTCCATTCAATTAAATTCATTAAACATGGGCACAAATAATAATCCTAAGAACATTTATATATCACATTATGTAACTCCTTAAGAGAGGGAAAATTTTGAGAGAATATTAACGAAAAGAAAGGTAGTATTTGGTTATACTTATGAAGATATGCTAAGTTTAGATAGGGAAATTGCATAACATCACATCCTAAATTATCCATAAATTAAACCTATTAAACATAAACTACACAGGTTAAGACTAGAGTGGACTGAAAAGATAAGACAAGAAATTGCTAAACAAATCTAGGCTAATTTTCTAGAAGTAGTAGATTATCCTTAATGGTTAGCAAATATAGTACCAGTACCTAAGAAAGATGGTGAAGTACATATGTGTGTGGATTTCAAGGATCTAAACAAAGCATGCCCAAAAGATGATTTTCCTTTACCTCACATTGATGTGATAGTGGACAGTGTAGCATTGAGCATAATGTATTCTTTTATGGATGGGTTTTAGGATATAATCAGATAGTGATAGTAGTCATGGATAAGATAAAAAAAATTTCATTATAGAATGGGGGATGCATTGTTATAAGGTTATGCCTTTTGGATTGAAGAATGTTGGTGTAACATATCAAAGGGTAGCTACTGTACTTTTCCATGACCTGATGCATAAAGAAGTAGAAGTATATGTAGATGACATGATGGTTCAGCCAAAGATAAGGGAGGGACACTTTGAAGCTTTAGATAAGTTATTGGCTCAAATCGAGAGGTACACTATGAGGCTCAACCCCAAGAAATGCATTTTTAAGGTTACTTCAGGAAAACTATAAAGGCATATAGTCAGTAGTAAAGGAATTGAAGTAGATCTAATAAAGTGAAAGCTACTTAGGAAATGTTAGTGCCAAAGACAGAGAAAGAAGTATAAGGATTCATTAGAAGGTTGCAGTATATTAGTAGGTTCATTAGAAAGCTTGCTAATATTTATGACCCTATCTTTAAGCTTTTAAGGAAAGATCAACCTGTGAAGTGGAACAACGATTGCTAGAAGGCTTTTGATAGGATTGAGTAGTATCTTGCCAATCCGCTTGTACTAAAGTTGCCAAAGCAAGGTAAGCCATTGATCCTATACTTGGCTCTATAAGAAAATACAATAGGGCCAATGCTAGTATAAGAAGGACTGGATGGAGTAGAATATGTAGTGTATTACCTTAGCAAGAAGTTTATGCCATATGAGGAAAAACATGACTTAGTAGAGAAGACATGTCTGATAATGATACGGGAAATGAGAAAATTGAGGCATTATTTTTAGTCATATAAAGTTTAGGCTATTTCAAAGATAGATCCTTTAAGATACCTATTTTAAGCATATGCTTTAATTGGAAAAATGTCTCGATGGCTCGTACTCTGAATTGAATTTAATATAAAGTACATTACCACAAAGGTCATGAAAGGAAGGGTAGTAGTAGAATTCCTAGCTCAAAATGTAGTAAAATGTGATGAATAATGGAATTTAGAGTTTCCAAATGAGAACTTAGTAGTTATAAAGCATCGGGATTGGAGCTTTATTTTAATAGGGCTATAAACAACAAAGGAGCTAGATTAGGAGTAATTCTTGTTACGCTAGAAGGAGAAACCATACCAATTGCCAAGAAGTTAGATTTCAAGGTGACCAATAATATGGTTGAATATGAGGCATGCATTCATGGAGCGGAGGTAGCAATAGCAGTTGGAGCAAAAGAATTGTTGGTATATGGGGATTCAATGTTGGTTGTTAGTCAATCTAATGAAGAATGGGAGGTGAAAGAGGAAAAGCTAAAGTTTTATATCTGCTATTTAAAACCTTTAATAAGGAACTTCATTAAATGTCTCTTCATCCATTTGTCAAGAGACAATAATTAGATGGTAGATGCACTAATAACACTCTCTTCAATGTGGGATAATATGATTGGATTGACTATGAAGCCCTTGGTAATTGTAAAATCAAATAGCTCCATGTTATGGGGGAGAGCAAACTATGGGTATTCAGATAGGGCCTAAAGAGAATTCATGGTTTATGGCATACAGAAGTTCATTGAGGAAGGAAAGTATCCATATGAAGCGACTTTAAAAGAGAAATATGCTCTTCATGTTCTTGCACATAATTATATGAGTCATGATGGAGTATTATATAAAAGAATGTTGAATGGAATGTAGCTCATATGTCTCAAAAAAGATGAAGTTAAAGAGGTGATGAAAGAGATTCATGCAGGTGCTTGCAATTCTCATATGAATGGAATGATCTTGACTAAAAAGATAATCAGAAAGGGGTATTATTCGATGAGTTTGGAAAAAGATTATATCAGAATAGTAAGACAGTGTCATCAATGTCAGATCTATAGGAATCTTAACCATCTTCCTCCTATAGTGATAAATAGTTTATAATCTCCTTAGCCCTTTACAACATGGGGGATTAATATTATAGGAGAAATAAGGCCGACAGCATATAATTGGCATAAGTATATAGTTATGGCAATAGATTACTTTTCCAAATGGCTAGAGGCTGAGTCCTTCAACACTCTAAAAGTGAAACAAATGGCAAATTTTATTGAGAAGAGTCTTATTTGTAGGTATGGGGTCCCATACCATGTTATGATGGATAATGGTGTCCAATTTTAGGCAGAAACGACAGAGTTATTATAGAAGTATAGGATTGAAAATCATAAGTCTTCACCTTATTGCCCTCAAGCTAATGGAGGAGTAGAAGCGGCTAATAAAAATGTTAAGAAGATTCTATTTAAAATGGACAAAACTTACAAGGATTGGTCTAAGTTTCTTCTTTTTGCTTTATGGGGATATATGACTACAATTATAACTACTATGGGCCAAACACCATTCTCTTTAGTGTATGGTTATGAAGCAGTTTTTCCTATAGAAACTGAAATCAAATCTTTGAGAGTGGTTATGGAAGCTAAAATACCTCAGAATGAATGGGCACAAAAGAGATATAATTATTTAGTATCTCTTGATGAAAGGAGGATTAATGCTTTGTTTCATATTTAGATATATTAGAGAAAGATAGCAAGATCATTTAAAAAGAAGGTTAAGCTTGGAAAGATAAAGGTTGGAGACATAATGTTAAAACAATCTAGAGTAATAGTATTTGATCCATGAGGAAAGTTCAGAACAAATTGGGAAGGATCATATTTAGTCAAGTCGATTCTAGCTAATGGAGCTGCAAAAATATTAGATCTTAAAGGAAATGAGTTCATTGAGCCAATCAACTTGGATCATCTCTAGAAATACTATCTTTAAAAAATAGAAAATAATAGTAGTATAATAGAAATAAAATTATGATGTCTAAAAAACCTAAAAAGGTTAGTCAGACAAAAATTAGGACATTTGCTGTTCAAAAAACTCGTAAAGGGCTGGCAGGCAAAGAAATTAGGGAATAAAAGAAAGCAGATGATCTCGTTGATTAGAAATCCTATAAAGGGCTGGTCAGGCAAAAATTAGGGAAATAAAACTGAGAGAAAAATATTTAGTTAGAAAATCTGAAAGGACTAGCTGATAACATGAGTTATATCATGTCATGTAATAAATGAACTCATTTTGGCCAAATTAATAAAGCAAATTGAAATGAAGTTTTTGTTTGAATATTGCATATCCTATCTTTATTATAAGGCATAATTACTTAAAGGAAAAAACTAAAGCATGGAAAGCCAAAAAACCCAGATCTATGAGATCACTACTTTAAATATGTCTTGGTTTCTTCTTTTGTGATTTATCCTATAACACTTGAGTCCTCTTGTACTTAGCAAATCTAGGTGGCTCTATAGCTTGTATGATAACCCAAGCTTTGTAGTTATCATCAATAGTCACATTGGCATTCAAATGCATGTTTCGCTAGAAGTTCTTATAAGGTCACAAACTCCTAACCTTGTCTAGAAATTCCTGTCTCAAAAGGAAGCCTTTAAAGTTAGTTGGAACAGTGATAATGAACTATGGGCAAGCATACTGATGACAAAGACATGAAGGGGAGAAAAAGGTAGAGAAACATGGCCCAAGAATAGGAACACTATGATCATATAGCTCAATGGTCATGAACTTCAATTTCCACTAAGGGTAAACCCATATGATCTCAGTGTCTGTAATGCCTCTCAAATGGTCAACCCATTATTTTATAGTAAGCTTATCCTTATTCTCCAATGGATGAGACTATAACTGATAAGGTTGATAAGTCAAAGGATTAGCAAGAACGATAAGCAAACTCAGCTTTTCCTGTAGCTAGATCTAAAAAAAAGAGCTCGTTAAGTTGAAAACCCGAAAGGGCAACTTAGGCAAAAGTAAGGGCAAGCCTACTAATTTGAAAACCCAAAAGGGTTACTTAGTCAAAAGTTAAGGCAAATAAAAGACTCTAGTTATGAACCTGAAGGAGAAGTAAACTACCTTGAAAGGCGATTCTGAATTTTGAAGTTGTTTAGTCCTATAATAGTTTAAGCAAGAATAATGAGCATAGAGTTAGCTCCAACTTATACTTGCTCTAAAATACTCACAATTTGTGTGTTAGCATTTCCATATAATAAAAATAACAAAAATTATGCATAAAGACAAAAAGCAATGGTTCTGGTCCAAGCAGCAATGTTCTTATCTTTAGTTCCACAGATAATAATCAGAGAAGATAGATTGATGGTCCTAGGAATGTCAGCATATAGATAGATGTCAGCTAAGGGTAAATCAAAGAACGCTACTGGCTTATCAGGAAACTGCATGGTTAGATTAGGAAGACTAATCATGGTAGTTAAGTCTAATGAGCACCCCTAAGATAGCAATACATTCTTTAATCATTAGGCATAACTCTTGTGCATTGAATCTGAACATGTGGTCCTTAGCATCCCAAAAGGTTACAGTGGCATGCAAAAGTTATTGTCAATATTCAAGTGTTGAAAGGATTTTAGTGACTTGTAATGAAAAGGGAGAAAGTTGTTCTAATTATTTCCATTAAGGCTCTTAAGGAATTTCTTCATCGATTGGAGAAATGCTTGAGTCATAGTTGAAAGTGTAGAGAATGAGGAATAATGCCCTTGTGTGTTCTTTATATAGAGAAGGAAAATGAGTCTATATGAGAAAAGGATTCTATTTGCTCAAGGAATATGGACAAGATGAGATGATGGAATCTAAAAGAGATAAGGATAAATAAACAATTATTAAAGGGATAATATTCATTATTTATCTTTTTTAATTAATTAGTTATTTATTTGACTACTCAGAATTATCCATTGTAAGAAGGATTTTAATGGAAGAAGTTTACTCAAAAGCAGCTACCAGTTCAAGTGATACATAATAGTACTAAAAATAGTGCAGAATCTAGAAAGTAATAGTACTACAGAAATAGTCAAATACAAGCATGCTGAGTGTCAGAAATAAAAATAGTCCTAATAAGTCATTATGGGCTCCTGAATCAGGCCAAGGCCTCAATCCTCCAGTTAAGTCATCATGCATATAAGTATCTAAAGGTCTAGCAGATGAAGTCCTAGCACTATGAGGATCAATGCCAAGTTTGCAAGCTTCTGGTAAAGCATCTCATTCTCATTCTCTAGACCACTGGAATAACTTTACACATATGGGAAATGTCATATCATATACACTTCCTGCATAAAATGCATAATTTTGCATTTTTCAGTGCATATACTTACTTGCCAACTATCTGTGACCTACATAGTAAATAACCTCTGAGATGAGGCAAAATCATATAAATACTCTACCTGTGTTCATTAAACCTATTTTGTAAAATTATATTAACATCCATATCAAGTGTATAGATCATACAAGAAATAAGTCTAATAGACTTACATGAGAAGTATCTAACGAAGAAAAGCTAGGAAGCTAAGCATCGCTTAAGTGCATATACTGCTCAATCGAAGTCTAAACATCAGGAGCCTAATAAAGCATGGACCTGTCTAAAAGAGAGACATCGCCAAGGATAGCACTAATAAAAACCCCCTTATGACTAGTCCTAACATGCTGAGTATAGTGTGTATGACTAAGTCTGGGCTCATATCTCTTAGTATCAGGAGCAGTCTTAGTCCTTTGAGCAATCTTGGTCTCTTCCCCTATTGCCTCAATAGTAGGGGAACCAATCTCCTCAAACTGTAAAATAGAATGAGTAATTTATGGGTTCTAAAAGAATAAATGAAATGATCAAAAGTTACCTCAGCATGGTCAGTAGGAATCTACTCCAAAAGGTTCTAGCAAATGAACTTCCAATAATGGCAAGATCACTCAAGAAAAGTTAAGGTAGCATATCCCTATAGCTCCTCTCTCAGCTCTGAACTCATTACATATGAGCTATGTAACATTGAAGGAGGGATATCAGAAGGAATATGACATTGTGAAGGTCTAGAAAACCAGCGATATATTCGCTCCCTTAGATACCACATCTGAAAACCATATACATGGAGTAAAATCCTTATGGATGCAAGACATACTACTCCAGGCATAAAATCGTATTTATGGATGTCATCAACTCCCTCCATCCTATCAGAATTAATCTATAAATTATGTTAATTAAGTTTAAACTTGCATTATAAAATATTAATGATTTTATTTTCTTACCAAGTGCCACTCAATGTAGTTTATCTTATCACAATAGGTTTGAAGAATTTTTTTGACACTGGCTAGACAAGAAGAACCCTATATTTGCATTAGAGGGAGACTCCTGTTGGAGCTGATAGCATTGAAGCCTTAGATCAGCCAGATCTTTATACTCCTAATCTAGAAAAGAAAAAAATAAATCAATAAATAATAAAAAAATATGAAGATGAAGAATGTACATATAGGACGTGCCAAAAGCCACACATCGTGACAATACCTCGATAGACAGTATCCAGTCTATAGTAAAGATAGGCTAATGCAGCGGATCCCAATCAATAGTGGCAACTCGATCTAAGTCACAAAAGGAGCCGAGTAAAGCAATGCTGACCTCATGACTAGTTTCGCAGAAAAGAGTCACGCCTAGCAGTATAAGGATAAGACACCTCACATTCCAAGCAATCTGACAGGAAGTAGCAATAGGTAGACATATGAATCCCTCGATCAAAGATGAAAGGACCACATTTTTCTGATTCTTCTAGATTGGGATGAAACCAATCAAGTTACACATGTACTGACTCCGTGCATCTTTAGGAAGACTGCAATAACTGATGTTGAAAGAAATAAGAGTTCCTCCGAAGGCAATCCCAGTGATGGTAGAAAAGCTCATAGGAGAAATAGTCCATTCCCCTAAGCGAGTGTGAAAAGTATGGGTGGTGTTCATCCACTTTTCAATAAAAGCAAATAGAGAATAGCGGTCATATTAGCCCTGAACTATCAGAAGCACAATGATGAATTGTCCAAAACTTGAGGCCTAAATCAGCTGTGCCATATTCACTCACAACCTATGAAATAATTCCTAAGTTATGTGAAAACAGCCTGTAAATTTCATTAGTCGTTGGGTGAAATTGAAGAATAAAAAGAATGAATAAAATAAATAAATAATAAAAAATTTAAAAATTGATAAAAAAAATGGAATGCCTATTGGCATTACATAATGCTGATTAACATTACATAATGTCAATCGACATTAGGCAATGCCGATAAAAAATTTAGGTTGGCAATTGAAAATCTAGACACTTGATCAGGATTTTAGACATTTGATCGGATATATAACAAATTCAAGCTAAAATTTTCATATTTTCAAGGTTTAATTTCAAAATTTCATGCATTTTCAACCAATTTCTAATTTAATTTCAATAATGTACATACTAATTTGTATTTTGAAATTGATTCTGAGTACTAACTTTATAAATAATTTTTTGCCAAAATAAATAGAAATAAAGAAATATTACCTCATTACTTACATATGCCAAAATAATTACATATGCATACCTGTGGAGATATAGATAAGTCAAAGGGAGGATGGTGGAGCCTTCTCAATGTCCAAGACTATTCTGATGGAAATGGGGAGACAGAATAAATGAATCAACTAGAATTTCTACTTCCCTATGTAGTCTACTTCTCGAGGTAGCCTTAGGATCTGATGGATTGAAAATCAAATGTTAGATGATCAAGTAATCAAAGAAAAAATCAATGCAAAGAGAAAATGAAAGGAAAAGAAAATGAAGATGAAAGGATAAATGGAATGTGACATGCAAAAGTGAAGTATATAGAAACCATCCTTTTTTAAACCAAATACACGTTGCATGAATGAATACATAAGTTGATGTATATTCCCTAGCATGCAAATTTCCAAAATCTGAGAATTATTTGAATTCACATCCAAAGTGGTACAGAATTTAGTGATCAACTCAACATAAGTATCTTCATTCATAGACTTAAATTTTTTCAATACATAAATTATCAACATTTGAGTAAAAGAATCATTTATACCTATATCATTAAGAAGAGAATCAGGAATATACTTACAACCTATGATTTCTCATAACCTAATGGTGGTGAATTTAGCACCCTTCTCTTATGAAAGGATGGAAAATTTGGCCTTGTAAGTAAGTGAAAGGTTCTCTTCCTATTGATGCTCTTCTTAAATATATGGCCTTTTAGATGATAAACCCCTTGTTTTACCCATCTTTAAAAGCAACAATGTTATAGTAATAAAAGTAGTAATGTGTAAAGAAAATGAAGAAGATAAGAAGAATAATGGGTAAGGTGTAAAAATAGGAAATCAAATGTGTAGAGAAAATGAAAAGAAAAGAAAATAATGGAAAGGAAATAATGGGATTCAATTAGGTTAAGGAGAATATAAAAAGGCAAGTGTGAGTTAAAGAAGAAAATGGTAAGACAATGAAGAAGAAGAAAACAAATTTATAAAGTGAATGAAGAAAATGCTCGAGGATTTGAGAGAAGTGTGTAGAAATAGTAGTAAGTGTAGGTAGAGAATAAAAAATGTGAGTCAACTGAGATGTTTATATAGGTGTTAGGCTAGGGTGTAAGTTGATAGTGAAAGGTCATGACTTTTCTTATAAAGGGACATGACTTTCCAATTTTAGCATATTTTTAAGAGTTGGTTATAGCAAAAAGAAAAAAGACACTAAACTGAAAAAAAAAATGACAAAAAGAAATGTGAAGGAAATATATCAAACAATATAAAAACAATACAAGAAAAATACTTAAAATAAAAAGTTGGAAATGAAGAAATATTGTAAGAGAGTACGAGTCAGTACCATGATAACTCAGCACTATTTGGCTCTATAACGAGTTGATACCATTATGATGACTCGACATGGAGTAATGTTCAAAGGGGTGACTTGCCATGGCATATGTGATTACTCATCATGCCTTAATCTTTGTAATGATTTGGCACCATAGTGATGACTCGGCAATGAGACTAAGTGACAATAATTCAAATTATACTTGATTAACTATGAGTGACCTTTTGCTTTGGTGTGTCTAGTTTTCAGTTTTGAGGCGTGTTTCTGAGGGACACAAAAATTTTACTGAATAGGGACAAAAGATTGGTCTTAAGAGGAACGAGATGCTTTATTTTTTTATTTTGTGGAGTTACCACCTAATTTTTAGAAATTCAGGAAAGGAAAAGGACAACATCATATCACTCAGTGAGTATTGCTAGTAGCAGAGATTTCTACATTTGGGGGATCGCATCTAGTTTTTGACTATTTCTCATTATATGATGCTTAACGTATAACTACTACAAAACCCTAGTTTCGATAATGATAATTTGTATAGCATTCACATAATTCATCAGTTAATGGAAGATAATAAAGCTGAAGATATTATTATTACATCACTTTCCTAATAAAAAAATATATATAAAAGGAAAAATAGATTGCAAAAAAGTAAATATAATTTGGAAATGATGAATCTGCAAGGTAAATGCGACCATTCACATATCTTACTCAATCATATGAATAATGGGATAAGTAATGGATACTCAATCACTTGAAAGAGTAAGCAAGACATAGATGATCATGCATGTTCGCAGTGATTATTTATGCTATGATGATATATGAGGATAATATAGGGGATCCAAGATGTCATCATTGGACTAGAAACATGATGACTATATTCTGGGATATGAACATTTCACATTATTGATATTTACAATGTGATTCCATATTTCAAAACTAGAGGATGCATAATGATAATATGAAATGACCATAATAAAGTATAGATTATTCATATAACATGCAAAGTTGCCAGTCTCATCACACAAGCAAAACAATATTCCTAAATGCTGGCGATAATAAAATAAATGTGTGATCCTTAGATTCAACTGAGCTTGTGTGGGTTCTGTAGATTTAACTTCAAGGGATTATCAAGCTTTCCTAATCAAAAAGTTCAAAATGACAATAGAATGATGCCAATTTGTATATCTTTGAAGCATGCTTTGACAAAAATGAGGCTTGGTTTGGTGAAAAAGGGATATAATCACTTAAGAAAAAGGCAGTGGGAGAGCAAAAACTATCTAGAAAGGGTTTCAAATGCCTTCAATCTAACAGATTTTTGAGTGTGTGTGTGTTTCCACTTGCTCCCCTCTCTAAAATGGGTGTGGGGGTGTCTATTTGTAATTAAAAATATGTGGAATAGGGGGTATATGTGTGGTCACTCATGCATCCTTAGGACAGAGCATGTGACCACACGAAATGCATATGACTGCAAACAATTTGGGGCTTCCACGAGCTTTTTCAAGGTTGGTTCCTAGTATTTTTAGGCCTTCTAGATGTTTTTTTAACTCCATTTTGTCAAATTCACCCTCAATTTTAGTTCGTGACACTTAAGGGTGCTTACAAACACTTATAAGTGATACATGCTAATCCTTGGGTTGTTTTGCACTATTTTAGGACCACTTTCAGAGGTTTTAGAGCCTTTCGGATGTGTTTATGAAGCCCCTTTTCTCTAATTTGATCTTAATTTTAGCACATGACACCTAGGGATATTTATAGCTCTACACGCACTTTTGAGCGACACGTACTGATCCTCAAGTTATTGGACCATTCCGAGAACACTTTCGAAAGTTTTGGAGCCTTATGGACATGTTTTTTGAGTCCATTTTATCAAAATTAATTTATGTTTTTTCACAAATTTGGGT
This sequence comes from Mallotus nudiflorus, assembly GCA_947683625.1. Lineage (NCBI taxonomy): Eukaryota > Viridiplantae > Streptophyta > Magnoliopsida > Malpighiales > Euphorbiaceae > Mallotus > Mallotus nudiflorus. The sequence continues at coordinate 12,096,579 of CANTUR010000009.1, forward strand.
CCCAGTCTAACAAAATGAACACCAGTCAAACAAGTTAAGTGTATTAAAAAAGGAATTCTCGAAATAAGCTTTTTATTGCTCTAATAATTCATATTTCATAAGGTTAGAGCACAACTTTATGGCTTGATGATTGATTTTGCACATTGGTGGGGTCAATTAGTTTTTTAAGCTTGCACACTTTAGAAGAGTTATGAACGAGCATACTCTAGTCATCTTAAAGGTTTGTTTTATCACTGGATCTTTTTGGGGACAAAGAAATTTTAGGTATGACATTAACCTAATTCAAATTTATGTTATTTGATTGAAATAGAATATGTATAAAAAAAACATCAAAGGAGAATAAGAATTTGTAAAAGAATATGAAAAAAGGGATTAATATAAATTTAAATGATTTTAATAAAATAAACACTAATTAAATTTTAAAAACTACTAGTATTAAAATGATGTACAAGAAAATTCAAATATAATACAATGACATAAACTATATCAAAATAAAGAAGATGTGTAAATATTAATTTATTAAATTTATCGGTCTATAGCTTGGCCTTAATGAAATTAGGTGTACAGAGAGATTGACTGGCCTAATTGATTACTTCACCAATCAAATATGGCTTGAGACGATGGCCATTAACTTTTTAGATAATTTAATAACTTTTTAGACGATGGCTTGAGACGATTTCCCCTTCTTATTAGATAATTTTTATAGTACATAAGGATCAACTTTAACAACCTTAAAAGGACACAACCATTATGACTACAACTTTCCCAAAAACAATTTCAATCTTGAAATATAAAGTAGAATAAACTAACCTTCATGAAATTACTTCTTAAATAAATGCTTATCATGCCACAACTTGGTGCGATCTTTATACAATTTTGCATTCTTATAAGCATTCATTCTTAACTTATCCAATTCATTAAGTTGAAGTAGTCTCTTCCTATCATCCTTCTTTAAATCAAAATTAAGAGTCCAAGTTGCCCAATATGCCTTATGCTTTAGTTCAACTGGTAAATAATAAAACTTTTAGTATAACAATTAGTAAGGAGTAAGGCCAATTATGGTTTGAAAGGCTGTCCTATATACCCACAATGCATCATCTAATTTCAATGCATAATCCTTTCTTAAAAAAGACAACATTTTCTCAAGAACCTAATTTATCTCTCTATTACTAACCTCAACCTACCCACTTGTTTATGGGTGATATGGGTGGCAATCTTATGGGTTGCCCTATACTTTTTCAAAAGGGCCTCTATTAAATTATTGCAAAAGTGTGAACCTTCATCATTAATCAATGCTCTAGGAGTGCCAAACCTAGGAAAATTACTTTCTTAAGCATTTTCTTGACAACCTTACATCATTAATAATGGTTGGTATTGCTTTCACCCATTTTGAAACATAGTCAACCATAACCAAGATATACTTATAGCCTAAAGAACTAGGAAATAGACCTATGAAATCTATACCCCAAACAATAAAGAGCTTAACTTCAAGGATTCCTTTCAAGGGCATCTCATGTTTCTTAGAAATGTTACCCATTCCTTGACACCTATCACATGTAAGCATAAATTCTCTAAAATCTTTAAGTAAATTAGGTCACCAAAAACTAGATTGTAGTACCTTAGATTTTGTCTTTGATGCTCTAAAGTGTTCACTAACTTCCAATGAATGATAATGTTGTAACACATTTTAAACTTTATCTTGAGGAATGCACTTTCAAATCAAACCATTTACACATCTCTTGTAAAGCAAAGTCTCCTCCTAACAGTAGAATTTACCATCATGCAAGAATTTCTTCCTTTGTTGATAATCCATTCTATAAGAAAGAATACCACTCATAAGATAATTAGCAATATCTCAAACCATGGAAGTTCTTTTGATGCTAGACTAAGTAAATGTTCACTGTGAAATGTCTTATTAATTAGCACACCATCATCATATTTCTTTAACCCTTTTTGATCGAGCTATGATAAATGATCCACAACAAAGTCTTCACTTCCTTTCTTATCCCTCACTTCCTAATCAAAATCTTAAAGCATTAAAATCCACCTTAGAAGCCTAGGCTTTACATCCTTATTGCTTAAAAGATACTTAAGAGTAGCATGGTCTAAATACATAATAACCCTCTGCCTTATAAGATAAGTTTTAAACATGTCAAATGCATAAACAATAACAAGCAACTCCTTTTCGATAACGGTATAGTTGATTTGAGCATCATTAAGTAGTTTGTTAGTATAGTAAATAGCATATTCCTTTTACCCAAAACAACCCCCACTATAAAGTTACTTGCATCACATATAATTTCAAATGGTTACTTCTAATTAGGTAGTTGCAAAATAGGTGTTGAAGCCTTTTTTAATGTTTCAAATGCATCAAAATATACTTCATCAAATTTAAAAATAACATCCTTAGCCAGTAGTTTGCATAATGGCTTAGCTTTTTTAGAGAAGTCATTAATGAATCTTCTATAAAAACCCACATATCCCAGAAAGCTTCTTAAATCTTTTACAGACTTTGAGGGTGGCTTAGTAATCACTTTTATCTTTGCCTTCTCGATTTCAATGCCTCTTCTTGATACCAAGTGTCCAAGAACTATAACTTCTTATGCCATGAAGTGACATTTTTCCCAATTCAAAGCCAAACCATGCTCAATACACATGTCAAGAACTATAGAGAGATTGTGATATAATGGGAAAAATTAGTACCATACATACTGAAGTCATCTATAAAAACCTCTACATAATCATCAAGTAAATCACTAAATATTGAAAACATGCATCTTTAAAAAGTTGCAGGTGCATTGCATAAACCAAAAGGCATGTGCCTAAAAGCAAATGTACTATATGGACATGTAAAAGTAATCTTAGCTTAGTCTTCATAATGAATAGGAATTTAATAAAACCAATAAGTCCATCTAAATAACAAAAATAATAAAAGTTGGCTAGTCTCTCAAGAACTTATTAATAAAAGGTAATAGAAAGTGATCTTTCCTAGTTGCTTTATTTAAATTTCTTTAGTTAATATACAAAATCCATCCCATGATAGTTCTAGCAGCTATTAAGTCATTAGACTCATTTCTTTAAAACAACTTGAACGGGGCCTCACCCATTTACTATCACTAATGGAATATATGATTCCATTATCAAGCAACTTAGTTACTTCCTTCCCTACCACCTCCTTAAGAGTTAGATTTAGCCATTTTTGACCTTCAATGGAAGGCTTGGCATTATCCTCTAAAAGGATTCTATACATACACACATTAGGGCCAATAGCTTTTAAATCATTTATATAATAACTAATAACACTCTTATGATTAAGCAATACATCACATAAACCAACAACATTATTTCTAGGTAAAGAAGATTTCACAATAAAAAGAAATTTAAAGTTAGTGTTAAGAAATTCATATATTAGATTCAATGGTAAAGGCTTGAGCTCTAGCTTCACTCTTTATTTGGTGAAGTAGCCTTTAAATCTTTCTCCTTCCTTAAAGGTTTAAACCTTAAAGTTCTATGAGGAGGAAGGTATGGAGTTGTCTCCACAAGTCTTATATTAGCTTCTCGCACCATGTATGGCTCAATAGGATCTTGCCTCAAACATTTATATATTACTTATTTGATGCATTCATCAATAGAGTCAATTTTGCTTGCCACTTCCACTCATGTAGACTTCATTATTTTGAACATATCAAATTCCATATGCTCATTGCACACTTCCAATGTAATCTTTCCTCTGTTCATGTCAATAATTGCTCCTATTATCATAAAAAGGGTATCTGAAAAAAATTAGGATTTTAAGATCTTCCTCCATTTCTAATACAATAAAATTAGCTGGTATCACAAGCTTTCCCACATTTATTGGAACATTTTTAAGAATGCTAAATGGATATTTAATAGATTTGTATGCCTTGGAAATACATATATTCATAGACTTAAGTTGCTCCAAATCAAGCCTTTTATAAATGAGGTAAGGCATAAGGCTAATACTAGCACTAATATCACATAAATCATTATCAAAATATGTACCTCCAATCACATAAGGAATAGTGAAGTAGTCAGGATCCTTTGGCTTTGGCAGCGATTTGGAATACATTACCTTAGATTCTTCAACAAGAGAAACTAACCCATAATCTTCAAGCTTGTTATTGTGGCTAATGATATCCTTAAGAAATTTACCCCATGTTGACATATCTCTAATGTCATCCATAATTGGTATGGTAATAGTAATTTCTTTAAGATTCTTAAGGAATTTGAGAAATTATTTATCCAAACTATGCCTTACAAATTTTTTAGGGAAAGGAAGTGTTTGAAATCTACCTTAGGTTCATCTTCCTTAAGTGGTATGGCATCTCCCTTTTTACCCTTCTTTGTACCCTCAAAATTATCTTTATTACTAAAATCCAATTCTTCAGTTTCTACCTCATCATCAATAACCACTCTCTTATTTTTACTAGCATTCCTTTCAATCTTTTTAGCATTCTTCAAAGTAATTTCTAAATAAGTCTCCTTTGGTACAAACTTCGATTGGCTAGGAAGCTTTCCTAAAGGTTTAGTGTTGGTGGAAGAGGCCTGTTGGGCAATTTGATTTTCAAGAATTTAGTTATGAGTAGCAAGTTATTTGAGCTTAGAGCTAAGTTGCTTAAATTGCTCCTCATTTTGTTTGTTAATAGACATTTGTTGGTTAACAAATTATTCCATAAAAGCTTCTAGTTTGGTTTTGGGTTAGGTTGGAGTAAATGTTTATTGTTTAATGGGAAATCCATGTGGATTTTGGGGTTTGGTGCTTAGGTTAAATGGAGGTTTAATTGAGAGGATGAATTTGACCATGAAAATCTGGGGTGGTTTCTCCATTTGGGGTTATAAGTATTGGAGTTAAGCCCCATTCTTTGATTAAAAGCTCCTTTCACATAGCTTATGTCCTTATTATTATTCACATTACATTGAGAATATGAATGAGATTTTCCATAAAACTCATAAACAACAATAGTACATCCCAAAGAATTAATTTATGATTTACTTACAAATTTGGTTAGAGTCTTTACCTTTGCAACTAATAGGTTAATGGTGTTAAGCTCTAAAAATTCCCTTACGTTTGCCATTGTTGGTTCATCACCCTTGTATCCTTGAGATGCAAGTTCTTCAAGTAGAGTAACAACTTCTTTAGTCATTTTATCCACCCATTTTCCATCGGAAGCTACATTAACAATGTTCCTATTCTCATCTATCAAGCCTTTATAGAAAATTTGAGGGATTATCCAATCAGATAAGCTAAGATAAGGAAATTGCCTTTAAAGTTCCTTAAATATCTCTTAAGCTAAATATATTGTCCCACTTCCATTTTGCTTGAAATTTGTAATCTCACTATAAAACCTGGCTATCTTTTATGGTGGAAAGTATTTATGAAGGAAAGCTTGCTTTAATTGGTCCTATATTATGATTGATTCACTTGGCATACTAACAAGCCAAAGTTATGCATTATTCTTAACTAAAAATGGGAAAATTCTGAGTTTTATTGCATAATCAATCACACTATTGATTTTAAAGGTTGCACACACATTGAGGAAAGTCAATATATGAGGATAATGGTCCACTCCTTGTAAAACTCCAAATTGATTATTTTGCACCATTTAAATAATGTTTGGCATAATTTCAAAGTTATTATTAGCAATGGTTGGGGCTATAATCCCACCAAAACTGCTTGAGATGTCGAGCATAGCAAAATTGCCTAATGTTCTTCTTTCTGGTTTAAACATAATATTCAATTCCCTTTGATTCACTCTTTTATGGCATTGCTCCCTATCTAAATCATGTAAAGTCAATTCAATTTTAGGATTAAAGTTGAGAGTATTGTTACTAGCACTTCTAGTAAGCATCATATAGAGAAAAATTCAAAATCAATAAATAAATTCTAATGCAACTTAAAACAATTCACAATTAAGTAAATAACAAATTATAAAAGCAAATATAAACTAAAACCTAAAACAACTTTTTTCTACCCTAAGTTAATAAAAATCTCTAAAAAATTTCTCGGGAATGGCGCCAAAATTTTGTGCGGTTCAAATTAATACCCTATTCTCCAAGACTTAGTATAGAGTAACTAGAGTGTCAAACACTTAGGAATTCGGAGTAAATTTTATACAACTAAGCAAATACTCAGTTGGATAGCCAAATGATATTAAAATAATATTAATTTATTCTAACTAACTTAAAGTTTCTAATCTTTAAGTACACAAACTAAATAAACTAACTAATAATGATTTTAAGCAATGTCTGTTAGAATTAGAAATAAGAATTAATCAAGAACTTTAAAAGTCAACAATACATAAAATTTCATGCATTTATTGGAGAGTAATACCAATGATCCTTAAAAGCAATTCTTATTGTCAATTAAGGTATTTTCATTTAGAGTCCACACACACTCTCATGAAATTACAAAGATAAACAAAAATCATCAAGTTCTGTGCTATTTGTTTATCCCCTTAAAGTGAATTTCTTGACTCCAAGTAATTTTCTAACCTTTAAGTAATTTCAATTGCTATTCCACCAAATTATCCCAATTCTCATTGTAAATAATTAATTAAGATCAATCATACATAACATAATTCAAAACTCAATTAAAACTAAATCCATTATGGATTATAAAAGATAAAAATGTAGTTCATAGATTAATTCATCACTGTAGTACCACATAAAAAGACTTATCCATAATACATAGTGCTCAATATCAAGGAACAACAAAGAAGTATTATAAATATTAAATAACTAAAATAGAATAAGGGAGAAAAGATTGTATTAATAAAGCCCTTTAATGCACTCCAAGAAGTTACTTGATTATGGTAGATCCTGTTGATATCTTCCTTCAATTCCTTAGATATATCTTTAAACACTAAGTACTTCAACTCTTTCAATAATAAAACTAATAATGCTATAAATTCTTAATACAATACTAATGTTTTTCAATGCCTAAAATAGAGCCAATCTTCATGTATTTATAAGCTTCTTCGCATCTTAATTTGTGCTTCTTCAAATGGGTGTAAAAATGAAAAGGTAAGATGAAGAGGTGTATTAGCATTGAGTGATCACAACTATGCTAAATCAACATAAGATATCTCTAGTATGACTTAGCATGATGTGATGAGTTGGCATGGGCTCTTCTTTCATTGTACAGTTGGTAATGAGTTGGCGTAGGCATATTGAGTCGACACCAACACTTGCTATCATGACTCAATAGTAATGTGCTAAGTTAGCACCCTTTTCTAGAGCCTCACTTCAACTTTGCTTGTATCATACTTTATTTAACTCTATCCAAGTTCATTTTTGTGCATGCATTAAGCTTAAAAACACCTATAAAACACACAAAAATCAGTATAAGGACAACATAAGCAAAAGAAATAAAAATATTATAGCATAATTAAATAAACACAACCAAACATAATAAAACTAAATAAAATTAAACCATAACTAGCCTAAAGAACTATGCTTATTTGCATTACAATAGTATGTTGAGTCTCTGTGGCTCCCTAAAGACATCCAATGCTGGACGAAGGAAGACAAGGAGTAGCTATACAACTCCATGATAGGACACTCATTGGATGTAATTATTTGCCACTTCATTTGATAAGTACTAGTATTGATGATGATTCTATCTTTTCTTTTAGATGACTCAAGCTTTATTGCTAGCTAAGGACAACTATTATTATCTCAAGAACTAGTACAACCTAAAAGAGACAGAGGTTATCACTATAGCTATTTACTTTAAAAAGGGACTAGATAAGACAAATGTGGCACTACAACTTTGCCAAACCAAGCATGTTAAAATGAGATCTAAGGCTAAGGTGAGCCAAAAGAGGGTGGAAGAGCTAGAGCATAATCAAGCCCAACTTACATAAAAAAATTAAAGGGTTAGACTCCTAAATTATGGCATTGAATAAAAGACTTATGGTGGTAGAGAAATCTCATAAGGATGATAAGAAAAGTTACCAGAATATGGTCATGGGGTTTCTTAAGGCTTACGAGTATAAGTATCAGAGGATCTTGCTCACTCAACACCTGAATCTAGACTTTTCAGACTTAGATAGAAAAACACCTACTGATCTGGTTAGGGTTACTACCAAAGAATATGCTCTGAGTAAGCCTTCTTCCAGGAAGTTGAAGAATCCTAAAATTTCAACTAAGTTTACTAATGAGAAATCATCTTTCTAGCAACTAGGGGTTTCGAGGCCTACTAAGGAGAGCCCTATTGGTGCTATCTCCACTATATCTAATCTAGCTTATGTGTCTGAGTCTCAAAATATGAGTCTTCCTTCTACTGAGCTTCCTAATACTAGATTGTAAATTACTTAGCCAATAATTATTTTTTTAATACAATACTCTATAATTCAATATTTATGAAGATAAATGAAACTCTATAATTCAATATTTATGAAGATAAATGAAGTAGTTTATTCCCCAATATTAAGAGTACATTTTATTAATAATATTTCCAAAAACTATCAAAATTTTAGTATCAGGGAAATTCTTTTCCCTATTTATCCTTCATCTTGTATGCCCTTTAGTCATTTTTTTAGTGACTTAGTAAGGACCTTCCCAATTAGGTCTGAGCGTGCCTATGCTGAAGTTGCCTTTGTTGATGTCAACCCTTCTAAGTATCCAATCTTTGACCTTAAACTATTTTAGCCAAATGTGTCAGTTATGATATTCCATGATCCCTTTTCTCTAGGCTTCTACTACCATGGGTGCCTGCTCTTGCATTTCATCAATTAGGTCTTAATATATCTGAGCATTAATGTTGTTGACTTTGTGATCTAGATTCTTATTTACCCAGTAGCTTGCTGATCTAATCTCCATTGGGATTACCGCATCCATTCCATAAGTTAATCTAAAAGGCATTTCCCTTATGAAAGTTCTAAACATATTTCTATATGCCCAAATGACATTTTTGAGTTCGTTAACTTAGTTCCCCTTCTTTTCATCTAATATTTTCTTTAGCCCTTACATAATGATCTTTATGGTGACTTTCTTCTAACTATTTATTTATTGATAAGTTATTAAAGTAATTTGGAGCTTTATTTTAATATTTAAATAGAACTTTATAAATTTCTCATTGTCAAACTACTTGCCATTATCTGTTATCAGGGTGTGTGGTATTCTGAATCTGTAGATGATTTCTTTCTAAAAAAAGTGTTGGATTCGAGCCTCAATGATGGTTAGTACAACTTTGACTTCTATCCACATGGTAAAGTGATCTATGGCCATAATCAAGAACTTTTTATAGGAGCTTAAATTAGGAAATGGGCTTAAGATGTCCATTCCCCATATTGCAAAAGGCTAAGGACTCCTAATTGGATGCTGACAATTATAAGGCTTATGGCTGAGGTGAGCAAACTGTTGACATTTGTGGCATTCTTAATCCAATTTTTTAGCATCTTGGGATATGGTAGGACAATAGTAACCTTAGAGCAATACTTTTCTTATCAATGATTGATGGGATTCATAGGCTCCATAAATTCTTCCATGAATTTCTCTAAGCATATAATTTCCTCTTTTTGGTGATACACACTTACACCATAGATGTGAGAGAAACCTTATGTAGAGTTCTTGTGGTGCATGGAGCAGTGTGCAACTTTTATTTTCAACTTCTAAGCTTTTAACTTATCTTGTGGAAGTATCCCATGCCCGAGATATTGAATGATTAGTTTCATCCATTATGCTACTTCATGTATTTCCATGATCTCTGCTTCCTTGGTGCTTGGCTTTATTAATTCCTTAATAAACTCAAGTTCTTTGAATGTCTAACCATATTTTGCTATTAATTTGGCTAATGAATCTACCTTTGGGTTTTTTCTTCTAGGGATTTAGATGATTTCCCATTGTCCCCTTGTTCGAGCTTCTTTAGGAGCTTTCTAACTTTCTCAACATATTTGGTGATTCTCAGGTCTTTGATTTTGTGCTTTTTATATTAGCCTTGATGATTTCACTTATGTAGTTAAGTGTTCTTACTTTCCTAAGCAAGCCTTTATAAGAGGTGAAGTTGTCAATTTTGCATTCTGCTTGATTTAGGTGAGGTTATGATCTTGTTGGCATGGGGTAGAATGTCCACCACAAGTTGAAGAATCTCAAGAGGTGGAAGAGGAAGAGGACCCAAAGGAATTTTCTAATTTCACACAATTTGGTGATGTTCAATTACTAACTTATTTTATATAGGGTGACCCTAGTGGTTCTTTAAGTAGACATTCTCATATTTGGAACCAAATCCTTAATAATCAAATTGCCATATAGTCTCAACTGAATGTGATGGAGAGTAGGAACCAATAATGCGATCACCGACAAGGAAAATGGAGTACAAGTTAAATCAATTCTTTGACTATTCTGGTTACAACATCGAGTCACAACCACCAAGCCCTTCAGATGACTAAGGGAGTATTACTTTCCTTTCCTTAGTTTACTATTATCACATTGGGGATAATGTGTATCTTTAAGTGTAGGGGAAGGGATATTATTAGTAGTGAATGTTTATGTGTGCATTTTATTTTATGCATTTGTGTGTTTATGCTACATTTTGCATCATCTATTCTTCTCCTATATCTAATAAGTAGCTATCTTATAAGTTTTTTTTCTTTTAATTGAGGTTAAGTTTTCCAAGTTGATAATTAACTTTTTATGCTCAATTAGTAGAATTTTAAAGTTTCATTTACTATAAGTTTTAAGTTCTTACTTTTTTTCTTTTTTTATTATTTCTAAAATCTAGAGTGTTTAGTTAGCTTACTAACTATGCTTAAGGCTAGGATGGTAAAGATTTAAGCTTAGGTTTTGAAAAATTGAGTAGCCTTTAGGAAACTAAAGCCATAATACATGTGAAACTCGCTTTTCAATAATGGATGAGGACTAATATTATCTAAAGAAAAAAAAAGAAAAATTTTTATTGACGTGATGTAACTCAAGTAAGGTGTGTGTAATTGAGCATGCTATTTAGTTACACTCATTAAGAAAGAATGCGCAACGTCATAAGTAGATGCATTTCTAGTGATGTGCAATTAAGTGTCCTCCTTAGTTACATTCATTTAGAATGAATGCATCTAATATATATATATATATATATATATATATATATGAGTTTATGCACATGCTTAATTTTATGTCAAGGTTACTTTTGTTCCTAAAAACCCTAAGTTTGAAGAGTGACCATTTTGGCTAAGTAGCTTGGTTAGTACTTTGAACTAGTATTTGTTTATATTTTATTCTTAATAGATTGAGATAAGTCATCAAATTTATTGCTTATGCTTTGAAACTTGTTTTTATTTATCACTATTGAGCATTGGAAATTTAATTATTAAACTATCTTTTTCTAACTTCTTTCACGATTAAAATGACTTGTTAAGGTAGCTACATTTATTATGGAGAAGATTTAAATTTTATTAACTTTTCAACTTGGATATTTATTTCTTACTTGAGAGCAAGTAATGTCTAAGTATTGGGGGAGTTTGTTATGATGCAAAATAACATAGTCAATTAAGGTAGTTATGCTTTACATTTTCTTTAATTTAGCTATGTTTGTTTAATTATTGCGTTATTTTTCTTTATCTTCATTTTTCTCAATTTAATTTCCTTGACCTTAATTCATACATAGAAGTATATTAGAGAGTCTTTAGACTAAGAAAGGATTAAGAAAGACCAATAAAGGGTATTAAAGAGTCTTTATCTCGTTATGAAATTTTTTTTTTCAATCATATATATATGATTGAAAAAAAATTTAAAGGGCAATAATGGGCACAAGTCGGCACCAATGTGCCAACTCAACATGAAGACTTCCTATAATGAGTCAACATGATTTGATGGCTCGACATGCGGACTGTTTGTAATGAGTCATCATAATGTGACAACTCGATACTATAGGTTACTGTTATAAGTCAACAACTTGGTACCAACTCAGCACACATGAATATTGTGTATAGATATATAATTGATAATATAAACTAAAATAAAAAAAGTAAATATAATTGAATTAAATTAAAAGAAAATGACATGTATATGTGTTATGCAATTAGTCAATATATACAAAATATATATACAAAATATTGACTAAGTTGGAAGGAAATTAAATTCAAGAACTAAACTAAAAATAAATAAAAGTATGAATACTAAAATGTGGTCCAAATAAATCAAAATGGTATTAAACATTAAAAGAAAATTAATATAAAAAAATTAAAATAGATAGTACCTTTCTATACTTAATGGTCTATAGCTCGACCGTACCTTATTCATTTTTTTGTGGAAATAGAGAGAGGGATTTGATTTGATCAATTGCTTCACCAATCAAATAAGGCTTAAGATGGTGACCATTAACTTTGAAAACTTCCCCTTTTTCATTAGCAATGTGAATTGCACCATAGGGGTAAACCTTGATAGGACCCGACCATCTTGACTTTAACTTTCCAAGAAATAATTTATGTCTTGAATTGTAAAGTAAAACAAGCTCACCCTTAAGAAATTGCTTCTTCAATGAATGCTTATCACACCATTGCTTGGTACGATCTTTATACAATTTCACATTCTCATAAGCATTGATTTATAACTCATCTAATTCATTAAGTTAAAGTAGCCTTTTGCTTCCTACCTTTTTCAAATCAAAATTCAAGGCCCTTATTGCTAATATGCCTTATGCATAAGTTCCATAAGTAAGTTATAAGAATTCCTATAGATTAATTAGTAGGGTGTAAAGCCAATTGGGGTTTTGAAAGTTGTCCTATATGCCCATAAAGAATCATTAAGATTTAATGCCCAATCCTCTCTTGAAGAAGACACCGTTTTCTCTAAAATCCATTTAATCTCTCTATTGCTCACCTCAACCTACCCACTAGTTTGTGGGTGATATGGAGTAGCTATTTTTTTTGGTTACCCTATGCTTCTTCAAAAGAGCCTTTATTACATTATTATAGAAATGTGAACCTCCATCACTTATCTATGCTCTAGAAGTACCAAACCTTGGAAAAATCAATTTCTTGAGCATCTTCTTTACAACCTTTGCATAATTAGTAATGGTTGGTATTGCTTCTACACATTTTGAGATATAGTCAACCATAACTAAGATGCACTTGTAGCCTAAAGAGCTAGGAAATGGACCTATAAAATCTATGCCCTAAACAACAAAGAGCTCAACTTTAAGAATTCCTTTTAAAGGCATCTCATATTTTCTAGAAATCTTACCCATTCTTTAACACCTTCACATGTAAGCACAAATTCTCTAGCAACTTTGAATAAAATAGGCTATAAAAAACTAGATTGAAGTACTTTAGATGTAGTCTTTGATGCTCCAAGGTGTCCACCCACATTCAAATAATGACAATGTCTTAAAACATCTTGAACTTCATCTTAAGGAATGCATCTTTTAATCAAATCATCTGCATATCTTTTATAAAGCAATGGCTCCTCCCAATAGTATAATTTACTATCATGCAAGAATTTCTTCCTTTGTCTATAATCCAACTCATAAGGAAGAACACACTAACAAGATAATTGGCAATATCTACAAACCGTGGAATATCCTTTGATGTTATACTAAAAAGATGTTCACTATGAAAATTCTTAATAATCGACATACCATCACCATTCCTCTTTAATTCCTCTTGATCTATCCTTAATAGATGTTCTGCAATAAGGTTTTCACTGCCTTTCTTATCTCTCACTTCCTAATCAACTCTTGAAGCATTAAAATCCACCTTAAAAGCCTTAGTTTTACATCTTTCTTACTTATAAGATACTTGGGAGCAGCATAGTTTGAATAAACAAATACTTTTTGTCCTATAAGGTACACTATAAACTTATCAAATGCATAAACAATAGCAAGCAACTCTTTCTCTATAGTGGTGTAGTTAATTTGAATCACATCAAGTAGTTTGCTAGCATAGTAGATCACACAAGGCTTACCTATTTTCTTTTGTCACAAAATAACTCCCACAGCAAAATTTCTTGCACTAAACATACCTTCAAATGGTTGCTCCCAATTAGGTGGTTGCAAAATAAGTGCTGAGATAAGAGCTCTCTTTGAGGCACCAAATGATTCAAGACATGCCTCATCAAACTCAAAAATAGCTTCTTTAGCAAGTAGTTTTCATAATGGCTTGGCTATCTTGGAAAAAACTTTGATGAATCTTTTATGAAAGCTCATATGACCAAGAAAACTCTGTATATCCTTAACACATTTTGGAGGTGGCAAATTAGCAATAACCTCTATCTTTCCCTATCAACTTTAATACCCCTCTTTAATACCAAGTGCCTAAGAAAAATTCCCTCTTATGCAATGAAGTGGCACTTCTCCTAATGCAAGACCAACCCATGCTTAATACACATGTCAAGGACTTTAGATAAATTGTTTGGAAAATGGAAAAAATTAGTACTATATATACTAAAATCATCCATAAAAACCTCTACACGATCATTAAATAAATCACTAAATATTAAAAACATGCATCATCGAAAAGTTGCAGGTGTATTACAAAAACCAAAAGGCATATGCCTAAAGGCAAATGTACCATATGGACATGTAAAGGTAGTTTTAGCTTAGTCCTTAGGATGAATAGTAATTTAGTAAAACCACTAAGTCCATTTAGGTAACAAAAATAGGAAACCTTAGCTAATCTCTTAAGAACTTGGTCAATAAAAGGTAATGGAAAATTATCTTTCCTAGTTGCTTTATTTTGCTTCATATAATCCATACACATGTGCCATCTAGTGATAGTTCTAGTGAGTATTAAATCATTAGATTTGTTCTTTACAACAGTTTAGCCTCCCTTCTTTGGATCTACTTGAACAGGGCTAACCCATTTACTATCACCAATGGAATATATGATTCCGTTATCAAGCAACTTAGTTATCTCTTTTCTTACCACCTCTTTAAGAGTTGGATTTAGATGCCTTTAAACTTCAATGAAAGGCTTGCCATTATCCTCTAATAGGATTCTATACAGACACACATTAGGGCCAATACCCTTTAAATCAATTATAGAATAACCAATAATATTCTTCTAACTAAGCAACACATTTCATAAAGCATTAACATTATTGGTAGGTAAAGAAGAATTTATAATAAAAGGAAATTTAGAGTTAGAGTCAAAAAAAGCCATATCTTAGATTTAATTGTAAAGGCTTGAGCTCTAGCTTCACTTCTTCATGTTATTGATTAGACTTTAGATCACCATCCTTCCCTAAAGGTTCAAACCTTGAAATCCTATATGGAGGTATGTATGAGTTTGACTCTAAAAAATCCACATTAGCTCCTTACATTATGTATGGTTTAATAAGGTCTTACCTTAGACAGTCATGTATTACTGCTTTAATATAATCATCAATAATGCTAATCGAGTTAATTCTACTTACTACTTCCATTGGTGTAAACTTTATCATTTTAAATATATCAAATTCTATATGCTTATTTTCTACCTCCAATGTAATCTTGCCTCTCTTCATATTAATAATTGCTCTTGCTGTCATTAAAATTGGTCTCCCAAAAAAAATTGGGATTTCAAGATCTTCCTCCATATCCAATAAAAGAAAGTCAGCTAGTATCAGAAACTTCCACACTTTTGTTGGCACATTTTCAATAATTCCAAGTGGATATTTAATAGATTTTCCCACCATGGAAAGACACATGTTAGTAGACTTAAGTTCTTCTAGATCAAGCTTCTTTTAGATGGAATATGACATGAGACTAGTACTAGCACCAATATCACACAAATCCTTATTAAAATGAGTACCTCTAATTACACAAGGGATGGTAAAACAACCAAGATCCTTAGGCTTTGGAAGGGTCTTAGAGTACATAGCCTTAGATTCTTCAATAAGAGAAACTAACCCATAGTCTTCAAGCTTACTCTTATGGTAATAATATCCTTCAAATTTTTATACCAAGCTAGCATGTCTCTTATGGCATCTATAAATGGTATAGTAATGGTAATTTCCTTAAGATAATTAAGAAATTTACCAAATTGCTTATCTAAGCTACATCTTTTGAACCTTTGAGGAAAAGGTAGTGTTTTGAACTCTACCTTAGGTTCATCTTCCTTAGGTGGTATAACATCTTCCTTATTACTTTTCATTATACCTTCAATATTATCTTCACTACCCACATTTACATCATCATTCCCTTTACTAGCTTCAATCTCTACCACACCATCATCCTCAGCTATTTCTTATTCTTACTAACAACTTTTTTAACTTCCTAACCACTTCTCAAGGTAATTTCTTAGTGAGTCTCTTTTAGTGCATACTCTGGTTGGCTAGGAAGCTTTCCCGAAGGTCTAATATTTGAAGAAGAGGCTTGTTAAGCAATTTGGGTTTCAAGGATGCAATTATAGGTTATGAATTATTCAAGTTTAAACTTAATTTTCAAAAATTTCTCCTCACTTTATTTGTTAATGTTCATTTATTAGTTGACAAATTGCTCCATAAGATTTTTATGGTTGGATTTGGGTTAAGTAGGATTCAATGCTTATTGTTTTATGGGAAATCTAGATGGGTGTTGCGATTTATTATTTAGGTTAAAGTGGGGCTTGAATTGAGAGGATGGATTTAACCATAAAAATCCTGGATGGTTTCTCCAGTGAGGGTTATAAGAATTTGAGTTCATTCCCCTTCTTTGATTAAAAGCTTCTTGTACAAAATCCACATCCTCATTAGAGCTTACATACATTAAGAATAAGAATGAGATCCTCCACATAACTCACAAACTACATTCACACTTTCAACATAATTTATTTGAGATTTACTTACTAGCTTAGTGAGAGCATCTACCTTTGCATTCAATAAATTTATGGTGTCAAGCTCCAAGACTCCTTTGGCTCTTACCATTATTATCTCATTACCTATGTATCCTTGAGATGTAAGTTCTTCAAGTAAAATTATAGCTTCCTTTGCTATTTTGTCCATCCATTTCCCACTAAAAGTTGCATTAACAATATTCCTATTATCATTTATCAACCCATTATAGAAAATTTATGGGATCATCCAGTCCGATAAACCATGGTATGGGCATTACCTTTGAAGTTCCTTAAATCTATCCCAAGCCGCATAGATTGTCTCACTTTGATTTTTCTTGAAGTAGTAATCTCATTATGAAACTTAGTAGACTTGTGCAGTGGAAAATATTTATAAAGAAATGCTTGCTTCAATTAGTCCTATGTTGTTATTGAATCACTTGGAAAATTAGTAAGCCAAAGTTATGCTTTACCCTTAACTAAAAATGGAAAAAGTCTAAGCCTTATTGTATCATCGATCACTCCATTTATCTTAAAGGTTGCACATATATTAAGGAAAGTCAGTATATGAGCATGAAGGTCCTCTCCTCATAAACCCCCATACTGATTATTTTTCACCATATGAATGATACTTGGCTTAATTTTAAAGTTATTATTAGTAATAGATTAAGCCATAATCCCTCTAAAACCACCCATTATTTCAAGCATGGAAAAATCGCCTAAAGGCCTTTCCAGTTCAACCATTTCAAATCTCATTGATTCACTCTATTATGTCTTTAGTCCCTGCTTAAAGCATGTAAAGTTAATCCAATTTTAGGATCAAATTATAAAGTATTATCATTAACACTTCCATTAAGTATCATCAAGAATGAAATCAAATTTTAACAATTACTAATCAATAATATTATAAATTATCAAAATAATTAGAAATGCAAAGACTAATATTATAAATTATCAAAATAATTAGAAATGCAAAGACTAAAACAACTTTTCTCTACCCTAAGTTAATAAAAATTTCTAACAAGTTCCCTGGCAACGGTGCCAAATTCTAATTTGAGTTAGAATGTATACCCTAGATTCTATAGCTAAATATAGGATAAGCAAGGGGTCAAACACATGGAATTTAAAGTAAATCTTGTATTAATTGGGCAAATACTTGGATGGATAGACAAATGATATTTAAATGATATTAATTTATTCAAACTAATTCTAAGTTACTAATTTTTAATTACACAAATTAACTATACTATACTAATAATGATTTTAAGCAATGTATGTTAGAATTACAAATTAGAATTAATTAACAACTTTAAAGGTCAATAAAATATAAAATTTCATGAATGGATTAGAGAATAAGCTAATGATTCTTAAAAGCAACTCTTGTTGTTAATTAAGGGCATTTTCATTTAGAGTCCACACACACTCTTATGAAAATTGCAGATATAAATGAAAACCATTAACTTATGTGCTAAGTCTTTATTCCCTTAAAGTGAATTTCTTGTCTCCAAGTACTTTTCTAACTTTAAAGTAATTTAAATTGCATGTGCATAAAATTGTCCTAACTCTCATTATGGACAATTGATTAACAAGTTATATATGGTGATCAAGCATACATAACAAAATTTATAACTTAATTAAAACAAAATCAATCATAAATTATAAAAGATAAAAATGTAGTTCATAAATTAATTCATCATTGTAACCCCTAGCCAAAATACATAATACTCAATATCAAGTAATAACAAAGAAGTATTATACATATCAAGTAACTAAAATAGAATAAGGGAAAGGAGATTATGTTGATAAAACCCTTTAATGCTCTTCAAGAAGTTACTTTAATTGGGGAAAATCTGCATGATATCTTCATTTAATTTTATAGATGTATCTTTTGAACACTAAGCACTTTAACTCTTTGAATAAAACTAATAATATTGTCACTTATTAATATAATACTAATGTTTTCCAATACTTTTTCTCCCTATAAAATAGAGAAAACTTTATGTATTTATAGACTTATTGGCATCCCAATTCGTACCTCTTTGAATGGGTGCAAAAATGAGAAGGTGTAATGAAAAGGTGTGAGATGACCTGCATCGATGTTCCAACTCAGGTGGAACTCAGCATGCTTCTTCTCTATGATGACTCGGCACGGTGTGACGAGTCAGTATAATGCATCACTATGATAAGTTAGCATGGTGTGATGAGTTCGCACTCTGTACTTCATCCTCCTTTTGGTCTTTCTCAGTCCTTTCTTCATCCAAGGACTCCCTAATACACTTCTATGTATGAATTAAACTCAAGGAAACCTAAAAAAATAAAATTGAATTGAGAACAACAAAGGTAAAGAAAAATAATGCAATAATTTAATAAATATAGCTAAATTAAAGAAAGTGAAAAGCATAACTACCCTAATTAACTATGCTATTTTACATTATAATAAACCTCGGTAGCTAACTTTAATCCCATGATGAGTGCATTATACTCGCCTACATTATTAGTGGCATTGTACTTTCTTTAAACTATATATATGGTAGTAACTTTTTCTTTAGTCCTTTGAGAATGATTTCAGCACCAGATCCTTGGATGGATGAGGCTCCATCAATATATAACTTCTGTTATAAACATTTGGAAGGAATAAAATCTATCGCTATCATTTTTTGTACAGAATTTACCAATGTCTAAGCTTTTATTAGTGTCAAGGTTCATAGCTAATGTTAAATTCTCCAAGCAGTATTGACCATTTAACTAGTCTATTGGATGTTTTAGGTCTTTATAAGATTTTACTTAGAGGGAAGCTAGATCTTACAATGATTAAATGGGCCTAAAAATAGTGTCGGAGTTTTTGTGACGTGTGTACTAATGATTTTCCATAGCTAACTTATCCAAGTTAGGATATAGGATTTCTAAACCTCTGTGCATCTTATTAATGCAGTATATGATTTTACTAACTTCCTTCTTCTTTTACCAATACCGAGGTAATTGACTTCTAGGTAATAAAGAGATACAAGTAGAGTGTTTCTTTTGGGATCAACTTACTGAGTAAAGGTGGCAAGGACATAAACTTTTTGATGTATTCAAATGATGCCTAACATTCTTCATTCCATACAAACTTCTTGGAATTTTTTAAGGCTTGGAAGAGTCGTAGACATCATTTAGCTGAATATGAGATGAAATGGCCTAAAGCTGTCATTCAACCATTTAGCTTTTGTAATTTGTTGATTGATGTCGGAGCTTTCATATTAATAATGGTCTCCATCTTCTCTAGATTACCTTCAATTCCTCTATGAGATATCATGAATCCTAGGAATTTACTTACTTTTACTTTGAAAACACACTTCTCTAGATTTAACTTGAGCTGATATTGGTTTAGTATTCAAAGGATTTGATCAAGGTCATCAGAATGCTACTCTATATGTTCACTCTTTACAATTATGTCATCTACATATACCTCAACATTCTTTCTAATTTGATATTATAACACATGATTCATCAACCTTTAATATATTGTGTCGCCATTCTTTAGCCTAAAGGGCATTACTTTGTACCAATAAAAGCCTTCATAAGTAATAAAAGATGTCTTTTATTGATCTTTTTTCTTTATCGGCATATGTTACCCTTGAGCAACATCCACAAAGCTATACAAATAGTGATAGGCTATGGAGTCTACCAGTTGATCTATCATTGGCAATGGATAACTATCTTTAGGGCATGCTCTATTGAGATTAGTATAGTCCACACACATTATGTACTTGTTATTGGACTTTTTTACCACCACCACATTGGCTACCCATTCTAAGTGTGTTACCTCTTTAATGAATCTGGCTTTTAATAGTTTCTTTCTTTCCTCTCTAGTTACCTTCTATTTTCATACATGAAGGTCTTTTTTTTGAACCACTGGCCTTATTGTTGGTTTAATGTTTAAACTATACGAGGCAATATGAGGATTTACTCTAATGATCTTAGATGCTTAAGAAGAAGAGTTGCCTCAGTGTTTGATGAAGACCTTTTTTATTCCATGCTTAACTTTGCTAACGAGCTCATTACCAATCCTTATTGTCTTTACTTTAGTGACTTGTAAGGTCTGGACCTAGTCAACTGGCTCAGGGTTAGCTCCTTATTTCTCTATTTCCCTAGATTCCAATGCTTAAATATATAACCTAGTAAATTTCTCTATAACATAAGTTCTAACATTGGAGGCACCAACATTGAACCATCCAATGCTTAAATATGTAAGGTGCTAATAAAGCCCCTCATTTCCTTGCACAAATAATGCACATAACTTTGCTTCAAATAGAAGGCTTATTAGGATTATGCATATCATACATAAATGTATACACTTACATACATTTGTTGTGAAATACTTTTTTTGCATAATAAAAGAACTTTGAGCCTAATCAAGGTTGTACAAATACTTTACTACTAACATTAGAAATTAGTGTTGTAAAATTATAAAAAAATAGTCAGAATATTCGCATATGAAACATCGTAAGGAGTGAAAATAAGTGGAGAGATGTTGTTAAGATGAATCTAATATTTTATAGGTTTATCCAATAATGCGATAACTAGCAGAGGTTTCATCCTGGCAACCTCAAGAGGTTGGATAAGACACTTAGATTCCTTATGCTTAATATCCATCCATGTAGCTTCATTTGGAACATCATGTAAGATATCACCTAAAGCCTCAAAATAAGAGAACCTACCAGTATAAACTAAAGGCAAATATGCTCTTGAATATACCTTTGATAATTATGAGAATGCTCAAGTAAAGATGAAGCATCAAATCCTTAAAGAGGCTTTTTAATCTCATGACCAATCAGCAAAACTCCAAAACATCAAGATCGATATAGGATTTGGAATAAGGTGATAAGAAGGTTTAGCATGCCAGCAATACATGCACCAACCTTAAAAAGGGGAGAATGCACTTAAATCTTGAGATCAATGCATTTTCAAAACTTCTCTGATTATGAAATAAGACATATAACTCCTAAACCTTTTTTGCAAGAGATGTTAAAAAAAGGAATGAAGCCATTACGTATAGCATTAATAGAATGAAAAAAAGATAAATTCAGCCTTAGGCCATGACTATAATATTGGAGTTTCATGACCTTTATGATCAAAGACATCATCATCATAATCAAAACAGAGTGAAAAAGAACAACATTACATTTGATAAAATTTCTTCACCTACTCATAAACAAACTTAACTAATTTATGGTAATTTGTGCAAGGAAAACAAAAGGGAATGAGGAAGGAGAAAAGAACCAGTATAATAATAAGAACGAGCAATATAGCAAATGTTGATTACTCATTAAAATATCATCCCACATGATAAACATCTTAACAAAAACTCAAAGGAAGGAACATAACTCTATTTTGCAATAAAGTATGACCACAAAATTCATTAATTGAAAATAAATTCATCCACTTCATAAGATCATGTGCAAAAACTTATCCTAGAAGTTTTTTTTTCTTAATGGCTTTTTTGCATTAGCTTTGCAGAATTTAGATGTTCAGTTGACAACTCTATGCTGAAAGTTTATAAATATTAATTAATATAATGCTCACTTTGCATTTGAATGAGGGGAAGAAAATGCCCAAAAAATAAAATCTATGGATTTGAAGCATAAATTGCTTGAATTTCAGAGTATCTTCTCAATCTTTTGAAAAATAAATGTGCATATAATATACTATAATGATTAGAAATGAGTATGAGTACAAAATCCCTTAATGGTATCCATGCTAAGTAATACGAGAAAGGCAGGGGAATACTAAGAGGGGAATCAAAATAAGAACATATAACAAAAGGCATTTCTAATCTACTCCAGTGTTTAGAAATGAGTAAGAGTATCAATGTGAAACCTCTGGCAATATCCACACTAAGTAATATGAGAAAGGTAAAGGAATACTAAAAGAGGACCATGTCAAAAGTTGCTCTTTTTACTCCGATTCTCTAGAAAGAGTATGAGTATCCGAAGGGTCTTTCCAATAGTATCCATGCTGAGTAATATTAGAAAGGTAGGGGAATACTCAGATAAGGAAGAAAAGTATAAAAATAATTTAAAGACTCTTTTGATACTCATAATTTGATATGTTTATGCTCAATTTCTATAAGATTTGTTTAGAAATTCTCCCAAAAATTAGGTGTGAAAGTAAGCTCTTCACTTGGTAAAAAATATGCTCTCAGCATAAGATGGTTAATGATACTTCTAACATTTATGAATGGTAAAAAAATGATAGTCATGAAAATAAAAAAATAGTGAGATTTGTTGAGTGCACACTATCTCATGATAAAGTGTTGAATTTTCTCATAAATTTTTAAAAATATAATGTAATCTTTTGTACATTCATTATGCTAAAACTAACTTCAATAAGTCTTTAGGAATTACAAATCTAAAAGGAGGTACACCCAACTTATAGAGTTGGTTAACATAGTAAAATTTAAATTAGTCAATAGAAAAATTCCAATCAGTCAACATAGTAAAATTCAAAGTCAATCAGCAAGAATTCTCAATTAGTCAACATAAAGAATTCAAAGCATTTGACTTAAATAGCCAAAGATCAAAAATTGCGAGTAGTAATGGACTACAGCAGTAAAGGCAAGTAATAAAAGGATTACAGTTGATTAAAATCCTCAACAAACAATAAAGGGGTTCTAGCTAATCATGAGTAGTATAGACTATAGCATTATAAAGGCAAGTAATGAAGGGGTTACAACTAATCACGAGTAGTTATGGACTATAGCATAAAAAATGATCAATTAAGGAGTTATAACTAATCGTGAGTAGTTATAAACTGTATCATTATAAAGGTGAGCAATGAAAGGGTTATAGTTAATCACTAGTAGTTATGGACTATAGCATCTAAGGTGAGCAATAAAGGGGTTATAACTAATCTCGAGTAATTATAGATTGTAGCATTATAAAGGCAAGCAATGAAAGGGTTCTAGCTAATCGTGAGCCGTTATGGACTGTAGCATCAAAGGCGGGCAATAAAAGGGCTGTAGCTAATCGTGAGTAGTTATGGACTACAGCCTCAAAAGTGAGCAATATAAAGGTTGTAGCTAATCAAAATTACAAGCAATTATGGATTATAGTAACAAACTAGAAAATAATAAAAGGATTGTAGCTATCAAAATCATCAATGAGCAATGAAAAGATGGTAACTAGTCAAAAATTATGAGCATTTATAGACTATAGCATCATAAGTGACTAATGAAAAGGTTGTAACTAATAAAAAATTATAAGAAATTATGGATTACAGTATCAAGGCAAGCAACAAAAGAGTTATAGTTAATTCAAACCATCAATAAGCAATGAAAGGATTACAACTAAATCAAAAGTCATAAGTAGTTATGGATTGCAATGTCAAGGTTAGCAATGAAAGGGTTGTAACCATTCAAAACTTGCCAGTAATTATAGATTACAGTAACATAAAGCATACATCATGGAATGACAAAAGCAACATTGCGCAATTTAGTGTTCTAGACAAAAGCTCTATAATATGTTAGGTAAGTATCCTTACTCTTTTGCTTTGAAAGTATGTGCTTATGTGCTTTGCTTTTATTTTTCAATCAAACAACTATAAAGGGGGGCAACCGTAAACACCCAATTTTGGGATAGTTGAGTGTGGATGCGATAGAGGACTTCGATGATGAAAATTTATTACTAATAAGTCTATGGACATTGATTTTTCAACCTCAAGGTTTAATGGTATTTTTTAAGAACTTAATTGCGTTGTTTTATTTAGGGACATAATTGTAAGGTTTAGAATCTTTCAAGGATCATTCAGTAATTAAAAGTTTAAAAAAGAGAGTTTATCACTAATCAAAATTATGTAATTCTAACTGAAATTATGTAATTTTGATCAGAATTACACATTTCCAATCAAAATTATATATTTCTAATTGAAAACACATAATTCTAAAAGGAATTATATTTTTTCGACTGGAAGTACACAATTTCAATCAGAATTGCACAATCCTAATCGATGGTGAATTTAATTTTTGTAAATTTTTTATTTTATTTTAATTTTTGAAAATAATTTTTGTTAATTTTGGTTGTCATAAAATAAAATAAAAAGGATAAATAGAAAAATAGAAAATAAAATAATCCTAATAATGTTATCAGGATGTTTTGTTTTTAAAAATTAAATATTATCACATGTGATTCAACAATCACAAGAGATTAGGGTTTTCCTTTATGCTATTTATATCACTCATTTTACATGAGTAAGGAGAGGAAGGCTTCCTACTTTAAAAAAAAATCACACAAAAAGAAGGAGCTTTCAAGAAACATAAAGAGCAAAAAGAAAAAAAAACGATAGAGAGAGTTCTTAAAAAAAAATTCTTTTCTTTATTTTACGCAAAAAAAAGTTCTAAAAGAGATGCAGAATGTGAAAGAGAGAAAAAGCATCCTGCAGATTCTATTCCAACAACAAATGGTGAATCAAATACTCTGAGGAATAAATCAAATCAATACAGCATCACACTCCATCCTTTTCTTCTTTTCTTTTTCTTTCTAACTTTATTTTATTTTTATTTTTATTTTGGATTACTTTCTAACCTTTTTTTAATGTTTTTTATTTTGATGGTGTGATGGCTTGCCTAAAGTTATTGAATTAATTGGCACCCATGAAGACCCATGGAATGCCATGGATAAAGGCATGTATTAATTCATGTAGATTTTAGGTTTCTATGTTTTCTTATTTCTATATGTTTCATTTATTTCATTTATGGTATTTGCATTGTGTATTTGATTTTGGGTATGTATTAATTAATTTTTTTTTTTAAAAATTGTGTATAAATTGTAATAGCCTCGATAGTGAGAATATAATGGAACCTTTAATTTCCTGTACTTTAAAATGAATTAGTAAGTTAGGCTGAATTTGGTAACCTTAATTAAAATCAATGATGGCTGTAATTAAATAGGTTACATGTAAAAATTAGGATTTAGAAATCATAGAATTTATGTTTTGATTAATGAATTGATTTAATTTGTTACTTGGGCATGTTTATTTATTTTGTGTGTTTGGGCCCAAGCCTACATTAGCCTCTAACCTATTTAATTAATAGGCTTTTAAAGTGGATTTTTATGTTTAATTAATTCTAAAAAGCAACTTATGCCCATTTAGGTTAATTTAGACTTGTGTTTATCTTTAGTTTAATTAAAATTAGCTTAGACTTAGTTCAGCCCATTAATTTAGCATTTTTTAAAATAACTAGATTTAGGATCAATTCATTTAGTTTAAAATTAATTAGAATTATGCCCACTAAATTCATCCAACTCATTTTCATAAAATTAGTAGATTTAGGCCCACTTTTCTTTATAATTAAAACAAATAGACCTAGGCTCATTAAAAAATTAAAATGTAGGCTTACCTTTAGTTTTCATTTACACTTTGTAAAAAATATGTAGATTTAGCTAATTTTAAATAAATTCTACCTAAAATAGACTAATGAAGGGATGTTGCAATCTATATTAATACATTGTTTGTGTGCTCTTTCATGACTAGTTACCTTGGAGTTAGATGTATGCTAAAATTATGATTTAAATAAAATTGCATGTAAATAGGGTAATTTAATAATTAATAAAGTAATTTTAAATGAATATAAGACTGAAACAAGTTGGTATTCCATATTCAGAATCTCCTAATTGTGGTGCTAACTATCTTTTAAAGAATCGAGTTACCACTACCTTTGAATTGTCCTAGTTATTACTCTAGGCAGCAACTTCATATTTTCACGCTATTTCTTTATGATATAACAGTGTATTCTTTAGAACCCTGAGTTCAAACAATGTCGCGGTTGCTAAAATTTTGACGTGTGCTAAACCCCACATTCTACAATGCTAAATATTTAATATTTCCAACTCCTTTACATTTACTTTTATGATATATTTTGTGATTGAGAAAATTGCATACTTAGTGTCCCATCTTCTTAATTTTTACTCTTTTCGTTGTTGTATATAATTATTTTTACTCTTCTGAATTTTTACTCTTTTGTTTTACAGCTACAACATGTGAGCCTACCAACTCAGCAAAGTAAGCTGGAAGACCACAATCACTGTATGATTCCTCATGGAGTTGCCATATTAATATGTTGAGTTTACTTTTCACTTCATTCATTCATCGCACGAATATACAGCTTTGTTTTTTCATTTAATGGTCAAATTAAAAGTTTTTACCAATTTGTGGTTGTTATTGTTATTCTAAATATTTCCAATTTGCAGTAATTTGTAACCAAATAAATAAATAAATATTACCATCCCAAATGGCGAAATGTGTAAAGGATAAATTTCCTTTTCCCATTTTGCCACTTGTGATTTAATTTTTGCCATTTGATTTTTCATTTTTATGTATGATTTTAAATGAAAACCTTGAACAGAGATATTTGCAATTTAGCCCCTAAATTAATTTTCTCTATAAATAAATAAAATTTATGTTATTTCAAATAATAAATTTCGATAATTATTTACAATCTACTTTCGAATTATATAATTTACTTTAAAATAACAACAATAATTACTTTATCTAACCGCTATATTATTTCAAATAATATATTTTAATAATTATCTATCATCTATTTTTAATTTTATTTTATCTTTTTATACAAAAAATACTTTCCTATTTCAATAATTATTTATTATGTACTTCTTAAAATACATGATTTATTATTATTATTATTATTATTATTATTATTATTATATGTTGGAATTAATTTGTAGGAGAACTATAATGAGATACACTATAAATTAATTTTATTTGTATGAAATTCATAATTTTATTTTGATTCATTGAATGCTTAATAGACAGTGAACTACACACTAGAGAGTATCTATACCTTTATTCCAAAACTTTTTTTTTTTCATTTTATGGTAAAACAATAACAATATTCATTTTATACATAATAATAATAATAATAATAATAATAATAATAATAATAATAATAATAAATCATGTATTTTAAGAAGTACATAATAAATAATTATTGAAATAGGAAAATATTTTTTGTATAAAAAGATAAAATAAAATTAAAAATAGATGATAGATAATTATTGAGAAGAATTGAATATTTATTATATATCTTTTATATAAGTAAAATTGAATAATTATAATTCAATAATTTTATTGTAATTTGATGATTTAATAGTTATATATCTTTTATAGAATGGTTGAACAAAATTATTTATTTTATATTGTAAAAATGATAGACACTACAAAAATAATATATCTTTTATATAATTTATAAAAATATAGGTGTTGAAATGTAATATTTTTCTTGGAACTAAAATTTTAAAAAAAAAAAAGAGGAAAAGACCATCTCGTCACTCTCAATGGCAAAATGGCCTTTACTTAAAAAATAATAACAATGCTCATTACGCCATTTGACATGGTGAAATTGTTGTTGCCTGCCTTAAAAGGCAGAGATCTGGACTTTGGGATAGGAACTGTGTTTTGAGAATATTTTGTTTGTAAATGAGAAAATTGAATGTAGAATATGGAGAAAGATGGAGTTAATGAACTTCAACATTATCAACAGCAGGCTTTAATATTGTCAATTTTCTCTCATCGATCACAACAGTAACATCTCACCCACTTCAAAATAATCAAATAGCACTAACATGAAATCAAAAGGGATTAGCAGAACAAGTCTACAACCAAAGAAGACTGAGTACATGTCAAAACTAGTTATTACAATTACAAAAACGTCAGAAGAATTCTTTGGTTGAGATGTTGGAAAGAATTGTTAGTCGTTCACTTTCCACCAGCTAAGACAATAGTATTTGGTTAATTTTTTAAATTGTTAACTGGTAGTTATTAGGATTATAAACAACTCCAGTTGATATCAGTCCGATCCAATTTAGAGTTTTTCACTAATAACTATTATTCAAAAAAAAAAAATTACTATCTTATTTTTCTTAACTTTAATTGATTAACCTTAATAAAAGAGTTAATCATAAAATTATTAAAAACATCCACACAAATAAAAATATAAAAAGTTATATTGATAACAATGTTCAAAACTCATCAATTTTAATACTAATAATAACACACATTTGTACTTTTATTTAAAATTTAGTGCTAAAAATTTAATAAAAAAATTGCCTTCAATATTTATAATTATAAGTATAAATATTATTTATTTTACATCATAAATATTATTTTTAGAATTTATATTAATAAAACACACATAAACCTATAATAAATACATACAACTATATGTCGGTGACGAAGCAGAAGAGAGAAACAACCTTAAATATCGAAGATATTTCTCCCATATTGCTCAGGCCTCAGCCCGCATTTACTACCAAAGGAAAGAAATGAATAAGGGAATTATTTTAGAAAATAAATATAAAATATGATTATTTGTAAATAAATTAGTTAATGTCTATATATGTAATTAAATACACTATAATTTTACTAAACACATAGTATTAATTAGCTATCAGTCATTAGCAATAACTATCAACTATCAACTATTTGAAACAACTATTAACTATTAGTAACGTCTTAATCAAACAAGCACTCAACTTGTGTATATTGCAATATAATGAATTCTATATGCCAACTAGTTCTTTACAGAATCACATTCCTTACCAAATCTTATTTCAGAACCCTCCTAATTTTTCCTTTAAAAAGTCTTTGGTTGTGCGGTTTATCCATTATTAAGACCCTACAATTGCAGTAAATTTTATTTTGATCTAAACAATGTGTGTTTCTTGGCTACTCTCAAAATCATTTAAGATATAGGTGTCTTGATAAAGAAAATGGTAAATTGCATATGGCTCGATATGTTGACTTTGATAAAAAAAAAAAATTCTTTTCATCATCTTAGAAAAAAATTAGACCACCAATAGTCTCCATGCCTTCATCACCATAGTTGCGAATCACACATCAACTACCTTCAGTCACTCATTTCTCGACTCCCATAGGTATGTTCTAGTCTACTACAACTTCTTCTTTCACTCAAACACCTCTATCTTCATCTAGTACACCTTCATATCATATAAAAAACCACTCTCACTAATCCTCCTTACAATAAAGGCCACTTAACTAAAATTCCAATTCCTATCCCAACACTAGCATTTTTAATCCAAAGGACTTAAGTTATTTGCGAACCTATGTATACGATCTACACAAACTAATAAGACTCCTGAACCTCCACTAAAATGAACTTACCCTAAGCAATTACATCCAACCATAATCAATCAAAAACCAATAACTCTTCACTCCATACTCACCCTAACCATGCCTTCCACTATTAGCAAACCAGCATTATTCAAATAAGCTCATTACAAACCTGAATGTCAACAACCTATGGAAGTTGAGATGAAAGCTTTGTACAAAAATAACACTTGGGATCTTGGCCCTTAACCTTTAAGTAGTAATATAGTTGGCAATCGATGGATATGTAAGATTAAAAGAAAAGTGGATAGCAGCATCAAGAGATTAAAAGCTCGTCTAGTTGCCTGTGGATATACATAGGAATATGGTCTTGATTACACTAAGATTTTTAGTCTGATTATTAAACCATAGACTATTAATATAGTTAGCAGTGTCTCACAGATTGGATCTTCACTATCTTGATGTTAACATTGCATTTCTAAATGTTGATTTACAAGAAACAGTGTATATGGTTCAGCCCCAAGGCTTCATTGATCAAGAAAACCACACTATATTTATAAGTTAAATAATTCGCTTTGCAAGCTTAAATAAGTACCATGTGCTTGGTACCAAAAGCTCAGTAATTTCTTATATTTTGTTAGGTTTCAAAATCCAAATATTAATTCTTTACTCTTTATTTATAATTAAGATGGCCACATATGTTTTGATGCAGGCTGCATAGAGGAACAAGCCCTTAAATTTATGCACAAATTTGAAAATTTACGGTAGTGGTAGTTTCGTAATTTTGGGCAAGTTCTAAGTATCAAATTTGGGAGATTCAAAAGCATATTTCATATGGAAATGGACCAATCATTTAATTTGGCATGTTGTTACAATTAAATATAGTAACATCTCACCCACTTCATAATAATCAAATAGCACTAACATGAAATCAAAAGGGATTAACAGAACAAGTCTACAACTAAAGAAGACTGAGTAAACGTCAAAACTAGTTGTTACAATTATAAAAACGTCAGAAGAATTCTTTGGTTTACATGTTGGAAATAACTGTTAATGGTTCACTTTCCACCAGCTAAGACAATAGTATTTGATTAATTTTTTAAATTGTTAACTGGTAGTTATTAGGATTATAAACAATTCTAGTTGATATCAATCCAATCCAATTTAGACTTTTCACTAATAACTATCATTCAAAAAAAAAATACTATCTTATTTTTCTTAACTTTAATTGATTAACCTTAATAAAAGAGTTAATCATAAAATTATTAAAAACATCCACACAAATAAAAATATAAAAAGTTATATTGATAACAATGTTCAAAACTCATCAATTTTAATATTAATAATAACACACATTTGTACTTTTATTTAAAATTTAGTGCTAAAAATTTAATAAAAAATTGCCTTCAATATTATAATTATAAATATAAATATTATTTATTTTACATCATAAATATTATTTTAGAATTTATATTAATAAAACACATAAACCTATAATAAATTACAACTATATGTCAGTGACGAAGTAGAAGAGAGGAATAACCCTAAATATCGAAGATATTTTTCCTATACTGCTCAGGCCCAACCCACATTTGCTACGAAAGGAAAGAAATGAATAAGGGAATTATTTTAGAAAATAAATATAAAATATGATTATTTGTAAATAAATTAGTTAATGTCTATATATGTAATTAAATACACTATAATTTTACCAAACACATAGTATTAATTAGCTATCAATCATTAGCAATAACTATCAACTATCAACTATTTGCAACAACTATTAACTATTAGTAATGTCTTAACCAAACAAGCCTTCAACTTGTGTATATTGCAATATAATGAATTCTATATGCCAACTAGTTCTTTACAGAATCACATTCCTTACCAAATCTTATTTCACAACCCTCCTAATTTTTCCTTTAAAAAGTCTTTGGTTGTGCGGTTTATCCATTATTAAGACCCTACAATTCCAATAAATTTTCTTTTTTATCTAAACAATGTGTGTTTCTTGGCTACTCTCGAAATCATTTAAGATATAGGTGTCTTGATAAAGAAAATGGTAAATTGTATATGGCTCGATATGTTGACTTTGATAAAAAAAAATATTATTTTCATCATCTTAAAAAAAAAAAATTAGACCACCAACAGTCTCCATGCCTTCATCACCATAGTTGCAAATCACACATCAACTACCTCCAGTCACTCATTTCTCGACTCCCATAGGCATGTTCTAGTCCACTACAACTTCTTCTTTCACTCAAACACCTGTATCTTCATCTAGTACACCTTCCTATCATACAAAAAACCACTCTCACTAATCCTACCTACAATAAATGCCATTTAACTAAATGTAATAATCCAATTTTTTAAATATTTTTATATTGTATCGGGATATGCAGTATTAATAATTTTTAATATAAATATTTGATTATTTAATTATTTTATTAATAATTAATGTTATTTTATGTTTATTTAAAAATTTCTACGTAAAAATTATTCTAAAACCTATCATTTTTGAAAATTTTATTGTTTCATGCATTATTATTTTGTGTATTAATTATATATATATATATATAAACTCATCTTCCTTCCCTCACCTCGGCGCCCTACCCCCCTCACCCCCTCACCTCTACAACGTCGATCAGAGGTCGTCAGACTGCCTCCTCGAGTGTCGCCGTCTTCTCCAGCTACTAGGCCACCCTCCTCCACCTTCTCTGGCGCCGGTGGCTTGCTGTGAAAGTCGGAATTGCTTAGTCCAAGCTCCTTGTAGCTTAAAAACTCGATTTGGTAAGGATTTGAGCTTGATTTCAATTTCGACCTCCTTTATTTCTTGATTTTTTGAAATCCAATTTTTGATATTCAAGTTTAATTCCTTCACAAAAGTTGATTCTAATCGCTCAATGTATACTCTGGAATTTTTTTGGAATTTTTGGAATTTTTTTGATTTTTGTGAATTTTTGATTATTTTATTATTATTTTCTAATTTTCGTAAATTAATTAAATAAATTATGAAATTGTGATTTTTAGTGTTTATGGTGGTTGAAAATAATTATAGAATTTAATTTTATAATTTTTGTGATTTTTTTGTAATTAATATAATTTTATTTAGTTTATGTGAATTTTAGAAATATAGGTTATATATGTATTTTGTTAAAATTATTTGGTAAATTGAGTATAATTATTGATTTTATTGAATTATATGTTGAGAAAATAATTTTAGAGCAATTACATAATTTTATTGAATTTTTGAGTAATTATAGTATATTATGTGAATTATTATATATTAGTGGTATTTTGGTAATTTGGTAGTATTTTTAGTTGAATATTAAGTCTAATTGGTTTTAATAATTATTTTATGAATAAAAATTATTTTTACAAATTATTTACTATTTTTAACTAATTAAAACTATTTTTCAAAAATTATTTTCAAATTATATATAATATAATACTTTTGCAAATAAATGGGTTTTTAGTAATTTTTAATATGTTTTTAGACTAATTGAGTAATTTAGATTTATAAAATGAATTTTCATTAATATTTGTGAATTTATCAAGAATTATCGATTTTTAATAATATTATTTTATTGTTAGTTAAATAATTATTTTTAGTATTTAAATATTTAAATTGCTATATTTGGTAATGAAAAGGGTATTTTTGGTATTTATGGAATTTTATTATATATTGTGTATATCTTGTGAATTGTGAACCTCGGTTGATGGAAATTGTAGTTTGAGGTCCTACCGAGGGTTGGAAGAATATTCTGCTTCGAAGTATGTTTTCTTGCAGGACCAGCTCTACTTTTTAAGTAGAGAGATGTCCATTTTATAGAGGAGGTTCTACCGAATTTTTGATAGAATTCTCGTAAAATGTGACATTTGGTCAAATCCTTATTCTATGTCTGTGTCTTGAATTCGAGATTGAGTCTTTAGAAGTTAAGTTAGATTCATTTTGATTTTTGTATTGTGATTTGATTATTTAGTTGTGTCGAGACTGAGGCCTAGTGGACCAAGCCCGTCGGACCTGTCTCGTGGAGCGCACAACTATGAGCTGTTATTTTATATATACATGTATTTAGGTTGCATGTTTTAGAAATATAAGTTTTAATTGCATGATTTATGCATAAACTGCTTCAGTAAATGATTATTATATTTTAGGTATATTTTTAGTATATTTTTTCTATACTTTGAAATAATTGCATGTTTTATTCTTGATTTATACGTAAATTGTTTTTAAGTATATATATGGTTTATTTTTATAATTTAACTGAATTTATCTTACATATATATACTCGAAATATACTTAGTTTATTTTTGGTATATTCTAGTATATATATATATATGGTTTATATTGCCATTTAAATTAATATCATGCATCATTTATTTTACGAATGTGTGAGTTTATTTTAATGAAGGATATCGATAGAGCGTACTACCTAGTGGGCAGCACTAGGACCGAGTACGTACCGGTATGACAATAGATTTTAGGTTAAATTACTAACCTATTTGTGGACTACGACTTGATTGATTTTATATGATTGAGATTGATGTGATTAAGAGTGTGATTGCTGGAGCTCGGTTGACCAAGTGTCTCGGGGCCAGTCAGACTGCTGGAGCTTAGTTGACTTAGTGTCTCGAGGCCAATCTACTGTCCAAATGGAATAAGTGAATTTATTTAGAACTAAGTGACCCTGTATGGCTAGAGTGTTGTCTATTATTATTTGAGGTTGCGATCATTTAAGGTTTTATTTGATCCTTCATAAACTAATATTTTTTAGTACTATATATGAAGTGATTCGTTCAGCATCTGTGTGTACATGTCTGCACACACACACACACACATAGATATATATATATATATATATTTATTTATTTATTTA
The DNA here is from genome assembly GCA_947683625.1 of Mallotus nudiflorus. NCBI lineage: Eukaryota > Viridiplantae > Streptophyta > Magnoliopsida > Malpighiales > Euphorbiaceae > Mallotus > Mallotus nudiflorus. The sequence continues at coordinate 12,131,326 of CANTUR010000009.1, forward strand.
TTTATATTTATATTTATATTTATATTTATATTTATATTTATATTTATTTATTTATTATATGCATATGTTTGAATACATTTGTCATATAGGAGATTCATGTATATATATTATAACAATTCACTCAATGAGGTCTAACTCCCCTCTATTGATATTTTTCAAAAAAGTCATCATCTTCAGACCTCAGCAATAGACCTGTCCACCAGATTTCTTCCACGCCGGCTTTATTATGTAAATTGCTTGAGTTTATTTTGTATTCTAGACACTGCAGTAGTTGTTATTGGGAGCTGTATTTATGATATGTATGTATGAAATTCAAATTTTAGAATGTTGACATAAAAATTTATATTGAAAAATTTTGTTATATATATATGAGATGGATTTTATGTTATTTAAATGAGTTGAGGAATTATTATTATTATATTTGAGATTAAATTTTTGCTGTACAAATATTTTATTTATTATATTATATTGCATGCTTTTATTTTTTTAAGGTTGCTACAGGTTTCGGATTCTAAAGAATTCATATTCCCTAGCGCCGGTCATGGCCCCTGTTTTAGGTCATGAAAAAGTTGGTATCAGAGTGGAGATTTGTGGCAGGGCCTTAGTTATGTAAGTTGTGGCCCTAGTTTTCAGTGTTATGTTTTTTTTGAAACTACTGCAGTGAATTAGCTTCTATTTTATCCAAATCTTTCTATTTGTCTTTTCAGAATGAGGAGGTGAGTGTGTGTTGCTCCACCAATTGTTAAGGCCGAGGATGATGAGTCCGTCCAGGATGAGGTTTTACCTCCTGAGCCGCCAGTTAGATGCAAAGATCATGGCAAAGGTAGACCTTGATGAGCGATAGGTTGCCGTAGGCGGAGAGAGATACAGGATAAGGAGCCTGTAGAGCTAGAGTATAAGGATGTCCTTGTACCTCCTGTTGCACCACCTGTTCAGCCTGCCTATCAGTAGGGTATGTCTGACCCTGAGGCAGCTCTTTTCTATGCTAGAGTTGGCAGGATCACCTTTGATAGGACTTACGACCCTTTAGATTTTCTGCATGCGATTGAGATGAGGACTCGAACTACTCACATTAAGAAGCAGCGAATCATGATAGTTGAGCTGTCAGTTAAGGGACCAGCCTTGGACTGGTTTATTCAGATGATCGAGTCGTATATGATGACGATGACGGTGACTCGGGCTTAGTTCAAAGAGCGATTCATGAGGAGATTCCGGCCAGAGCCACTTCGTGTGAGGTACAAGCTCCAGTTGACTAGCATTTCCCGAGGGGATATATCTGTTGAGGATTACACTCGAGAGTTCCTTCGGCTTGGCAGATATGCAGAGGATCTAATATGAGACCAGTACTTCGCAGTCACCACTTACGTCATCGGATTGGGCTTTGCATTTGCTGGTATGCCTACAAGGGGCCTTACTCTGGAGTCAATGATAGAGTTGGCCAAGTAGATTGAGCTGAGGCTAGTCAGGTAAGGATCTACGCCTGATTATTACTAGCTGGGTGTTCAGTCAGGTGGATTCCAAACTACTCCATACTCGAGTTTTTAGATTAGTTCGAGTAATCAGCAGAGGGGTCCAGCCCAGTAGACTCAGAGACAGCAGTAGTAGGTACCTCAGAGTAGTAGACTTGGCCATGGAGGTCAGTGTCGACTGTTCAAATTTGGGTCAGGTGCTTCGAGCAGCAACAGTGGTTGTAGTTCTGGGGCAGCTGCTAGTATATGTCAAACCTGCAGCAAAGTTCATCAAGGATTGTGTTATATGACATCATTGATGTGTTTTAGATGTAGGCAAATAGGACATTTTTCCAGATCGTGTTGATGAGGTCTAACTCCCCTCTATTGATATTTTTCAAAAAAGTCTTCATCTTCAGACCTCAGCAATAGACCTGTCCACCGGATTTCTTCCGCGCCAGCTTTATTATGTAAACTACTTGCATTTATTTTGTATTCTAGACACTGCAGTAGTTGTTATTGGGAGCTGTATTTATGATATGTATGTACGAAATTCAAATTTCAAAATGTTAACATAAAAATTTATACTGAAAAATTTATATATATATATATGAGATGGATTTTATATTATTTAAATAAGTTGAGGAATTATTATTTTTATATTTGAGATTAAATTTTTGCTGTACAAATATTTTATTTATTATATTATATTGCATGCTTTTATTTTTTTAAGGTTGCTACGGGTTTCGGATTCTAAAGAATTCATATTCCCTAGCGTCGGTCATGGCCCCTGTTTTAGGTCATGACAAAGTTGGTATCAGAGTGGAGATTTATGGCAGGGCCTTAGTTATGTAAGTTGTGGCCCTAGTTTTCAGTGTTATGTTTTTTTTGAAACTACTGCAGTGAATTAGCTTCGATTATGTCTTGATGAGTATTCCTTGATTTAGTTTTCTACGTTATCCTCTATTTTCTATTTTATCCAAATCTTTCTATTTGTCTTTGCAGAATGAGGAGGCGAGTGTGTGTTGCTCCACCAATCGTTAAGGCCGAGGATGATGAGTCTTTCCAGGATGAGGTTTTACCTCCTGAGCCGCCAGTTAGACACAAAGATCATTGCGAAGGTATACCTCGATGAGCGACAGGTTACAGTAGGCAGAGAGAGATATAGGATAAGGAGCCTGTAGAGCTAGAGTATAAGGATGTCCTTATACCTCCTGTTGCACCACCTGTTCAACCTGCCTATCAGCAGGGTATGTCTGACCCTGAGGTAGCTCTCTTCTATGCTAGAGTTGGCAGGATCGCCTTTGATAGGACTTACGACCCTCTAGATTTTTTGCATGCGATTGAGATGAGGACTCGAACTGCTCACACCGAGTAGTAGCGGATCATGATAGTCGAGTTGTCAATTGAGGGACCAGCCTTGGACTGGTTTATTCAGATGATTGAGTCGTATATGATGACGATGACGGTGACTTGGGCTTAGTTTAAAGAGCGATTCATGAATAGATTCCGGCCAGAGCCACTTCGCATGAGTTACAGGCTCCGGTTGACTAGCATTTACCGAGGGGATATATCTGTTGAGGATTACACTTGAGAGTTCCTTCGGCTTGGCAGATATGCAGAGGATCTAATATGAGACCAGTACTTCGTAGTCACCACTTACGTCATCGGATTGGGCTCTGCATTTGCTAGTATGCCAACAAAGGGCCTTACTCTGGAGTCAATGATAGAGTTGGCCAAGTAGATTGAGCTGAGGCTAGTCAGGCAAGGAGCTATGCCTGATTATTACTAGCTGGGTGTTCAGTCAGGTGGATTCCAAACTACTCCATTCTCGAGTTTTTAGATTAGTTCGAGTAGTCAGCAGAGGGGTCTAGCCCAGCAGACTCAGAGACAGCAGTAGCAGGTACCTCAAACTAGTAGACTTGGCCATGGAGGTCAGTGTCGACTGTTCAAATTTGGGTCAGGTGCTTTGAGCAACAATAGTGGTTGTAGTTCTGGGTCAGCTGCTAGTGTATGTCAGACCTGCAGCAAAGTCCATCAAGGATTGTGTTATATGACATCATTGACTTATTTTAGATGTAGGCAGACGGGACATTTTGCCAGATCATGTTGATGAGGTCTAACTCCCCTCTATTGATATTTTTCAAAAAAGTCTTCATCTTCAGACCTCAGCAATAGACCTGTCCACCATATTTCTTCCGCGCCGGCTTTATTATATAAACTGCTTAAGTTTATTTTGTATTCTAGACACTACAATAGTTGTTATTGGGAGTTGTATTTATGATATGTATGTATGAAATTCAAATTTCAGAATGTTAACATAAAAATTTATACTGAAAAATTTATATATATATATATATATATATATATATATATATATATATATATATATATATATATATATATATATGAGATGGATTTTATGTTATTTAAATGAGTTGAGGAATTATTATTTTTATATTTGAGATTAAATTTTTGCTGTACAAATATTTTATTTATTATATTATATTGCATGCTTTTATTTTTTAAGCTTGCTATGGGTTCCGGATTCTAAAGAATTCATATTCCCTAGCGTCGGTCATGGCCCCTGTTTTCGATCATGAAAAAGTTGGTATCATAGTGGAGATTTGTGGCAGGGCTTTAGTTATGTAAGTTGTGGCCCTAGTTTTCAATGTTATGTTTTTTTTGAAACTACTGCAGTGAATTAGCTTCGAGTATGTCTTGATGAGTATTCCTTGATTTAGTTTTCTGTATTATCCTCTATTGTCTATTTTGTCTGAATCTTTCTATTTGTCTTTTCAGAATGAGGAGGCGAGCGTGTGTTGCTCCACCAATCGATAAGGCCGAGGATGATGAGTCCGTCCAGGATGAGGTTTTACCTCCTAGGCCGCCAGTTAGATGCAAAGGTCATGGCAAAGGTAGACCTCGATGAGCGACAGGTTACCGTAGGCAGAGAGAGATACAGGATAAGGAGCCTATAGAGTTAAAGAATAAGGATGTCCTTGTACCTCCTGTTGCACCACCTGTTGAGCCTGCCTATCAGCAGGGTATGTCTGACCCTGAGGCAGCTCTTTTCTATGCTAGAGTTGGCAGGATTGCCTTTGATAGGACTTACGACCCTCTAGATCTTCTGCATGCTATTGAGATGAGGACTCAAACTGCTCACACAGAGTAGTAGCGGATCATGATAGTCGAGCTGTCAGTTGAGGGACCAGCCTTGGACTGGTTTATTCAGATGATCGAGTCGTATATGATGACGATGACAATGACTCGGGCTTAGTTCAAAGAGCGATTCATGAGGAGATTTAGCCCAGAGCCACTTTTCATGAGTTATAGGCTCCGGTTGACTAGCATTTCTTGAGGGGATATATCTGTTGAGGATTACACTCGAGAGTTCCTTCGGCTTGGCAGATATGCAGAGGATCTAATATGAGACCAGTACTTCACAATCACCACTTACGTCATCGGATTGGGCTCTGCATTTGCTGGTATGCCTACAAGGGGCCTTACTCTGGAGTCAGTGATAGAGTTGGCCAAGTAGATTGAGTTGAGGCTAGTTAGGCAAGGAGCTATGCCTGATTATTACTAGCTGGGTATTCAATCAGGTGGATTCCAAACTACTCCATACTCGAGTTTTTAGATTAGTTCGAGTAGTCAGCAGAGGGGTCCAACCCAGTAGACTCAGAGATAGTAGTAGCAGGTACCTCAGAGTAGTAGACTTGGCCATGGAGGTCAATGTCGACTGTTTAAATTTGGGTCAGGTGCTTCGAGCAGCAGCAGTGGTTGTAGTTCTAGGTCAGCTACTAGTGTATGTCAGACCTGCAGTAAAGTCCATCAGGGATTGTGTTATATGACATCATTGACATTTTTTAGATGTAGGCAGACGGCACATTTTGCCAGATCGTGTCCTTATTCTAGGTATCAACAGCCACAGATTCTATGATTTCCTCAGCAGTAGATTGCTAGTGCTGCACCTATTCCTTTTCAGTTGCCTCCAGCCCAGCATCAGAGTTCTACCCAGATTGTTCCCCAGTAAGGTCATGGTAAAGGTACTAGAGGAGGTGTCAGAGGTATTGGCCAAGCTTCTACTAGCCAGCAAGGAGGTCGAGGACCCTAAAGTCTTTCATCTCACTCAGCAGGATGCTCAGGCATCTAATGCAGTCGTGGCAAGTATTGATTATGTCTGTTACCTGGATACATGGGTTTTTTTTTATCCGGGTGCCACGCATTCGTTCATTTCTCCTATTTTTACTTCCAAGTCTTGTTGGCAAGCTTCGAGGATGGCTTTTCCTTTGTCTGTTGCTACTCCTCTAAGTGATTCTTTGGACACCGATATTGTTCTTTCTGGTTGTCCAGTTCTTGTTGGAGCTAGAGAATTATTAGCTGACTTGATTCTGTTGAATGTGATGGAGTTCGATGTTATTTTGGGTATGGATTGGTTATCTCAGCACTATGTTGTGGTGGATTGTCAGAGTAAAGAGGTGACTTTCAGAATTCATGGTGAAGAAGAATTTAAGTTTGTGGGTGATAGGAGTTCAGCACCTCAGAATCTCATCTCTACTATTACAGTTAGGAAGTTCCTAAAGAAGGGTTGTTAGGGATATTAGGCATTAGTCAGGGATACTTCAGTGGAGAATTTGTCACTCACAGATGTTCCTATTGCCTGTAAGTTTCCTGATGTTTTTCTGGAGGAGTTGCTAGGTTTGCCACCTCACAGAGAGATTGAGTTTTATATAGATGTGGTTCCAGGCACTACCCTTATATCTATGCCACCCTACAGAATGGATCCTGTAGAGTTGAAAGAGTTAAAGGAGCAGTTGCAAGAGTTGTTAGATAAGGGTTTCATTAGACCCAGTGTTTCTCCTTGGGGTGCACCAGTCCTGTTTGTGAGGAAGAAAGATGGTACCCTGGGACTGTGAATTGACTACAGAGAGTTGAACAAGGTGACAGTGAAGAACAAGTATCCTCTCCCGAGGATAGATGACTTGTTTGATCAGCTACAGGATGCACAGTTCTTTTTAAAGATTGATTTGAGGTCGGGTTATCATTAATTGCAGATTAGTGAAGCTGATGTTCCTAAAATGGCTGATTTTTTTTAACTTCGATTTTTGATATTCAAGCTTAATTCCTTCACAAAAGTTAATTCTACTAGCTCAATCTACACTCTAGATTTTTTGTGAAATATTTGGAATTTATTTTGATTTTTGAGAATTTTTTATTATTTTATTATTATTTTCTAATTTTAGTAAATTAATTAAATAAATTGTGAAATTGTGTTTTTTGGCATTTATCGTGGTTGAAAATAATTATAGAATTTAATTTATAATTTTTGTGATTTTTTTGTAATTAATATATTTTTATTTAGTTTATGTGAATTTTAGAAATATAGGTTATATATGTATTTTGTTAAAATTACTTGGTAAATTGAGTATAATTATTGATTTTATTGAATTATATGTTTAGAAAATAATTTTAGAGCAATTATATAATTTTTAGTGAATTTTTGAGTAATTATAGTATATTATGTAAATTATTATATATTAGGGGTATTTTGGTAATTTGATAGTAATTTTAGTTGAATATTAAGTCTAATTGGTTTTAATAATTATTTGAAGAATAAAAATGATTTTTACAAATTATGTACTATTTTTAACTACTTAAAACTATTTTTTTAAAAATTATTTTCAAATTATATATAATATACTACTTTTGTAAATAAATGGGTTTTTAGTAATTTTTAGTATGTTTTTAGACTAATTGAGTAATTTAGATTTATAAAATGAATTTTCATTAATATTTATGAATTTATCAAGAATTATCGATTTTTAATAATATTATATTAATATTAGGGTTTTTAAGTAATTGTTAGTTAAATAATTGTTTTTAGTGTTTAAATATTTAAATTGCTATATTTGGTAATGAAAAGGGTATTTTTGGTATTTATGGAATTTTACTATATATTGTGTATATCTTGTGAATTGTGAACCTTGGTCGATGGAAATTGCAGTTTGAGGTCCGATTGAGGGTTGTGAGAATATTCTACTTCGAAGTGTATTTTCTTGTAAGACTGGCTCTACTTTTTAAGTAGAGAGATGTCCGTTTTACAGAGATGGTTCTACCGAATTTTTGATAGAATTCTCGTGAAATGTGACATTTGGTCAAATCCTTATTCTTTGTCTATGTCTTGAATTATAGATCGAGTCTCTAGAAGTTAAGTTAGATTCATTTTGATTTTTGTATTGTGATTTGATTGTTTAGTTGCACAGAGACCGAGGCCTAGTGGACCAAGCCCGTTGGACCCATCTCGTGGAGCGCACGACTGTGATTTGTTATTTTATATATACGTGTATTTAGGTTGCATGTTATAGAAATATATGTTTTAATTGCATGATTTATGCATAAACTACTTTAGTAAATGATTAGTATATTTTGGGTATATTTTTAGTATATTTTCGGTATACTTTGAAATAAATGCATGTTTTATTCTTGATTTATACCTAAATTTGTTTTAAGTATATATATGGTTTATTTTATAATTGAACTGAATTTATCTGACATATATATACTCAAAATATACTTAGTTTATTTTTGGTATATTTCTAGCATATATATATGGTTTATATTTCCATTTAAATTAATATCATGCATCATTTATTTTATGAATGTGTGAGTTTATTTTAATGAAGGATATCGATAGAACGTGCTACCTAGTGGGTAGCACTAGGATCGAGTATGTACCGGTACGATGATATATTTTAGGTTAAATTACTAACCTATTTGTTGACTACGACTTGATTGATTTTATATGATTGAGATTGATATGATTGAGAGTGTGATTGCTGGAGCTCAATTGACCAAGTGTCTCGAGGCCAATCACACTGACAATCAAACTGCTAGAGCTCGGTTGACTTAGTGTCTCAGGGCCAGTTTACTGTCCAAATGAAATATGTGAATTTATTTAGAACTAAGTGAGCATATATGGCTAGAGTGTTGTCTATTATTATTTGACGTTGCGATCATTTAGGGTTCTATTTGATCCTTCATAAACTGATATTTTTCAGTACTATATATGAAGTGATTCTTTCAGCATATGTGTGTACATGTCTGCACACACACACACACACACACACACACACACACACACACACACATATATATATATATATATATATATATATATATTTATTTATTTATTTATTATATGCATTTGTTTGAATACATTTGTCATATAGGAGATGCATGTATATATATTATAACAATTCACTCAGTGAGGTCTTAATCCCCTCTGTTGATATTTTTCAGGAGAGTCTTCATCTTTAGACCTTAGCAGTAAACCTGTCCGTCGGATTTCTTTCGCTCGAGCTTTATTATGTGAACTACTTACTTAAGTTTATTTTGTATTCTATACACTGCAGTAGTTGTTGTTAAAAGTTGTATTTATGATATGTATGTATGAAATTTAAATTTTAGAATGTTAAACTAAAAATTTGTATTAAAAGATTTTGTTATATATATATGAGATGGATTTTATGTTATTTGAATGAGTTGAGGAATTATTATTTTTATATTTGAGATTAAATTTTTTCTGTACAAATATTTTATTTATTATATTATATTGCATGCTTTTATTATTTTTAAGCTTGCTACGGGTTTCAGATTCGAAAGAATTTTCGTTCCTTAGCAATGGTCATGGCCCCTGTTTTGGGTTGTGACACTAAATTTCCAATTCCTATCCCAACACTAGAATTTTTAACCCAAAAGGACTTGAGTTATTTGCAGACCTATATATACGATTTACACAAATTGATAAGTGTCCTGAACCTCCATAAAAATGAACTCACCCTAAGCAATTACATCCAACCATAATTAATCAAAAACCAATAACTCTTCACTCTATACTCACCTTAACCATGCCTTCCACTATTAGCAAACCAACATCATTTGAACAAGCTCATTACAAACCTGAATGGCGGCAAGCTATGGAAGTTGAAATGAAAGCTTTGTACAAAAATAACACTTGGGATATTGTCCCTCAACCTTTAAATAGTAATATAGTTGGCAATGGATGGATATGTAAGATTAAAAGAAAAATGGATGGCAGCATCGAGAGATTAAAAGTTCGTCTAGTTGCTTGTGGATATACATAGGAATATAGCCTTGATTACACTAAGATTTTTAGTCCAGTTGTTAAACCATAGACTATTGATATAGTGATTTCAATAGCAGTGCCTCATGGATTGGATCTTCACTATCTTGATGTTAACAATGCGATTCTAAATGTTGATTTACAAGAAATAATGTATATGGTTCAACCCCAAGGCTTCATTGATCAAGCAAAACTACATTATGTTTATAAGTTAAATAAGTCACTTTACGAGCTTAAATAAGTACCATGTGCTTGGTACCAAAAGCTCAGTAATTTCTTATATTTTGTTGTGTTTCAAAATCCAAATATTAATTCTTTACTCTTTATTTATAATTAAGATGGCCACATATATTTTAATGTAGGCTGCATAGAGGAACAAGCCCTTAAATTTATACACAAATTTGACAATTTACGTTAGTGGTAGTTTCATAATTTTGGGCAAGTTCTAAGTATCAAATTTGGGCGATTCAAAAGCATATTTCATATGGAAACGGGCCAATGGTTTGAAGTTAAATCTATTGCTTTTCGACCAAAATCTATAATTTAGGCTCTTAAACGGGCAATTTTTATTATTTCCTATTTTTAGTGTTTTATTTTCCTATTTTTGTTTAGGATTTACTATTTAAGCTTTCCTTATTATTGTTGGATGGTAGTTTTATGATAATTTGAATTCTTTTTTATTCTTCCAAAATTTGTTTAAATGTTGATGCCTATAGCCTAAATCACTATAGAAGATCATTTATTGGCAGTCGTACATGATTCAACATTATTCAATTATTATTATTAGCTTTTCTACTATGTCAGTTTGTTATCAAAGTTGTGCTCCTTGGACAAGATGTCTCACAGAAGACAGTAACGGCAACCACAACTATAATGTGTAGAAGAGGTTTATGAGCATGATGATTTACATTATATCGAGCAGCGAATAGAGCAGATGGATCAATGGATTAACACCGTTATGGAATAACTCATGATAAGGATGGAGGAGTTATTATTAGTCAATTGAAATAGGGAGCAACCGAATCAGGATTTAAGGCGTAACCCTAATGTTGATGACTGGAGAAATCCTTTTGCTAAAGGAAATAATGATGAAGAAGGTGATGGTGACAGGTATTATGAGCATCCCCATAGATGTCAGTGACAACATGTAGAGGTTGACGATAGGCGATGATGGGAAGTGTGTATACAGACTAAAATACCTGAATTTCGTGATACATTACAACCCGAAGAGTTCCTTGATTGGGTGGCCACAGTAGAGGAGGTAATGGACTTTAAGGGGGTGCCAAAAAATCACCAAGGACCATCAATGGCAACGAGGTTCTGAGATAGGGCAATAGCTTAGTGGCAGCAAACTAAACAGATCCGAGTCATATTGGGGAAGTCCAAAATTATGACTTAGGAGAAGATGAAGAAACAATTATGTGATGCATTCTTGCCTTACAATTATCAACGTTTACTGTTTCAAAGGTTACAGAATTTAAGGCAAGGGGCCTGTTCAGTTGATGATTATACAATTGAATTTTATCAATTAATCGCTTGGAATAAGGTGCATAAGACAGTGGACCAATTAGTGGCGAGGTATATTGGGGGCCTAAGGAACAAATCAAGGATACAGTGAACATGTTTGATCCTATGTCTGTTTCTGCAGCACACTAACAGGCCTTGCAAATTAAAAGGAGGCATCTAGGGGGTTTTATGCATAATATTGGGCAGGGAAGCACGAGAGGAGGAGCTAGTGTGAGTTGTCCAAGTGGTGGCATGACCACTAGGGCTGCTAATAGACCAGTAACTGCACCAAGGCTAAACAGTATCAAGTGTTTTTCATATGGCAAAATAGGACACAGGTAGAATGATTGTAGAAATAAGGGGAAAAGACCCATGTTTGCTCATTCAGCTAAGCGCCATGATGAAGAGGAGGTTGTAGACTTGATAGGAGACCTAGTATTTGATTCAGATGCGGGGGATGAGGAGATCGTGACTGGAGATGTAGGCACATCATTGGTTGTGCAGAGGTCCTGCCTAATGCCAAGGGTTGTTGATGAGGAATGGCTACGAAATAATATCTTCCACTCTACTTGCACTATTAAAAAGAAAATTTATAGGTTTATGATTGATGGGGGTAGCTGTGAGAGTATAATCTAAGCAGAAGCAGTACATAAATTGGGAATTACAACTGTCAAGTATCCTAAGCCATACAAATTGGCATGGTTAAAAAAAGGGGGGAAGTAACAGTTTTAAAATGTGCCTTAGTGTCCTTCTCCATCGGGGCAAAGTATAAGGATGACGTTTGGTATGATGTGATAGCCATGGATGCATGTCATATATTGTTGGGCTGACTATGGCAGTTTGATAGAGGTGTGATTCATGACAGAAAGGTTAACACCTACAGCTTTTTGTTTGAAGGAATAAAAATAGTGCTAGTCCCTAAGAAGGATTCTAAACAATCTGAAACTGTGCAGGGCGAAAACAATAGCTATGTTAATTTATTAACCCTGTCCCAATTTGACACCCATCACTGATTACATGAGGCAGGTAGGGAAGATTGTATGGACTGATGAGGCAGAAAAGGCATTTTAGTTAACTAAAATACGCCTTACCAGGGCTCCTATCTTAGTGTTGCCTGATTTTAATAAACCTTTTGAGCCACATTCATATGCTTCAAAAGTGGGAATTGGGGCTGTTTTTAGCCAAAATAGCAGGCCAATAGCGCATTTCAGTGAGAAGTTGACGGGGGCTAGAATGCACTATAGTACCTATAATGTTGAGTTTTATGCTATTGTGCAAGCTATTAAGCATTGTCGTCGTTATTTATTTCAAAAAAATTTATTTTGTATACATATCATGAGGCTTTGAAGCACTTGCATCGGCAAGAAAAAGTTTCTACTAGGTATGTGAGTTGGGTGGCTTACCTTCAAAAATTCACTTTTATTATGAAACATAAGTCAGGGGTTACCAACAAAGGGCATATGTATTGAGTAGATGAAAGACATTATTAACCCAAATGACCATTGAGGTACTAGGTTTTGACTTATTTGTAGAATTACTTAAGACTGATCCATACTTTTTTATTATTTTGGATAAGATTAAAACAGGCGAGCGAACAGATTTCCTAGTGCATAATGGATTTTTGTTCAAAGGCAATCAACTATGTATCCCAAACTGTAGCTTGTGTTTAAAGATTCTTCAAGAATTGCATGGTGAGGGACATGTCAGTTGGGATAGAACTGTGTAATTAGTTAAGGCTTATTATTTTTGACCTACCATTCACAAAGAAGTAGGGAGGTTGGTGGAGAGGTGTCAAATTTGTCAGGTTTCCAAGGGAGCAACATCTAACGCAAGTCTCTACATGCCTCTGCCAGTTCCTTCATAGCCTTGGGTGGAACTCAACATGGATTTTATGCTCGGATTAACATGCACTTAGAGAGGTAATGATTATATCTTTGTGGCAGTTGATCAATTATCAAAGATGGTTCATTTTATACCATGTAAGAAAACAACATATGTTGTTCATGTAGCTCAATTGTTCTTTAAGGAAATATACATGCTACATGGTTTGCCTATGTCTATCGTGTCAAATAGAGATACTAGGTTCCTCAATTATTTTTGTTGTAGTTTGTGGAAGATGGTGAATACATATTTGAATTTCATTAGTGCCTATCATCCACAAACAGATGGATAAACAGAGGTGGTGAATCAATCCTTGGGTAACTTGATGAGATGCCTAGTGGGTGAACATGTGAAGAGTTAGGATTAGAAGATGTGTCAGGCGGAGTTCACCCATAATCATATAGTCAATAGGAGTACTAGATTCAGTCCTTTTGCAGTAGTGTATTTAGTTGTACATAGGGGACCCTTGGATTTAATTCCTCTTCCAATAAAGACAAGACTCAATGGCAGGGCAGCAAGTTTTACCAATAGGTTATAGGAAGTTCATCAATCTATCCATGACCACATGGTGCAGGTTGTCTCCAAGAATAAACAGGTTGTTGACAAGAAGAGGCGACATGTCAAGTTTGATGTGGGGGATTTTGTGTGGGTTGGTTTGACCAAAGACAGATTTCCTATAGGCGAATACAATAGTTGTCTGCCAAGAAGATTGGACCAGTGGAGATCATCAAGAAGATTAATCCTAATGCCTACAGATTGAAATTACCTAGCCATGTTCAGACTACAGATGTATTCAATGTCAAGCACTTGGTTCCTTTTACAGGTGATTCATCAAACAAGTCATATTTGAGGTCGAATTCTATCCACTCTGGGGAGAATGATGCAGGCCGCATAGAGGAACAAGCCTTTAAATTTATGCATAAATTTGACAATTTACGGTAGTGGGAGTTTCGTAATTTTGGGCAAGTTCTAAGTATCGGATTTGGGCGATTCAAAAGCCTATTTCATATGAAAACATGCCAACGATTCGAAATCATAACCTTTGCTTATGTGATCCATCGCTTTTCAGCCAAATTCTATCATTTAGGCCTTTAAACGAACAATTTTTGTTATTTCCTATTTTTAGTATTTTATTTTCCTATTTTTGTTTAGTTATAGGATTTACTATTTAAGTTTTCCTTATTATTGTTGCACTACATTTTTATGATAATTTGAATTTTCTTTTATTCTTCCAAAATTTCTTGAAATTTTAATGCCTATAGACTAATTCGCTATAGAAGATCATTTATTGACAATCGTGCACGATTCAATAATATTCGATTGTTATTATCTACTCTTTTGCTACATCATGTTTCTTATTGGTCTATGTAGATGACATTATACTCATAGGCAACAAACCTTAACTCATTCGACATCTCATACATCAATTGGCTACTGAATTTTCAATCCAAGACTTGGCAGAGCTGAACTTCTTTCATGGCGTTTAGGTCTACAAATTCTACTACTATAGTAGTCTTTCTGACATTATTCACAAAGCTGGTATGTCTAATAGTAAACCATATTCAACTCCAATGAATACTGGTACACTGCTTTCTAAGGAGCAAGGCACTATAGTATCACCTGATGAAGCTCGTAACTATTGCATTCTTTGTGGAAGTCTCCAATATGTTACCTTGACTCGGGCAAATTTGTCATTTCAGTCAATAAATTATGGTAATTTATGCATCAACCAAGAGACACTCACTTTAAAGCTCTCAAAAGAATTCTCTAATATCTATAAGGTAATTCCACTCAAAGTCAATTTATTACTAAATGAACAAATTTCCACCTCACTACCTTTAGTGTTGCGGATTGGGCAGGGAGCCCAGATGATCGACTTTCAACTGGAAGATTTCTAGTTTTTCTTAGCAATAATCTATTATCTTGGAAATAGAAAAAATAAAGGACTGTGGCATAATCCTCAACACGGAGTTTAAAGCCATAGCTAATTTCAGTGTATAAATCAAATGGCTTCACTTCTTGTTGCATGAACTTAATGTTAATCTCTCCAAACTACCGCATATTTAGTATGATAATTTCAGCAGTGTATTTATCCTCTAACCTGGCGTTCCATGCTCATACTTGACACGTGGAAGTAGATTTCCATTTTATTTGACGTCAGGTGTTGAATCATGAAGTTACTATTTCTACATTATCTTTTGCAAATTAGCTAGTTGATATTAGGGCAAAGCCTTTGGCCAATTTCCTATTTTCTCATTTTCACAACAAGCTTCGACTCCACTGTCTTCCGGCATTAGCTTATGGGGGCTAATGCTTTAGTTAGTTTGTTACACTTTGTTATACATCAGTTATCTGGTTTGTTTATGCTTTCTATATATGTACATCTTAAGAAATATCAAACACATATCTCTTTCTCTGCATCACTTTGATCTTTAACTATTTCAATATATAAGTCTAAATAAATTACTAATTTTAGTAATAATTATGCCTTAAAATAATAACAAATATTAAAAATGAGAGGACTAAATAATAATTTATAAGAATTATGAAGCTTCTAAAGGAAAATTTTTTAGCTAAGGAGTATATATTAAAAGATGGAGGTATTTAAAGAATAAAAATTTTACAAACTGATGTATTTATAAGGTCAAATTTTATAAGTTGAGCTATCCATAAGTTCAGAATTTTAAGTACATACAACAAATGAGTTTTTCACTACAAATATAGGGGCTATATTTAGGCAGATTTTAATATATTTCATGAACATTATAAGTAATGAAGTTTGACAAGTTCCCCCACTGCACACCTATTATTACCCATCTTAAAATTGCAAAATAATGAATTAAAATATTCTAGATTAGTGAAAGTTCCTTAGTAGTTGTGAAATTTATCGTTTACTCGGCTTAATATGTTGGTAAGAAAGAAAATAGGTGAAAACGTGATAATGTTATTAGTTTTATAATAATTGACACTTTTATAATTAATATCGTTATAGACTAGAGAAATGGCTGGAGCAGTGGTGGGATGGGCAATTAACAAATTAGATATATTACTTTCTGAAGAAGTGAAACTAATCAGGAACCTCTGCAGAGAGCTTCAAAATGTTACAACTGAACTATTGTTTATCACATAATTCCTAAGAGATGTAGATTGCACCTAAGAAAAAGATAGCCATATCAACACTTGTTTGAACCAGGTTAAAGAAGTTATTTTCTGCATCGACGATGTCATTGATGTTTACATGCCTCAAGTTACATGGCATCAACATCATCATGGCTATTCGTATAAATTCATCCACTCTTTCAAGAAATTAAAGGAACACCGTGATATAACCTCAAAGATTCAACATATCAAGAAATCAATTGGGGAAATATAGGAGAGAAAAGAAAGATATAGCTTCAACTTTTCATCAGAGCCAGTAAGCGATCACGCCCACAATATATCTCGCAGCACTCGTGTCGCTTCCCTTTTTCTTGATGAATCTTAACTCATTATTATTAAATCTCCTAGAGCTAACTTGATAAGATAATTAATAAAGAGAACGACAAAAAATGTGGCCGTCTGAATGGTGGGTATAGGGGGACTGGGTAAGACCACTCTTGCCATGAAAGTGTACAACTCTGAAAACATATATGCTCATTTTAATTGCAAGGCTTGGATCACCACATCTCAATCCTACATGTAAGAGGAGTTATTGAGGTGTATGATATGAAAATTCCAACAAGAAAATAAACTACCTGTGTTGGAAGGAATTGACAGGATGGATAAGTCTTTGCTTATTGAGAACTTAAGGCATATTTATTACAAAAAAGATATGTGGTAGTTTTTTATGATGTTTGGAGCATTGATTTTTTGAGAGATATCAATATTGCTTTACCTGACAATAATAAAAGCAATAGAATTATGATAATAGCTCATAATGAAGTTGTTGCTCCTTCTCCTAATGAGTCTTCATGTTATCATATCTTTAAACTTCAACCTCTGCTTGAAAATAGAGGCTATGAGCTCTTTTGCAATAATGTGTTTCAATTATACGATGGAATTTGTCCATCAGTGCTGCATGAGTTTTCTAATTCTATTGTTGAAAAATGTGAAGGATTGCCCTTTGCCATTGTGGCAATAGGTGGCGTATTGGCAACAAAAGAGAAGACTATTGTGGAATGGAAGAAATTCTATCGTGGCCTCAGTTCATCTTTAGCAAATGATCAGCATGTCTCAAATATCACACAAATTTTATCATGGCGCTACCATCTTAAATCATGTCTTTTGCTCTTCAGCCTATTCCTAGAGGACTAAATGATATACAAGTGGAGATTATTTCATCATTGGATAGCAGAGGGCTTCATAAAAGAAACATAACTTAGAACATTAGAAGAGATTACAAAAGAGTACTTGATTGAGCTTATTCAATGAAGCTTGGTTTAATTAACAGAGGTTACCACCGTTGGACTAGTTAAAAGATGTAGGGTCCATAATTTGATAAGAGAGATGATTGTCTCACGATTGAGAGAATTAAGCTTTCATCATCAAGTTTTAATAGAGAATTATCAAAATTTGAAAGGAAAAAGCTGACATATCTCAATTGATGACAATTTAAAGAATGTCTCAGAGAGCAGTTGGAATGATTTTCAAACTTAGTCTATTATTGTTTTGAAGGTGAATCAACTGTTAAGGTCTGTGATTAGTTCATTCATGGAAAATGTAAAGCTTTTGAGGGTATTAGATTTTAATGAAGCTTGGAATTTGCATTACATTCCTAAAGAAGTGGGAAATCTATGGCATTTAAGATATTTGAGCCTAAGAAAAACAAAAGTAAAGAGGCTACCAAAGTCCATCGGTAAACTGTGGAACCTTGAGGCTTTGGATTTAAGTATTAAGTCTTGTGAGATTTTACTTGGAGATGCAAGAGCACTGGAACAGTGAATATAGTAGTTGCATGAACAGTACCTGCAATGGGTACTTGAAGTTGTCTGTTTGTTTTTTACTTAGTTATTTTTTGTATGTGGTTAAAATGGAACTAAATAACTGAATTCTGGTGTTTTCTAACTAGTTAAGCTAGTCAAATGTTAGTTCCTTATTGTTCGGAATTTGTCTCTTAAAAGGTAATCAGATCATGTATTTAGGTGGCTAATGGTAAGGGGCTATGTTTGAATGTAATGGTTTACTCTACTAATTTAATTGATAAATGTATCACAATTAAATGAAGGAAAGTGTGTTGTTGTTCACTTCAAGTTATATTTTACTTTGAGACTTAGTGCCTCTATTCTTGCTCTCATTTTGTTTATCGTCATTGTGGTGCTTCTGTTGTTTATCCCAACAATAGCATCAGAGCTTATTTTCCTTCAGGGCCGTAAGGGTACTAAGCAAAAGTGAGTTTTGTTTTAAGCACTTGAGTGTATTTGAGTGTTAAACACTAGTGAGATTGAGAGTTAAACACCTGAGAGCTATAGGTGATTTATTCTGTTTCAAGTCATGTCTTCTTCAACTGGTTTAGCTTCCCCAATCCCTATTTCCAATGGCGAGCTCTTCCATATGTGGGCAATTAAAATGAGTTTTCACCTCAGGTGAAAAAGTCATTGGAAAGCAATAGTCTCTTATGAGGAGCCACCTCCATTAGTTGCGAATCCAATCTTATCACAAATCAAAGTACATGAGAAGGAGAAGCTCAAAAAGGATAAATCTATTTCATGTCTACATGCTGGGATGGCATATCACATTTTCACAAAGATAATGGATTTGGAAACTCCCAAGCAAATATGGGATAAACTTAAGGAGGAGTTTGACAGAAGTGACTGAATCAAGGTTGTCAAGCTGTTGACATTGAAGTGGGAGTTTGAATTGATGAAGATGAAGGAAAGTGAAACCATCAAAGACTATTCCAGTAGAGAGATGGATGTAGTGAATCAAAGAAGGCTACTTGGAGAGGCACTAACTGTAATGACTCAATATTTTAAATAATCTAAAATTTTGTTAAGATATGCAATATTAATAATATTTGAAATTTTTATTTATATATTATCATTTTGTGTGAATAATATTCATTTATTTTATATTAAATATTTTATTACGTGTAAAAAATTTATTTGGAAGTTAGTAGTAATATTATTATTATTATTATTTTATTACTATTAGTGTTACTATCTCATGCATGTGTGTTAATATTATTATTATTACTACTATGGTTATTGTTATTATTATCATGTTATTATTGTTATTATTTTAATGCATGTGTTATATATATATATAATTAAAAAAAAGAATCATGACATTTAATTTTCTTGGGACATTTCTTTTCCCTTTCTTTTTCTTTCTTTTCTATTTTCTTCTTCCCTCCCTTATATTTTTCTTCCTTTTCCTGTGCAAGTTTGCAGAGCCACTCACGTCATGCGGAGCCACCACCTGCACCACCACCTACCACCATCATCTCCCCTCTTCCTCTACTCCCTTCCGCCATTGCCAGTATGCCTTTGTTGCCGAGAAGAGCAACATAAACAGAAGCAGCAGCAGCGGAGCTCCAACGTCGCCGACGTTGACTTTGGCTACCTTAGCTTGCATTTCTGGATTCTTTGGAATCCTTGAGCTCTGGGGAAGCCATTTCCAAGCTTGGTTTGAACTTAAATTCATCCATTTGTGAGTTTTATTTAATTTTTTCATTTAGCTTAATTTTGGTTTTAAAATTTTTTAATCTTGATTTTCTATGTTTTAGGCTAAGTGTCTTTAGAATAATTGTTGTGGGTAACTTGAGCTTTACAGATATAATTTTTATTGATATTTTTGAATTATTTGAATTTTCCAGCGAGTCACTGGTCATTGGAAAATATTTTTATTTTTTAATAAATTTTTTGAATTATTTGAAACATAGTTTGTGAAGAACTTATATTGAAATTGTGTTCCAATTAATTACTGTGAATTTTTGAAGTTTATGTGAAAATTTAATTTTTGGAGAAATTAATATAAATTAGTGAATTTTGTGTTTTAATTGATATTATTGTTAATTAGTATGTTTTAAGTGATTTTGGAATAATAAATAATATTAAAATAATTTTAATGAATTATTTACTATTTTTAACTAATTAATAATAATTTTCGGAATTATATTCAAATAATAGTATTATTTATTATTTTTATGATTAAATGAGTTTTTAACTATTTTTATTACATATTTGAACGATTTAAATAGTTAATTGTGAATTTTACTATTTTATTTTGAATTATCGAAAATTTGGATTTTTATTAATATTATATAAATATTTGAGATTTTATTAACTAATTTGAAAATAATTAGCTTTCATGTTTTTGGTTATTTAATATATTGTATTGTGGTTTATTATTGATATTTATGGATTTTGATGATGACGATGATCATGATGATCATGATGATGATGATGATGATTATTATTATTATTATTATTATTATTATTATTATTATTATTATTATTAAATGTTGATTTTATTGTGAATTGTGAACGTCAGTTGGGAAATTGTGTAGTTTGGTGTCCCAACCCGAGATAGTGAGCTTTTGTGATATAGAAGTGTGTTTGCTTACATGATCGAGTCTACTTTTAGTAGACAGTAGAGGTTTTGCTAAATTTTTAGTAGAATTCTCATAAAATGTGATGTTGGGTCAATCTTGAGTTTTGATTTAGATCGAGTCGTGTCTAGATCGAGTCTTTCTTTAGAATTCTTAAAAGTATAAATTAGGTATTCAATTTTGATTTTGTTATTATTATTTATTTTTCTAGTTGCTCCGAGACCAAGGCTTATCGTACTAGACCCATCAAGTCTGTCTAGAGGAGCACAAACCTGTAAATTATTATTTTATATATGTATTGCACATAAGACATATGATTATGAGTATTCATGTTTTTAATATATATTTAAATATGAATTTTTTTATTAAATGCTTTAGTATATGTTTGGTATGCTTTTAGTATATTTTGGTATATTTTGATATATATGCGACATATACGTTTTGTATATTTTTAATATATACTTTGTATATTTTTGGTACATTTGTGGTTTATTTTGGTATATATATATATATATATCTAGAATATTTTTAGTATACATTCAGTATATTTCTGGTATACGATTGGTATACTCTTCTATAATTAATGCCAATATGTTTTAAATTATGCATTTTATTATTTCCATTAAATATACAATTTATATGAAGGATATCAATAGAACATGCTACTTAGTGGGTTGCACTAGGACTATGTACATACCAATTTGTTAGACTTTAGGGTCAATATTATGAAATCATTTGAGGTGAAATTTGATTAATCCATTATTGAAAATTTTAGTAAGTGAGTAGTGTGATTGTGGGAGCTCGGTCGACCTAGTGTCTTAGGGCTAATCACATTAACAGTGAAACTGCGGGAGCTTGGTTGACTTAGTGTTTTGAGGCTAGTCTACTATCCAAAAATG
Source organism: Mallotus nudiflorus (assembly GCA_947683625.1). Lineage (NCBI taxonomy): Eukaryota > Viridiplantae > Streptophyta > Magnoliopsida > Malpighiales > Euphorbiaceae > Mallotus > Mallotus nudiflorus. The sequence goes on from CANTUR010000009.1 coordinate 12,152,734, forward strand.
GAATAAGAGAATTATTTTAGAATTAAGTAAGCATGTATGACTAGTGAGTTTTATTAATTGCGGTTAAAAATATTATAGGGTTCTATTTGATCCTTCAACCAAAATAAATTTTTTCTACATTTATTATATATATAAAGAGGATTTTAGCATATGTGTGAAATGCATGTATATATTTATATTTATACTGATCCTTGACTACATATGGCTTTAGGTTGAATGTATATATATTATAATAATTCACTCAGTGAGGTCTAATCCCCATCAATATATTTTTTTAGGAGATTCTTCTGCAGACCTTAGTAGTAGACATCTTCGCCGGTCTTCTTCAGCTCTAGCTAGATTATGTAAATTTATTCTTTGAACTCTTATTGTATTCTAGAGACTACAGTAGTAGTGTTATTATATTAGTTGTGTGTTGTTTTGATTTTGAGATTTTGTATCAAAACATTGTATGAAATATTTTTATTATGATATGACATTTAAGGACATATTTTATATTGATTAAATTTTTAATTCTAGCATTCTTTTATATTATTATTGCATATGTTTTATTTTTAAGGTTTGCTACGGCTTCTGAATTCAAAATAATTCTCATTCTCTAGCGTCGGTCATAACTCCCAGTTTAGGTCATGACACTAACTAATCAACAAGTTGTTGAAAAGATAATTGTGTCAGTTCCATGAAAGTTTGAATCTAAGATTGCTACTATTAAGGAATCATATGACTTATAGAAGTTGAAGATTACTAAACTCATAAGTAAATTACAAGTTAAAAAATAAAGGGTATCCTTGAGAAAAGATGGAGCTATTAAAGGTGCATTTTGTTACAACCCAAACCAAAAGGTACATCGACACTAGGGAATTGGAATATATAAAGTATCCAAAACCTATCGTAAGCCTTAAAAATTTCTCATGAAATAAAAAAAATCCATAAATAATAAACGCACAATACTCATTGCATAAAATTGTATTCTTCAAATACAACAACATCTCTAGTTAGAATACAAATAACACAAGTTTCATAATTAACTACTGTGGTGTCTAGAATTTAATTGTACAGCACATATATCAATCCTACATAGTGCAACTGATGAAGAACGAACCCGGTGCAGAAGGGGAACACTATAAAGCTTATTGTGAGGTCCTAAAAAAATAAGTTGAGGAGAATCAGACCTCAATGAGTGAATTAATTCTATAAAATGCATGCTGATTTATAAAAACATTTGTTAAACCTTTTTTAAAATAAGAGTAAATAAAGTAATTGTAATTATTAAAATCATTTACTTTTACGATAACATTTAAATAAAATCTATTTATAACTCTTAAATCAATTTAATATGAAATCCCAGTAAAAAAATATATAAAATAATTATTTTAGCAGAAAACTTGGTAGAACAACTAAACCAATATTCTAATAGCCTTTTGGTTCCCTTTAATCTAAGTGACAGTTATTCTAAAAGCAAGCTTAATCGAGTTATTGCCTTAGTGATTTCACTTATTCCATATTGATGTTCCGAGAGTAAGCTTAATCGAGTCACATCCCTTTTTTTGGCTTGAGAGCACTAGCTCCACCAAGCTCTAACCATTTACTATTGCTCGAAAGCACACACTCCATCGAGCCTATTTCATATTTTACACATAAATAGAGATTTTTACCCATGCGCATGTGGTCCTAATGATACCCACTAGATAGCATGTTCTACCATTATCTCCAAATAAATTTAAATTATAAATAATTATGTAAATAAAATAAATAAATATTAAATAATAAATGATTAAATGATTAAATATTAATTAAACAAAACATAATGAAATAAAATTCCTTTAAGCATGCTTTAAATTACTATTCATAATGTAAAAGAAATGATCATACATATGGCAATATAAATATGTTCATAAATCAATCATATAGTCATTTCTTTATTATATTTAATTACTTGAAAATATATGAAAATACGCGCAACACACATTTCATGAAATTAACTCGTTGGTTAAGTGTGTCGGGCAACACATTCTCTGTTGCCCTAGTGCTACAGCTCAAATCTCAGAGTTCTCTAAAATAAATAATATTTATTTAAAATATGCTCGTAAAATAAGATAAATAAATTCATAAAAAATTCTCGAAATTATGAAAACTATAGAATTAACGAAACTGACTCGACCAAAAACTTAAGGTTAACTAAAACTAATAATTCGACATAGGCTAATGTCATGTTTTACGAGAAATCTACTAAAAATTTGAAAGTATCCTAGGTAAAATAGACATCTCTCTGCCAATAGTAGAGTCATTCATACAAGAAAATACACTTCAAATATTTTCATAGTCATCCAGTCACAAGATGGGCCCCAGAACTATACTAAATGCCCAATTAAGAACCAGAATGCACAGGAAAAAATAAAATAAAATAATTTTCTTTGAAATTGCTAAAAATCATAAAAACTCATTTAAATACTACAAATTCATTTGTTTCCATAACAAAACATAAAACACATTTATTTCCAATAAATGGTGAAATTCTAGCTTATATATAAATTTTTGTCAATAAACATGCTTAATTCAAATTTTACAATTAAATTAACATTAATTGCAAATAACTATTTAAATTACTTAAATAAATTACAAAATTAATAATAACTTATTTCAGTTTAAAAACAATAAATAAATTTATTGTTATTATTATTTTCTGAAACTTAACATAATTTAGTTTAAAATAGGAAACAAATTATAAAAATTATTTTAATACTATTATTGCTCAAAATCTACCTAAAACATCATAATTATCAATAATTTACTTAAATTAATTTAAATTACAAATATAATATTATTTTTCCAAAAATTTAATTTTGGCATAAACATTCAAAAATTTATAATAAAAATTCGGTGCATAATTTCAATAAAATTCCTTCACAAATATTAATCTACATAATTAATAGGATGTAATAAAAATATAAAAATTATTCAAATTCGGGATTGCATGAATAGTAATGAAGACCCAAAAATTCAAAATTTTAAAAAATATTCTAGAAAAATAACAAAATTATACACATAGATATATTTCAAGCTCCACAACAATTAATCTAACTACCATCAACTATAATTCCAACTATATCAACACAAAATTAAAAAAAAAATCTAAAAACAGAAAAATTAAGGTTTATTCGATTGAGGATTGAAGCAATAAGCTTAGGGAATCAAAGCCCAAGCAGAGATGAGCCAAAAGAAACCGTTGGCACATCCAATGGTCACCAAAATCGACGATGGTGGCTTCTAAAAGATCTGGCAACATTAAAAAATGAGGGAGGAGGAGTTGTGGCTATTGCTGGTTGGGAGAGGAAGGTCTGCAGGTGATGGCGATGACGGTAGTGGTGGTGCGACGTTGTGGTGGCGACGGTGAGGCAGTGATGGTGTCGTCTATCAGTAGTAGGGAAAAGAAGAAGAAGAAGAAGAAAAGAAAGAAAAAGAAGAAAAAGAAAGAAAAAGCAGAAGAAAGGAAAATAAGTTTTTGATATATATATATATATATATATATATATATATATATATATAATATACTCTTAAAAATTAAATTACAATTTTTGTTAACACCGATTTAATAAAATTAATTAAATTTAATAATTCCCATTTAACATTAATAAAATAAAATTCACATTTAAATTCCCAAATTAATTTCATAAAAATATCAAAATTCAAGTGTTCACAATCTTCCCTCATAAAAATTCAACCTAAAATTTAAATAAATAAATAGAAGGAGAAATGTCTACTACTAAAATAGATAAGGATATGCCGCCTGCATTCCTACATTAGTCTCTCACATGCAATGCTCCACTGTATGATTGCACCACAACACTTTCACCATCGGAATTTCTTTAGTATGGAGTTAACGAACTTGTCGATCCACTATCACCATTGAGTACTCTTCATATGTTGGTGCGACATTGTGGTGGCGACTGTGAGGCAATGATTGTGCGGTCTATCAGTAGCAGGGAAAAGAAGAAGAAGAAGAAAAGAAAGAAAAAGCAGAAGAAAGAAAAATAAGTTTTTGATATATATACTCTTAAAAATTAAATTACAATTTTTGTTAACACCAATTTAATAAAATTTATTAAATTTAATAATTCCCATTTAACATTAATAAAATAAAATTCACATTTAAATTCCCAAATTAATTTCATAAAAATATCAAAATTCAAGTGTTCACAATCTTCCCTCCTTATAAAAATTCAACCTAAAATTTAAATAAATAAATAGAAGGAGAAATGTTTACTACTAAAATAGATAAGGATATGCCGCCTGCATTCCTACATTAGTCTCTCACATGCAATGCTCCACCACATGATTGCACCACAACACTTTCACCATCGGAAGTTCTTTAGTGTGGAGTTAACGAACTTGTCGATCCATTATCACCATTGAGTACTCTTCATATGTTGGTGCGACATTGTGGTTGCGACAGTGAGGCAATGATTGTGCGGTCTATCAGTAGCGGGGAAAAGAAGAAGAAGAAGAAGAAAAGAAAGAAAAAGCAGAAGAAAGAAAAATAAGTTTTTGATATATATATATATATATATATTATACTCTTAAAAATTAAATTACAATTTTTGTTAACACCGATTTAATAAAATTTATTAAATTTAATAATTCCCATTTAACATTAATAAAATAAAATTCATATTTAAATTCCCAAATTAATTTCATAAAAATATCAAAATTCAAGTGTTCACAATCTTCCCTCCTTATAAAAATTCAACCTCAAATTTAAATAAATAAATAGAAGTAGAAATGTTTACTACTAAAATAGATAAGGATATGCTGCCTGCATTCCTACATTAGTCTCTCACGTGCAATCCTCCACCACATGATTACTCTACAGCACTTTCACCATCAGAATTTCTTTAGTGTGGAGTTAACGAACTTGTCGATCCACTATCACCATTGAATACTCTTCATATGTCAAATCCTTGTTGAGCTCCACTGTCTAATGCTAAAGGATGTGCAAAGGATTTGAAACATACTTTCTTAACATCGATACATGGAACATTGGGTGGATTTAAGACAACTCTAGCGATAACACTAGTTTGTATGCTACTTCAATAACTCTTGATTGAATCTCGAAGGGTCTGATGTATCTTGAAGCTAACTTACCCTTCTTTCTAAACCTCATCACTCCCTTCATTTAAGACACTTTTAGAAACACCAAGTCTCTAACAGAGAATGATAAATCCTTCCTCTTAGGGTCTGCACAACTCTTCTAACTATTAAAGGTCGTCTTTAAGCTCTACTGAATGATGGAAATTTTCTTAGAAGTCACTTCACCAATCATTGTCTTGACAACTGTCTCTCACCAACCTCCCAATATAAATGCATATGTGCCTTCTTTCATACAATGCTTCATAGAGAGCTATATAAATACTAGCATGATAACTGTTGTTATATGCAAATTCAATCAATGGCAAGTGTATGTCCCAATGGCCACTAAAATCCATTACACATATCTGAAGCTATATAAATACTAGTATAAATGGTCCTTTCAGACTGACCATTAGTTTGAGGATGAAAAGTCATGCTAAAGTCCAACCTTGTACCCAAAGCCTTATGTTATTCTTGCTCAAAGACTGAAGTAAAAGTAGGTCCTTTATCAGACATTATACTAATAGGTATTCCATGTAGACAAACAATCCAGTTAACATACAATTTTCCCAACCTATCAGTAGAGCGCATCTTCTTAATTAGCAAAAAGTGAGTTGACTTAGTCAGTCTATCAATTATCACCCAGATAGCATCATAGCCACTTGATGTATGAGGTAATCCACCTATAAAATCCATAGTAATCATATCCCACTTTAACTTTAGGATGGGAAACTATTACAACAATCCTGAAGGCCTCTGGTGTTCTAACTTCATCTGTTGACAAGTAAGACACTTGTGCACAAATTCTACAATGTCTCTCTTCATCCCATTCCACCAATATATATCTTTCAAATTATAATACATTTTGGTAGAACCTGGATGAATACTATGAGTAGAAAAAAGGGATTCCTCCATAATCTCCTTTCTTAAATCATCCATATCTGGTACACATAACCTTATGCCCAAATGCAATATGCCTTCACTGTCAATAATAAAGTCTCTAGATTGACCATATTGCATTTCAAATATAATCCTCTACAACCATGGATCTCTTCTCTAAGCTGTTTTAACTCTATCCAAGTACATTGGTTGTACTCTTAATTGAGCTAAAAGACACTTATTGGTCACTTACAACTACAACCCTTGGTCAATTAGTCCATGAAGCTCTTTAATTATTGGCCTCCTTTCTATGATGATGTGTGTAAGACTGCCTACTAATTTCCTACTCAGTGCATCAGCTACCATATTTGGTTTACCTAGATGGTAAAGAATAAAGCAACCATAATCTTTCAAAAGTTCTATCTATCTCCTCTATCTTAACTTTAAGTCTCTTTGTTGAAAGATATACTTTAAGCTCTTGTGGACGGTGTATATTTCACAAGTCATACCATATAAATAATGTCTTTATATCTTCAAACCAAATACCATAGTTACCACTTCCAAATCATGGGTAGGGTAGTTCTACTCGTGTTTCTTTAACTACTGTGAAGCATTTGCAACCACTCTTATATTCTACATCAATACACACCCTAGTCCTACTCAAGAAGCATCATAGTATACTATGTACCCTTCATCACCTGAAGGTAAGGTCAATTCTAGAGCTGAAGTCAACAAGTCCTTAAGCAACTGGAAGTGCACTTCACATCTATTAGTCCAAACAAACATGATATTTTTATGAGTTAGCCTTATTAAGGGCACTACAACCTTGGAGAAATCCTTTATAAATCTCTTGTAATAGCCAGCTAAACCTAGAAAACTCCTAACTTCTATTATTATCATTGGCCTTGGCCATTTTGTAATGGTTTATATATTCTTAGGATCCACTTGTTTATCTTCTCTAGACATCACGTGACCTAAAAATTCAATTTGCTTCAACCAAAATTCACATTTAGAGAATTTTTTATTCAGCCGATGCTCTCTCAAAGTTTAAAGCACCATCCTTAAATGCATGATATGCTCAGCTTCACTTCTCAAATATACTAAGATATTATTAATAAAGAATATCACAAAAGGATCCAAGAATGGCCTAAAAACTTGATTCATCAAGTCCATAAAGGCTACTAGGGCATTAGTCAACCCAAAGGACATTACTAAAAATTCATAATGGCCCTATCTCATTCGTAATGCAGTCTTATGTACATCTCCACTTTTAATCATCAACTGATGATACCCAGATCTCAAGTCACTTTTAGAAGAGCACTGAGCTCCCTAAAGCTGATCAAACAAGCTATCAATCCTTAGAAGAGGATACTTGCTCATGATGGTGACTTTGTTAAACTATCTGTAATCAATACATAGTTAAAGGCTACTATTTTTCTTCTTCACAAACAACATAGAAGCACCCCAAGGAGACAAACTAGGTTTGATAAAACCCTTATTAGTAATTATTGTAACTGCTCTTTAAGCTCCTTTAATTTTGTCGGTGCCATTATATATGGTTGCATCTAGATAGGATCTATAATTGATGCAACATCTATACAGAACTCTATCTCTCTATTCGGTGGTAATCCTGGTAATTCTTTAGGAAACTCAAACACCATAGGCACCTTTTTAACTACCCTCGAATCCATTATTGTATCTTTGACCACATCTAAATAGCCTTTACATCCCCTTCTAAGCATTTTCCTAGCTATGATAGTAGAAATAAGATTCTGAAGCATCAAGCACTTATCGCCTTTAAACTGAAACTCTTTATCATTAGGGATTCTAAAAATCACCTCTTTCTCCTAATAATCCAAAGTGGCATAATGTTGGGCTAACCATTCCATCCCTAAGAACACATCAAAATTGATTATGTCTAATAATATTAAATTTGCAAGGAACTCTCTACCCTCTACCAACATGGGATAAGATGGAAAGAAAATGTTTGTCTCTAACTCATCATTAAGTGGAGTTGCTACAGACAAATGAAATAATAACTAAGATCAAATAAAACTTTAGCCTCAAAAGAACACATTGAGAGAGTACCTACTACCACTACATTGGATGCATGAGCATGCTGAGGAGTCAAAGTGAACACTCTAGCCTACCCACGACCAGCCTACTAAGAATTAGAAGGCTGTGTGAATCCTCTATCACTCAATCTACCCCTATGTCTACTTCTTGAACCTTTACCCTACTAGCCCATAAATTGAGTCGACCTCTACTGAGGGTACATAGGTGCCCAACATGGCTAATGCACCTGTTGAAATGGCTAAGCAACTGAAGATAAAGATCCTTGAGCATAAGAAGACTAATACCCAATGTTAGGACAAGCTCTAATAAGATGTCCAATCCGTCCACACCTAACGCATGCTCTGGTTAGCAAATGACATAGCCCCTGACATACATGGCCATAAGTAGGACATGTATTTGGCCTCGAGCTTGAACTATTACATCCAAAGCTCTGACCATTGCTACCATTGTTAGTTTTAGGTCCAAACCTTAGAGGTCTGTTACTCTATCTATTATGTCTGCCAGTCCTATACACCTAACTACCTTAATGGCCCTACAGTGAAGTACCCACAATCTACATACCAACACTACCCATCTGAAACATAGGCTATTGAATCCCTTCTATCCTAATTACTCCACTATTGATACTCACATATAGGTTAGAGATGGTACCATGCATAATACAACATCTCTCTAGCTATTAAGCCTCCTCAATAACATTTTCCAACCTCCAATCTTCAGTCTAGATATTAATGTAGGTTGTACCTAAACCAATCATAAATAACTCTACTGCTCTTCTATCATCCTGCATCAGATCTAGAGTATGACAACCTAATTTGAGAAACTCATGAGTATCCTCTACAACTAACCAATCACCCTTACTTATATGTAGTAGCTACCATCTGTAATTATCCCTCATCGACACTGGATAGAAATACCTTAGAAATTGTTCCTTAAATTCTAACTAAGACATGAAAGTATGCATGGCTGGATGGACTGCATGAACTAGTCCTAAGCTACGCTTTGAACAGATAGCTCTACCACTATAATCCGTTGATAGTCTGAGTAGTCTGTCAAAGTTCTGGCCTCAATGGTGTTAAGGAACTCTAAGACATCTCTCGTGCCATGAAAAGAAACTCTCCCCACTCTAGGGTATAGTAATGTTGAATTTGCATCGGACATCCCATAATATCTCTATTATAACATCTGTTAAACTAAAGCCATGGATTAATTTAAAGCTGCCAAGCCTTGCTTGATGCCTACCATACTAGTTGCAAAAGCTGTAGGATCAACCTCATGAACTCCTTGTCTTACATGTTGCTATTGTTCTTCCATCTAAGTTATTTCTACTTTAGGTCTACCCCTACCCTTACCCCTTCCTCTATATTGAGGAGTAAATGAAGTAACTTCATCCTAAATGGACTACTTATCCTCATCATATGCTACTCCTGTAACAGGAGCATCCTGTGCTCTCCTTCTCATTTTGAAAGGACAAATATATATGAAAATTCAAAACACAACACGGAATAGACATAACAAAGAATTCTAAGAACAAGGACAACAATCAATGTTATTAAACTAATTACCGTAGTAGTTCAAGAAAAGCATAACTCAAAGACCACTAGAGCCAAAATAAAACATGCGCTCTTATACTAACTTTGTCACGTCCAGAACCGAAAGGTACATGATCGGCACTAGGGAATGAGAATACATAAAGTACTTGAAACTCATAGTAAGCCTTAAAAATTTCTCATAAAATAAAAACATTACGCAGATAATAAATGCACAATAATCATTGCATAAAATAGTATTCTTCAAACACAATAACATCTCAAGTTAAAATACAAATAACACAAGTTTCATAATTAACTACTACGGTGTCTGGAATTTAATTATACAATACATATATCAATCCAATATACATAGTGCAGCCGGTGAAGAATGAACCCAATGTATTTGAGGAACTCTATAAAGCTAAGTATGAGGTCATGGAAAAAATAAGTTGAGGGGAATCAAACCTCACTAAGTAAATTAATTATATAAAAGGCATGTTGATTTATAAAACCATTTGTTAAACCTCTTTTTTAAATAAGAGTAAATAAAGTAATTGTAATTATTAAAATCATTTACTTTTATGATAATATTTAAATAAAATCTATTTATAACTCTTAAAATAATTTAATATGAAATCCCTGTAAGAAAATATATGAAATAATTATTTTAGTGAAAAACCTTGTAGAACACCTAAACCAATATTCTAATAGCCTTTTGGCTCCCTTTAATCCAAGTGACTGTCATCCTGAGAGTAAGTTCAACCGAGTTATTTCCATAGTCATTTTACTTATTCCATATTGATGTCCTGAGGGCAAGCTTAACCGACTCACATCCCTTTTTTCGCCTGAGAGCACACACTCCACTGAGCCTAGCTCACATTTTACACAAAAATTGAGAGTTTTACCTATGTGCACGTGGTCCTAATGACACCCACTAGATAGCACGTTCTACCATTATCTCCAAATTAATTTAAATGATAAATAATTAAGTAAATAAAATAAATAAATCATTAAATAATGAATAATTAAATAACTAAATAATAATTAAACAAAAGATAATGAAATAAATTTCCTTTAAGCATGCATTCAATTGCTATTCATAAATGTAAAAGAAATAATCATACATATGACAATATAAATATATTCATAAATCAATCATATCGCCATTTCTTCATTATATTTAATTGCTTGAAAATCTATGAAAACACGCATAACACATATTTCATAAAATTAACTCATAAGTTGAGTGTGTTGGGGGACACGTTCTCTGCTACCCTGGTGATATAGCTCGAATCTCGGAGTTCTCTAAAATTAATAATATTTATTTAAAAGTGGCTCATAAAATAAAATAAATAAATTCATGAAAAATTCTCAAAATTATGAAAACTATAGAATTGATGAAACTGACTTGAGCAAAGACATAAGATCAACTAAAATTATAAATTTGACACAGGCCAATGTCATGTTTTACGAGAAATCTACCAATTATTAGGCAGAGTTTTCTCTATAAAATGAACATCTCTCCACTAAAAGTAGAGTCGTTTCTACACAAAAACACACTTTGAATATTCTCACAATCAGCTAGTCTCAGGTTGGGTCCCTAAACTACACTAGATGCCCAACTGAGAACCACAATGTACAAAAAATAAAATAAAATAATTTTTTTTAAATCGCCAAAAAATCATAAAATCTCATTCAACTACCACAAGTTCATTTATTTCCATAACGAAACACAAAACACATTTATTTTCCAATAAATAGTAAAATTCTAGCTTATATATAAAATTTTGTCAATAAACATGCTTAATTCAATTTTACAATTAAATTAACATTCATTGCAAGTAACTATTTAAATTACTTAAATATATCACAAAATTAACAAATAACTTATTTCAGCTTAAAAACAAGAAATAAATTTGTTGTTCGTATTATTTTCTAAAAATTAATATAATTTAGTTAAAAATAGGGAACAAATTATAAAAATTATTTAATACTATTATTGCTAAAATATATCTAAAACATCATAATTATCAATAATTTACTCAAATTAATAAAAATTACATATATATAATTATTTTTCCAAAAAATTATTTTTGGCATAAACATTGAAAAATTTATAATAAAAATTTGGTGTATAATTTCAATAAATTTCCTAAACAAAGATTAATCTACATAATTAATAGGATTTAATAAAAATATAAAAATTATTCGAACCCAAGATTGCGTGAATAATAACCGAGGCCCGAAAATTTGAATTTTTCAAAATATTCTAGAAAAATAAACAAATTATACATATATATAGATTTCAAGCTCCACAACAATTAATCTAACTACCATCAACTCTAATTCCATCTAAATCAACAAAAATCTAAAAATAGAAATACCTTAAATTGAGGTTGATTCGGTTAAGAATCAAAGCAATAAGCTTAAGGGAATCAAAGCCTAAGCTGAGATGAGCCAAAAGAAGCCATCGACACATCCAATGGTCACTGGAGCCGGCGACGGTGGTTTGTAGAAGATTCAACAATATTGAAAAATGAGGGAGGAGGAGTTATGGCTATCGGAGGTGAGGAGAGGAGGGTCTGCAGGTGATGGCGACGCCAGCTATGGTGGTGCAACCTGGTGGTGGCATGGTCTGTCAGTGGCAGGGAGAAGAAGAAGAACAAAAGAAAGAAAAAGAGGAAAAAGAAAAAGAAAGGAAAAAAAGTTTTTGATATATATATATATATATATATATATATATATATATATATATCTTTAATATACAGAAATTACACCGATGCTAATATTATATTTTTTAAAAAATATCCACACCCATAATTACACACACACACACACACACACACACACACACACACACACACACACACACACATATATATATATATATATATATATATATATATGTAATACTCTTAAAAATTAAATTACAATTTTTTTTAATGTAAATTTAATAAAAGTAATTAAATTTAATAATTCCTATTTAACATTAATAAACTAAAATGAAATAAAATTCACATTTAAATTCCTAAATTAATTTCATAAAAATATCAAAATTCATGTGTTTATGCATTTCAAGTGGCTCAAAAATAAATGAAACATGACAATAAGCTTGAATGGAAGCTAGCTGCTAATAAATCAATTAAAAATAACTTTGACAGTGTGCCAAACCCACAAAAAGGGAAATTTCCACCTTGCTCAATTTGTAAGAAGACTAATCACATAGGGCTGTATTGTTGGCTCAAGAATAAGCCATCAGTTTAGTGCCACTTTTGTAAGAATTATAGTTATATAGCTGGAAATTGCAAGAAGAAGAAGCTACCACAATAGCAGTAACCTCAATAGCTTCGAAATGGCTATATCATGAAAGCATAAGGAAGGGGCTCAGTTAAAATTGAATCTAGAATAGGCACAAAGCTTATATTCCTAACTTAATGCAAAACTTGCTAAATGTAGTTTAACTACTCAGGCATGATTATAATGTTCTATTTAAAGGAGCATTCTATTATATTATTGCTGGTGATGGTTGTGAATTTGCTAAAGTTAAAATACATAGGAATAGCTTTCACTTAAACTTTGATTCAATAGAGGGATATGCATATAGTGCAATTATTGATAAAATTTTAAAATGGCACAAAATATTTGGACACTTTAACTTTCAATATTTGAAGAAGTTGTATTCAGCTAGTTTGGTTGATTATATGTCTAAAATTATAGTGTGTGAAGAAAGTTGTGAAGGGTGTCAATTTGGCAAGATGCATAGGGTCACATTTCTCTTAAATGCATCAAGGAGAGCCACTAAAAAGCTAAATTTACCCACTCATATATATGTGGACCAATGAGGACAACTTCCTAAAGTAAAAATTTGTAATTTCTCTTATTCATTGATGATTTTAACAGAATGACATGGGCTTATTTTCTTAAGGAGAAATTATAATTTTTTTTTTGTGTTCAACGATTTCAAAGCTCTAATTGAAACTCAAAGTGGATTCAAACTCAAAGTGTTGAGAATAGATAATGGAGGTGAATATAGCACTGGAGCCTTCAAGTCATTTTGTGTTGAATCTGGTATTGTCCACCAACTAACCACTCCCTATTCACCACAACAAAATGGGGTGGCTGAAAGAGGACTGTGATGGAAATGGCTAGGTGTCTATTGCATAAGAAGAGCTTACCCTAGTTTTTATGGGCTAAAGCTATAAACACTATTGTATATTACTTAATAGGTTGTCAACTAGAATTGTTAAAGGCAAAACTCTATTTAAAGCTTAGCATGGTTTCAAACCATCTATGAAGCACTTAAGATTGTTTGGCTCTTTAGTTTATAGTTATGTACAGGCAAAGAAAAGAGGAAAGCTTGATAAAAAAGCATAACTTGGTATTTTGGTTTGCCTTGATAAGATGCAAATTCTTATGAGTAGATATGTGTTCATCAATGAGAAGAGGGATTGGGATTCAAAAAGAATACTGAAGAATGGTCAATCAAATGCATCTTTGTTTGATACTCCTTCCTCAGGTCATAACTCAAATAAAGAGTTTAATGTAGATGGTACTTCTGATGTTGTTGTGTCAAAGACAAAGCCTTTATCTGAGGTTTACAAAAGGTGTGGCCTTATGTATGTTGAGCCTACATAATTTGGTAATGCATCAAAGTTACTTGAATGGGTGGATGCTATGAAAGTTGAAATTGATATAATAGAAAGGAATGAAACTTAGTTGCTAACTGATTTTCCAGAAAACAAGAATGCTATAGGAGTTAAATGGGTGTATAGAACCAAGTTTAATCCAGATGATTCTGTTTTTAAGCATAAAACAAGGCTGCTAGTGAAGGGATATGCACAAGTGGCTAGAATTGACTATGGAGACACATTTTCTCCAGTTGCAAGGCACAATACCATCAAATTACTTCTTGCTATGGTTGCTCAGCTTGGTTGGAAAGTGTTTCACCTAAATGTTAAGTTAGTGTTCTTAAATGGTAGATTATAAGAAGACATATTTGTGAAGCAACTTGAAGGGTTTTAAGCTGTTGGACAAGAACACAAAATTTATATATTAATCTGTTAGTGATATGCACTAGGTCAATCATTTGTGATTATGTATTGACTTTCTTATTTTATTAATAAAGAGGTATTATATTATCATTTGATTTTATGATAATTACATGAATGGTTAATTCTTACTAAGGCCATCAAGTGTGTGACTTGATAGTAAAACCCTTAGATTAAAATAAGAGTTCTATTCTAATTATCCCTAGCCATTTATTCATTATATGAATATTAAAATATTAAGGCTAGTATGATATTGACTTATGGTTATGTTTTACTAATCATAAATATGAGATATTAAGTCAACTCATAGGTACATGATGAGAGATCATGTACTGGATTGACCCACTATGAGAATACTACATAGATTATTGTCATAAGTATTTCTTATCACAGTAATTTTATTTCGGTCCTTTGACCTTGAAATCATCATGGATTTCTAAATAGCTATTTTATGTTTGGACACATTCTAACATTATCTTTAACCAGATGATTAAAAGAATGTTGTTGGATATAAAATTAGTTATGTGAGGAATGTGAGTGATTTAGAAGGAATTTATCCCTCATTAATATGTGAAAGATATCTAAAGGCCCCTTGATGAGATAGACTGAATGAAAATGCATGGCCATGCTGAAATGAATTGATAAAGAGTTATCATTTTCAGTCTACTTGGAATCAAGTCATAATATTGAACTATATAAGGATGACATTCTATGCCTTATGTTCAATTAAGATATCATGTGATAAAAGGATAATAAAATTCACTGTAATTAGGTTATGTCGGATTATTGACTTCACATGACTTGAGTAGTCATAATGTCTTGCTAGAGGCCACTTATTACTTGTAGGCCTAAATAGAGATTTAGGCCCACTGCCAATGTTATGTGAACCTACAGGGTCACACACTTAGAACAAGCCCAAAATGGATATGGGTTTAATAAGCCCAAAATAAACTCTGTGGAAATAAATAATTAAAGTGTTTTATTTATTTATTTATTTTTTTTATTTAAGATAAATGTTATTTTAAATAAATAAATAAGATATTATTTTTGATTTGTTTTTTAAACAAAATCAGAATATAATAAATGGAAAATTACCAAAAGGTCATTGGTAAGTGAAACCCTAACTTGGAGTCTATAAATATGTTATATTCTCTAGGGTTTCACACACTTGTTTTTGCCTCCAAATTCGTTTTCTTTCCTCTTAGAAAATAAAGACAGAGTTTTTCCTTTTGTTCTTGATTTGTGAGACAGTCAAGGAGGTTGCTAGCACACACACTCAAATTCGTTTTGTGAAGGGTTGTTCGTGTGGATAAATATAGAGGACGCATCCTTTTGGAGACGTCTTGATCCGAACAACCAAGCCAAAAAGCTCGAGGTAAGGTGTCACCGGTGTGAACCTCCTCTCATCCTTCCAGAGAATCTTGCCTCTTCTGCGTTTTGGTAAGATTTTGAAAACCCTAGATTTAATCAATTAGTCGAATTACATGGATCCAAGCTTGGGAACGTGATAAAATTTTAATTTTTCCGCTGCGTTTGCATCACAGGTCCCAACATAATCAAGGCTCTTTATAGCAGAATTGATTCTCATCTTTTATAGCATGGCTTCAAGATGAGTGAAAGTGAAACCACATTATTCGTAAAGCAAGAAAATGATAAAGTCTAACTGATAGTCTCATTGTATGTTGATGATCTCTTAGTTACTAGTGAAATTGAGCTATTGATAGATAAATTCAAGGAGAGGGAAGATGAATTTGAAATGTCTGATTTGGGTTTGATAAATTATTTTCTTCGCATGGAAATTTATCAATGTAGTAAAGGTATCTTTATTTCACAAGGAAAGTATGTCTTGATATGTTAAAGAAGCACAAGCTAGAATATTAAAAGGAAGTCACTACTCCTCTGAGTGAAAATGATGGAGAAAAGCTTAATAATCCATCAATTTATAGAAGCTCGATTGGAAGCTTGCTATATCTGACAGCAACGAGAGCAGACTTAATGTTCCCTGCTAGTTTTTTGTTTAGGTTTATGAGCTCACCAAGCCACACACATCTCAGAATGTCCAAAAGAGTGCTGAAATATATGAAAGGAAATTTTGATGAAGGCATTTCGTATTCAAGAGTTGTTGAAGTTAATTTAATTGCTTATGTTGATACTGACTTTGCTGGTAGTGTTGATGATTCAAAGAGCACTTTTGGTTATGTTTTCTCCTTTGGTACTGGGAAACTTGCTAGAATTCTAAGAAACAAAAAGTGGTGGCATTATCAACTGCTGAGGCTGAATATGTGTTAATATCAATAGCTAAAAATCAAGCTATTTGGTTAAAAAAATGCTTGCCGATATTGGGATGAAACAAAGTTTACCGACTAAACTTTTTTATGACAATAAATCTGCTATTACCATAGCAAAAAATCATGTGCAACATAGAAGGACTAAGCACATAAATGCAAAGTATCATTTGACTAGGGATGCTAAAAGAGATGAAGAGGTTAAGGTGTTGCATTATTCATCAGAGTTACAGCTTTTTGATATAATGAAAAAGCCCTTACCAAGAATAAGGCTTGAGTTCCTGAAGTTGAAACTTGGGATTTCTAAGCAAAATCTCAAGGAGGAGTTCTATGTCTTCTGAGATTTTACTTGGAGATGTAAGAACAATGGAACATTGAATATAGCAGTAGTATGAATAGTATCATGAACAGTACCTACAATGGGTACTAGAAGTTATCCATTTGTTTTTTGCTTGGTTATTTTTTATCCATGGTTAAAATGGAAATAAATAGCTAAATTCTGTTCTTTTGTAACTAGTCAAGCTAGTCAAACGTTAATTCCTTATTTTTTGAAATTTGTCTCTTAAAAGGTAATCAGATCATGTATTTAGGTGGCTAATGGTAAGGGCATATGTTTGAATGTAATGATTTACTCTACTACTTGTAATTGATACATGTTTTAAAATCAAAATGAAGGAAAGTGTGTTATTGTTCACTTTAAGTTATATTTTTCTTTGAGACTTAGTGCCTCTATTCTTGCTCACCTTTTCTTTTTTTTTATCATCGTTGTAGCGCTTCTACTGTTATAAGCTAATGAAGCTGATTTTTTTATCCCAAAATTAAGAGTATCTTAAGTGTATTATCTTCCAACTGAGATTAATAAATTATTTAAGTTGCATCATCTTCGATTCTGTTTTATTAATTATGATAATGACTTTAATATTAATTTTATATGAGGTAGGAAGATGCATGTTAATATATAGGGTGTCTAATGGCACTACAAGAGCTCGATTATATTGAAGTAGATAATGATATGGAATTGATTAGTCAATTTAAAAGGTTAACACAATTGCAAAAATTTAGGATCATAAAACTAAAAAGAGAAAACTATGTGGCGTTGTGCTCTGTATTAGAGAATATAACATGCCTTCACTCATTATTTGTTTCTTCAGGAGATGAGAAGGAATTTTTGGACTTGGGATTGATGTCCCATGCTCTTCCTCTACTTCAAGCTTTATACTTGTTTGTTCCACTAGCAAATAAGGAGTTGCCATGTTAGATTGCTGAATAAACAGGTTTAGTTAAAATTGTATTAAGTTGGTCGAGAGTAGGAGATGATGCATTACAAGTGCTCCAAGATATACCTAATCTACTATTTTTAGGTTTTTATGAGGCATACAGTGGAAAGAAATTGCATTTTAGAAAAGAAAGCTTTTAAAGACTCAAGAATTTGCTCCTTAAATGCTTACCTGAATTGAATGCAATGATAATAGATGAAGGAGCATTGCATGCTGTTAAAGAGATGGAGTTTGGGACTTGCCTAGAGTTGAAAGAGATTCCCTCTAGCTTCGATTTTCTAAAAAAACTCAAACAGCTAGTATTTATTGGTATACATAAAGAATTTGCAATTGGAATGCAACTAGTAGCACATTATTAGGAAGTTGAGCTTACCCATGTACTACTTATCCAGTTTTGGTACAAGGCTAGAGAAGCAAGATATGGTATCTTCAAGCTTAGGGATGAGGACTTTATTGAACATTTAAAGGAAGACCCAAACTGAGATCCATCAAGGGAGCAGATTATTGTAAGATCCTTTTATTATTTAACAAGTTCAAAATATTTAGTATTTTTCTGTTACTTTTATTATCGAGGAGAATATGTTTTTCTTAGCTATTGGTATTTGTTAATCTTATTTTACTCTGGATGAAATCTTGTGTTAGTTAGTGATGAATTGGGCCATTGACAAGTTATATGTATTGCTATCAAAACAAATGAATCTCTAAAAGTATATTTCAAGGAAATAAGTTACTCATTTAGCCTATTTTCTTTAATGCAGGTTTTTTAGGTTGTTCTGTTACTTTCATTGATATGACTTTGTGACTATTTTTCTAGCTTCATTTGATGTTATGAAATTGTTAATAAGTTTGCTCTTCATTTGATTTCTGTAATTATGGACAAGTTGTGTTGCACTTTGATTTTATTTTTCTACTATGTTAATATGTTTGAGATAAACATTTTACATAGTGAAAAAAATTTTATATATATATATATAATATGTGTGTGTATATTAGTTATGTTATCCTTTCTTCCCTATCTAAATTGCTTCATTTAAAACATGTTCTCCATGTTCCTAAAATTAAAAAGCCACAACTTTCTGTCAACAAGCTTTGTCGTGATAAAAAATGCTTCTTTGAATTTCATAGTGATCATTATCTTGTTAGAGATTATGTCACTGAGGAATCCTCTTCTTCGAGGAACAGTTGAATTTGCTTGTATTATCTTCAACATACTCTCCTACAGTCCACACTGATTCAAGCTACGACATTCTTATCTACTGTAAAACAATGGCGTGCCCACCTTAGTCATCCTAACTACAACACACTTGGAGCCTTGGTTTCTCAGTTTCATTTACCTTGTTCTTAAAATAAATTACCGTTGTTTGGGAAAGTTGTAGATTGTCTTTATCTTCTACTAGTTTGCAAAGTTAAATCTATTAATTCATATTAGGGTGGTGAATACAGATCTTTGAATTAATTTTTAAAAGACCAAGGACTTGTTCACATAGTATCTTGCCTACATACACATAAACAAAATGGTAAAATAAGATTCTCTTTTCAATAATTTTCTTGATTAATAGAATGCCAAGCTCATCTTTTCAAAATAAAATTCCTTTTCAATTATTATTTAACATTGTTCTTAATTATTTATTTTGTGTTTGGTTGTTTTATCTATCCATTACTTTGACCCTACAATAAATATAAATTTAATTATCCATCCAAGCAGTGCGTCTTTCTTGGCTATTCCCCACATCATCTCGAATATCGATGTCTAAACAAAGATTACATTGCTCGGCAGGTGCAATTTGATGAAGCTCTTTTCCTTTTCATACAGTACACGGTATGCCATCTTCTCCCACTCCTACATCTACTTCAACAAATCCATGGTTATAAATTTCTTATCCTTATCCATCAACACTTATTCCTTTATCCTAGCCAACTTCTTTAAACTCTCATTCCACTACAACCTCTCAACCTGCCAACCCTATTCAACAATCACACTTACCTTTAAACTATTCCTTACTACATAATCAATAAATTTTTAATCCAAACAAATTGGATTTATTTGTTTAATTGCATACATTATCTTCCCAATCCATTACTTCTACGCTAAAACCATCATCATTCGATACTTCTCAAACCAAAACTTCTTCATACCATATCCCATCTTCCACTTATGACCCGCAACCTAATAACCCATAATGCACTCATCACATGTAGTTACGTCCCTCCACATACAGTCACAAACCAATAGCCTTTCTCATAACATCACATCCTTCTCTTACTTACTCTCCTAAGCTTACTTCCTTTAAACAAGCCCCTCAATCACCTGAATGGATAGCAGCCATGTCTAAAGAACTTAAAGCTTTACATTGTACCAACACTTAGGAATTAATGACTAAACCCACTCATGATAATATTGTTGGCAACCATTGGGTTTATAAAATGAAGAGACATGTTGATGGGATTATTAAACGGTTCAAGGCTTGCCTAGTTGCTAAGGGTTACACACAGGAATATAGGGTAGCTTATATACACACCTGCAGTTTAGTTGTCAAGCCTATGACCATCCGTGCTATGCTCTCTATTGCTGTTAGTAAGGGTTGGAATCTTCGCCAACTAGATGTTAGCAATGCCTTCTTATATGGTAATCTTGATGCAACTGTATACATGACACAACCGCAAGGATTTGTTGACAAACGGCATCCAGATCATGTTTGTATTTACAAAAGTCTCTATATAGCCTCAAACAGGCTCCACGTGCCTAGTTTTATTGCCTTAATACATTTCTTTTCCATCTTGGTTTTGTGGGCTTCAAGGCGGATTCTTCTCTTTTCATTTATAGAAATGGCACTATTACTTTTTTTTGCTTGTACAAGTTGATTATGTTATTCTTACATGCAATAATAATGTTTTCATTACCTCTTTTATTCAACAGCTATCACAAGAGTTTCAACTTCATGATTTAGGTAAGCTCCATTACTTTCTTGATTTGGAGGTTCATTATGAATATAATGGTGTTGTTCTCTCTCAACAATCTTATATTCATGATCTTATTAAAAGCATGAATGTGCAACACTCGAAGCCGATTACCACACCTCTCACTACTTGACATTCTCTTTCACTCCATGATGGTGTTGCACTATCCTCTTCTGATGCAGTCAAGTACAGGTAATTTTATGGTAGTACTTATTATGCTACTCTCACCAGGCCTAACTTGTCTTATGCCGTTAACAAATTGTGCCAATTTATGCACAAGCCCACTAATGTCCATTTCAAAAATCTCAAATGAGTTCTTTGCTACTTGAATGGTACATGTACTCAAGGTCTCCTTTTTGTTAAACATGCACCAAGTCAGCTGCTTGCCTTAAGTGACTCAGACTCGACGGGCTACCCCAATGACTGGCGATCCACATGAGGCTATTTAATTTACTTTGGTCATCATTTACTTGCTTGGAATTCCAAAAAACAAAGAACAGTAGCAAGGTCTTCAACTGAGTCTGAATTAAAAGTCATTGCTGATGTATGTACCGAATTTAAGTGGTTGACTACTTTGCTCTTCGAGCTTAGTGTTCATTTTTTAGTTGTACAGCATATATGGTGTGACAATGCTGGTGTCATCTTCCTTTTGTCTAACCTAATATTTCATGCCGCACATGACATGTGGAAGTCGACTTCTATTTTGTTCACTATCAAGTGTCTCAAAATTTGGTTACAGTTTCCACATGTTCCTATGCCAATCAAGTCGCTGACATCCTCACTAAACCCAGGCCAAACAACTGTTTCTTCATTTTCAAGACAAGCTTCAACTTTGTTCCTCGCTGCCTTCTACTTGAGGGGGCGTGTCAATGTAATAAGAAAATTCTAGCTGTTGTATTTTGTTATAGGTGATTATGTTTCTTATAAAAGTGGTTAGGCTAGGTTAAGTCTCTCCTCTATGTATTACATATTTGCAATCATATCGTCATATTAATTAATCAAATACACAAAACCTTTTGTTGCCAAACTCTGAACTTTCATATGATAGTAGAAGCTTCAATAGAGAGATAAATAAATGAACATAATAGTGTCATATTAACAGCTAGAGTAGGGTCATATAACTCACAGATGAGCAATAAGAATTGAAGTTCAGATTCAAAATTTCATTATTGGAGATTAAAAATGATGAAAATATGAAATACTTTCTGCAACTAATTCACCAGCTAGTTCAAATGCAAATAATAACTTTCATTCTCTGTACATGAATTAAGTGATAAGAGCCCATGACTCAGGCTTTAGTTTGAATCCTATTTCTGCTAATCCAAACAATGCTAAAATAGCGTCATCTATGCTTCTAGATTTACAAAGGCATACCAATAGCTCTTTAATGATGGTGAACAAATCCTCTACTAAGCATTTATTAGACCCAGTGGTTCACAACTCATTAATGATGTACACTGGCTGGCGGTTGAAGGCTGTTTTTGTTCAAATAATTTGACTTTTATTATTGTTAGTACATATCCACCATCAGAATTACACTATTGGAGATTGAAAGTGATGAAAATATCAAATATTTTCTACAACTGATTCACCAAGTATTTCAAATGCAAATAATAACTTTCTTTATTTGCATATGAATTCAGTTAGAAATGACGCTTATTATGAATTTTAAAAAAATAAGGATATACTTCAAAAGTATATGTGCTCAATTAAAAAAAATGAAACTTCAATTATAGTTAAAAATATACCAATATTATATCCTGTTATCAAATATATAAATTAATATATATCACATTTTTATTGATTAAATATAAAACATTTAAATTATATGTCACAAATTTAACATAAGATGTAATACGGTCAATAAAAATAAATAAATAAATATATATATATATATATATATATATATAAATTAATTAAGTTTTATTTTTAAAATTATTGTAATTTGTTCCTTTTAACTTTCCGAGGTAATCAATTCTATCCAATTTTATTTTTAAAATATAATTGGATGTTTTGAAATTACTTATAAATACTTATAAAAAAAAATTGACACTTACTAAACTATTTTAAAGAAAAAATAAAAATGTAATAAAAATTCTCAAATCTCTATCATACCACTCTCGAAATAAAAATACAAATTAATTGTTAAATTTTTATATGAAATTTTGATTTTTGTGTTTATTTATGGAAAAAAATAATAAGAAAAAGTCACAATTTATATAAAGTAAGCATTTTAAACTATCATTATAAAAAATTATAAAATTTTATTACTTAATCATTTTTAGAAAAATCTAATATTTTTTATATTCTTCATTAATAGTTTTAGTACCTCAAAATTATCTTTTTTTTCTTCTTCTTCATTTCATACTTTGTTTTTGTTAGATATCTATTATAAAATTTTTAAATAATATGATTGAAAGTTGAAGATGACTTTTGAAATAATTAAAATATAAGATTGTTTAGCAAAAATTTTGAAAACTTATGAAACTTTTTTATAAATTAATTTTTGAATGTATGTTGAGAGTGATAAGATTAAAATTAATGTGGAAACATTTTTTACATATTATTTGTTTTAAGAAAAATGGATAAAAAATTGTATACTTGTCAAATCTATTTTATGGGGATATAAAAATAATTTTTGAAATATAATTATATTTTTAAAATTAAATTAAAAACATTAACACAAAAATTCCTAATGTTGAAGAAATAAATTGAAATTATTTTAAAAGCTAATTATTATTATTATTATTATTCTTATTATTATTCTTATTATTATTATTATTATTATGTAAAAATGTGAAATATCTATTATAATACAATTTGAACTTAAAATAAGAAAATTCACATTGCATTGTGTAGGCGGCGGGGTGTAACACTTGTTCAAATATTTGGCGACCACAACATTATGTGGGCTCGAGTCCCACTTGCAAATATGAGATAGGTCTTTAGTCTAGTTGGAGATTGAGTCACCTCCAGGATGAAAATCAAGAAAAACTTATACGACAATTGGATTCCACGGAGGTTCCTAGAAGCCATCATTAGAGAACTGGTTCGAAAATTAGGTATAAGCATTTGAATGCTCACCCAACCTTGCGGTTGGCCTCCATTTGTGTTTTTTATTTTATTACTTTTAATTATTTAATTATTCTTTATTATCACATGGATTGTAATTGCCTTCAAATAATTGCCAAGTTTTATGATTAAATCCAGATTTACACATTAATCTTTTTTATGCACTTTGTCCCAACATCTATCACGAATGAAATAAATAATCAATATTTACAACCATTTATTCAAAATAAAAAGGAAAAATGATTAAGGATTACAATGCTTTTGGGGTGAAATAAAAGTATAATATACAAAAAATAAATCACCTATATACCAAAAGTAAACTAGTGATAAACCAATTATATAAGCAAAAATTACTCAAGAACTAGTTAATTGAATGACTATTTGGCGACTACAAGGGGTCACCAAACAACCCTGCAATAAATGCAAGTTAGTTCTCTTCATCAATAGTCAACGAATAAAACTCAAAGTGGAAAGA
This sequence comes from Mallotus nudiflorus, assembly GCA_947683625.1. NCBI lineage: Eukaryota > Viridiplantae > Streptophyta > Magnoliopsida > Malpighiales > Euphorbiaceae > Mallotus > Mallotus nudiflorus. The sequence goes on from CANTUR010000009.1 coordinate 12,177,463, forward strand.
AGCGCAAGCCATTGAATATTTTACAAAACATATAAAGGCCTGTTAATGTGGCGACCACCTCTATAAAGAGGTGATTGCACTATCAGTAGGCCAGATGACTATTAATGTATAAGAAAAATGAAGCGATACTACTTGAAGGCCTATCAGAGTGGTGATTTCCTCTATTAAGAAGGGATCGCCTTAAGAAACTGGCGTAATGCTCTTTAAAGAGGCGATCACCCAATTAACAGACCTGGGCAACTCTCAAAATGATAAAACTTATGTTTCAAGAAAATGCTTATTAAAATGAACACACTAAACACGTTCTTTATGCTTAAGACTTAACCAATAATGCTAAATAATAGCAAATCATGGATAATGAACACAAGGAAAATAAGTGGAACAAACTATGAACTCCTAAAACTATAATAACTAATGAAAGATCATGCAAGCTGATTACTAAATCATAAGAAAGAAGTAGAGAGAGTTACTAGAAAATAAGCTTCTAATCCAAAATGATTGGCCTTCAAAGATGATTATGAGTTAGACTTCCATTAAATGCAAGCTTTTTCCTTCTTCCTCTAGAAAAATGACTTTCTTAGCTTGATTTCCTTCTCTTTTTTACTCAAAATGTCCTCTCTTTCCCTCTTCCTAGTTTCAAAGCTTTTTTTTCCTTCCTTTCTTCCTAGTTTTTTTCAAAATCCCCACTTCCTTTTCTTTCACTATCCTTTTCTTTTTATTCTCTTCCTAAAGCCATGCCCCTACTATCCCTCTTCATCATTACCTTTCCTAGCTCTTCTCTTCCCTAAAAATTTTATTTTTCTTCCTCTTAAAGATTAAGTTTTAGTCAAGGTGGGGGCCACCATTAACCACTATTATCACTTTTCCATTTAATGTAGAGGCAAGTTACTTCTACAAAGGTGAAGCCTCTACGATGAGGTGATCATCTCATTGGCTTTTACCAAAGAGGTGATTGCTTCTTCACATAGGCATCGCCTCTTTAGGCTACCTTGCCTTGGGCCTGGTTGGCCAGAGACGACTTAGGCTGGTTTCTAAAACATTTTGGGCTTGGTTTATGAGGGTTTTTAGGCTTGGGCTCATTTTCAAGAGGATTTTAGGCTTCACTTGCATTCATGCTTTATGTTTTCTCATCATTGGGCTTTGGTGCGAGCCGATCAAACTGAGCATTCGCGGTTTGCCCTCGATTCATGGGTCGATCTAACTAGGTGTCTACAGTTTCTCCCCTAATTTTTTGAAAAACTAAACATATGTAAAGTAGTTTTTTGAGCAAATTTCATGCATAATGCAAATAAAAACAAAAGATAGATGATATGCCTGAATCTCAAACTTTGCTTAAGAGCTGAGTGCTTCGACTTGAAATGTGACCGTGCTCCTTAGGTTTCCTAGCCTGATCAGTCACTTATTATAGCTTTCCCCTGAAAATTGGATTTTTCTAGCCCTCCTTCCACTTATTAATATTTGGTAGACTATGCAAAGATAGCAATCTTTTGGTGTTTTTGACTTGATTATCGCTCAATTGGGGATATGATTCTTGGATTTTCCTAGTTATTATCACTTTGACTTAGAACATGATTCTCGAGTTTTCCTAGCTTTATCATCATCTAACTTTGACTATGATCCTCAATTTTTCCTGGCTTGATCACCACTCCTTTGGGGATGCAGACTTTTGAGTTTTCCTAGCCTAATCGTCACTCAACTTTGATTTTGAGGATACTACTCGAACAATCATCTCAGTCTTTGAGCTTTGGGGGTACAACCCAAACAGACCTTCTCTTGATCATGAGCTTTAAGGATACAACCCAAATAGCCCTTCTCTGATCCTGAGCTTCGAGGATACAACCTGAATAGCCTTTCTTTAATCTTAAGCTTTAGAGATACAACCTGAATAACCCTTTTCTTGATCACAAGCTTTAGGGATATAACCCGAATGACCTTTCTCTGATCCCAAGCTTAGGGGATACAACTTGAATAGCTCTTCTTTGATATTGAGCTTTAAGGATACAACCCAAATAGCCCTTCTTTATTGTAGCAGCACATTCTTCAGGGTTTTCTTAGCCCTAAAACATCACTTGATTAAATACATCAACTAAAACCTACATTTCTCAACCTTGATTCTTGAGATGCACCTGAAAGAATCTCATCATCGACCATTATTTTTTCTTAAGGACTTACACTACCCCCCTTTTCTACTATAAAACCTACTTTTCTCCCTTTTCTTTTTCTTTTCCTTCTCTTTTTTATTCTTTCTTCTCTACTTTTTGTGCTTTTACTTTTCAAACATGGACAATAAGAGAACACCACTCGTGCCTGAATGGGATCACATCCTACCTTTTGCTAACACTCCATAGAGTCTTAAATTGATAAGAGAAGATTCAATTCCTCTTTTGGCAGGTTTAAGAACTTATATTTATTCATCAATGTCCAAAGAGGTTAGTACCTAATTTTTCCTATAAATTATAATGGGTCAATGTTTATTCATGTTTATTTATCATCTATGATCAAAGAATTACGTTATTTAATATTGCATTTATAGATTTAATAAAAAAATAAAAAGATGTCCAATGTTTACGTTGCACAAAGATCATCGCCTATTCAATAAGGCGATCACCTCTTTACAAGAGGTGTTCATTTTATTGACATCATGCAAGTGGCTATCGCCACTATGATGGAGTGATCATCTCTATAAAAAGGTGATCACCTCATCACTAAGACATCATGCCTAATCGACAGGGCAACTGACTTTTTGCATCTCTCTTATTCTTGATTCTATTATTAAATGATAACAAAATACATTGCTAATTCAACTTCCCTTATTTCTTTTATAATATGATGCGCATATGTTTAAAAGTGTTAGGAACTTCCATGGGGCCAGGGTCTTTTATAATGAGTTGACTAAGGACTAAAAGGGCAGGATTCAAAAGACTAGTTTTGAGGACTTTATCCTATCACTTCCAACCGAGCGGGGTCGGATAGACTACCAGTTGCTTCACACTGATGGAGAGGTGGTTCAACTTGACCCACACCTTCCACCTCTTATTTGAAGAGCTCAATTTAGATCCCATTTCCTTTATTGCTATCACTGGGATATCATGTGCAAGGATCCTATTCCCCTTGATGTAAGCCTATACCAGTTAACTCCATACAAGGTCATGTTCATTAAGTATCTTCTAAGTATGATCTCAAAAATAAAGGAAACTCATACCCTTAAGCTTGACTCAATTTAGAGATTTTATACTCAGGAGAGAGCTACGATGATGGTCACTCCACGTAAGGTTAACTAGGTGGTATAGGCCTTTCTGCTTTACTTGCTCAGCACCACTTTCTTTACTGATACTACTAGCTCCATAGACTTGATGTTCTTGCTACCTCTCTGGGACTTGGACCAGGTGTCTACCTTTGACTGGGGCAGTTGCACCCTTGCATAATTATATCGAAGCATGGATGAGGTGGTTTGCAGGGCTAAAAGTTTCTGCAGCTTTTAACATATTATTTTAGTAAGCTATAGTCCCTTTTTCTTCTTAATTTATCTTGATATTCTTTCATTAACATCAACTGACCATTTTTCTAATAGGTTTGGGCCTTAGAACTAGATATACTCATTAGCATGCACTAAGTGGGGGATCACTTTCCTGCTATCGGCAGATAGGGTGGCATCTGGGTCCTGAAGAGGCATCTAGCCTGGGTGCATATTCATAAGCAGCATTTGAACCCTTTGAAATAGGATACAGTACCTAAAAAACATATTTACATTCATTAGTAACTTGCATGAACTTAATTCACTTACATGTTAATGCCTCTACCCTTTTTTACAAATCTGGAATGATTTATGGGGCCTCAAGAATAATTGGAACATTGAGATGACTCGGTCTAGAACTCTAGCTCAGAGGAGGGTACTTCTCTGTGGACCAGGCTATTGGGCTTGGTACCCCAACGAACGAGTCATAAATTGGGATGAGGGTGCTAGAGTGAGACGTGATGTCAGGTCTCATCTAACATTCTTTAGACATAGTAATTTCCTAAATGTTACCCCAAAAACACACTTCTTTGGATTCAATATGAGATTTTACTTTTCTACCTTACTAGAAACTTATCTAAAGCTTTAAAGTGTCCTTCTCTTGTTATAAACTTCACCATCATATCATCCATAACACTTCTATTTTCTTGTGCATAATATCATACAACAGAGTGGTTGCCATACTCTAGTAGATGGCTCATGCATTCTTTAATCCAAAAGGCATTAATTGATAACAATAAATGCCCCATTCAGTGGTAAAGGATGTTTTTAGCTTATCTATCACTACCATCATGATTTTAATGCATCCCAAAAATCCATCCAAAAAGGAGTACATCGTGCTGGAAGCTACACTATCAATAACATGTTAATGTGTGGTAATGGAAAATCATCTTTAGGGAAAGCCTTGTTCATATCTTGATAGTCCACACACACTCTGACCCTTCCCTCTTTCTTGGGGACCAGGACTATATTTGCCAACCACTTGGTGTCTTCCACTAGCTTTAAGAACTTTGCTCTTAATTGCTTCTCAACTTCTTCTTTAACTACAAAAGCCCATTCCAGCCTTAGCCTCCTTTATTTGTACTTTATCGGTGATATATGAGGATATGTGGGGATTTTGTGTTTTGAGATCTCCCTATCAATTCTAGGCATATCCTCATAACTCTAAGCAAATAATTTCTATCTTTTTATCAATACCTCTTTCATTTTTTCTCTCTTATCATGAGTTAAATTAGAAGCAAATAGTATATTTTTAGGGTTTTCATTTGTGCCTAAATTAAATGATTTAGTCTGCATGGAATTAATGTCAAACATATGCATAAAATGATCATCACAAATAAAATAACCATTAGGAAGCACATCACACAAATAAATAAAGTTGGACTTCATTGCATTCACTTTTAAAAAGAATAAATCATCAGTTTTAAATAATGAAGTAAAAGAAACATCATAATAGTCATACAAAACATCTATGATGGAGTTGAGGATATAGGCTTCAAGATCTAACTCCTTACTTTGATCATCAGCAGCTTTCGACTTTAGAGTAGCTTTGGTCCCTTTAGACTCTTCTTAAGCTAGTACCAGTTACTCTACAGGGACTTCTCCAATAGTAACTTTCTTAACATCATTCATGAATTTAGCAAAAATCAAACCCTAGAACTACTTCTTTAGCCTTCAACAAAGGTTCAAGAGCCCCATCGTATGGATACTCGATGCCTTCCCTTATAAAAGTTTCCTATAAAGTCTTTTCTTAGTCACAATCTCTTTCTCTTTCTTTTCAGACCATCCCTAGATGTCCATCTCTTCTTTAAAATCATTAGCCTCCTTAAATCCTACCCCATGCCTTAAAATAGGTACCTTGCATTTTATGAATTCAAAGGTCCTTTTTGATCTTTTCCCAAACACATGCCTAGCATAAATTTTATATTGCACATCATATTCAAAACCCTTTCATCTATCTCATCTTTGCATATTACACAAACCTCAAAACTCAGGCTTGTGGAGATCTGTTTGGGAGCTAACTTCAATGCGTTCATGGCAGCTTCAATTTCAGTTGAGATGGTGATAACCTTTTCCTTATGTGGAAACTTAATTCTTTGATAAATAGAGGAGGGTACACCACCCAAAGCATGAAACCACAGCCTTCGCAATAAGATAGCAAAGGTTACAAGGATGTTAATCACATATAAATTAACCCAAGCTTTGATAGGTCCCGTCTTAACCAAAGCCCTGAATGTCCTTTCAACAGTCATCATGGTGTTATTATAGGCTTTAATAACTACCTTAGGAGCTCTAGGTCGGCCACAATCAACCCTAACATTGGCAAGATCTTTAATGGACATACATTAATGGTAGAACCATTATCCACTGTCACATAACAAGTCATTTTTCATTCACCTCGGCTTTAATGAATAAAGCCTTATGGTGATCTCTCCGCTCTAAGGGCAAATCATCATTAGAGAATATTATGGTGCCTTAGGGAGTTTCTATCAATGAAATGACCATATACTCGGGAGTGCAACATGTGGAGATCTTTTTCTGGTTTAGAGCCAAAACTAGTACTTCCTTATGATCCTTGGAGTACGTAAGTAGATCCTAAACACTCATAATAGTTTCCTCACTCTTTTTTACTTTTTCTCTTTTCTCTGAACTTTCTACCTTGTGTGGCCCAGACTTGGCATTTTTAGCTTCTTCCTTTTTCTCTTTAACCTTTCCCACAGACTAGCCTAACATGCTTTCCTTATTATCCCATAAATCAATTTGCCCCTCATCCTCATCATCGAAACTCTAAATGTCCAAGGCATGCATAAGAAATTCTATGGGTTGTGTGCTTAGGTTTGGGTTTTTGAGTTTAAGTTCTGGTAGGTTATGGATAACATCTATGAAAGAGTTTAAGACCTGCTCTTCCATTAATGTGGTATTGATCATCAAAATGGTTGCATTTGGTAGTGGCATGTTTTGATAATTGGCCAAAAGGTTATTTTAAGTGTGTGGTTTTCTAGTTTCTAAATCAGTGATTTTTCCAGCATTAATCAAGTCTTGGATTTCATGTTTTAATTAGGGACAACTGTCAGTCTCATGTTCGATGGTCTGATGGAATTTATAGAAAAGCTTTAGGTTGGCGCCAGGTAAAGGTTATTATGAGGGTAAGGGTCATAGCAAGTTTTTCTTAATAAGTTTTTTGATGACCTTAGACATAAGCCTCCTTAAATTTGAGAATCTTCAGGGTTACCTAACAATGTTAATTTATAAACCGCTGCATGGTGATTAGATGGCATTGATCTATACGTTGCTACTTGAACTGGCTCCTTCTTTAACCCCAGGTCTTCCTTCAAAGAACCTTTTCTCTTAGTCCAACTCTAACTCTTTTTCAACCCCAAATCTATATAACTCCTCAAAATTTTTGATCCCTAAGCCCCTTGGCTTTTTAGATAATGTTGGGATGCATCCTTCTATTATTAGAACCAATTGATTTGACTCAGCAGGCCTATACCTCATTAGAGATAACTTCCCTCTCCAATGAGTTAGTTAGTTAGCGAAGGACTCATTAAACCTATACTTAGTGTTCTATAAATCCTTCAAAAATACCTCCAATTAAATGTTGAGGCTGTAATGTTTCACAAAAGCAACACATAATTCCTTCCAATCAAACTGAACATATGTTTCCAAAGTATAGTACTAGCAGATTGGTTTACCCTCTAATGACATGGTGAACTACTTGATGATTTGAGCCTCAATCAGTTCGGTGACCTTTATATAGGTCATATATTGCTTTAGATGTAAGTGGGGATCTTCAATGCTAGAATACTTCTTCAGGTCAGGGAGTCTGAACTTTTGAGGTAGCAATTCATCTTCCCTCTTTAAATTCAAATTGGTGTAATCTAAAGAAGAAACCATGCCCTTCTCCTTCATCATCATCTGCATTTGACTCATAGCCTTAATGATACTCTTAGCCCACTCAATTTGTTTGACATCTTCAAATGGATTCATATTTCTTTAATTTGGCAGATTAGCCAATATTATCACATCATCTTCATCCCTTTCTCTCATTAGGATTTCCTCATCAAGATCTATCAAGTTGACTGGTTGCACATTGGGTGTCAGTGCTGGCTGATTTTCTCTAATGAATTTGGTTATCTCTTCCATAATCTCTCTCATCATAGATCGAATCTTAGTGAACACTTTTTCTTTCAATTGTGCCTTAAAAACCTTAGGATCAAACCCTCCTGCCATTTCCATTTTTGAACTTCTAACTAAACGACCAGAATTGGACTAGACTGTAATATCCCGAATTTTTAAATATTTTTATACTGCATCAGGATATGCAGTGTTAATAATTTTTGTATATATATTTATGATATTTTATGAGTTTGTTGTTTGTTTAAAGCTAATTTTAATTATTTTATATTATTTTAAGCACTTTACGTAAAATTTTTTCGGAAATTATATTTTCGGGGAAATTGACACGTAAATAAATTAATACTATTTATTTTGACTAGTTTTATGAATTTGCATGAACTCATATATAATTTTAAAGTGCTAAAATAAAATGTATATATGTGTATTTATTTAAATTAATTAGAGCTTAATTAATTTCCTTAATTTTATTATTTAATTTTTGTATTAATTAATTTTAAGTTTATAAATTATTAAACATATTAAATTATGTGTGTGGTGTATATTTAATGTGTGTGAAATTTTATATCATTATAATATATAGTGTAAATATATATATATATACATATATACATAATTTTTTTATCAAAAAATCAAAACTTCCATTTATTTACAGTTTTGCCCCTCCTTCATCTTCTTCCTCCCAAAACGTTTTCTTCCATTTCCAGCCACTTTCAAGCTGGTTTTCTTCCTGTTACTATGCCTCTCAGCCTTCCTCTTCCACCTCCAACCATTTCCACCACCTAAAACACTCTTTTCCGGTGAGTTTTGGCCGGATTTTCTTCAAAGAGCCAAAAATCAACTTAACTCCGACCAAGCACTTTTCGGCCACCAAATTTGATGCTGTCGGTCTCTATCTTCTCCTTGAGCTCTGGTGAGTGTGATTCCAAGCTTTGTTTCACTTGATTTGGTTTAGAATTTCTTAGGTTTCAATTTCTTCAAATCAGCCATTTTGGGTTTCGAATTTTTTTTAGCTTCAATTTGATTGATTCATGAAAACTTCCTTCACAAACTTTGTTCCTGGAAGCTTAATCTACATGCTGTAATTTTTTTAGAATTTTTGGAATTTATTTTAATTTTTGTGAATTTTTTATTATTTTATTATTATTTTCTAATTTTCGAAAATTAATTAATTAAATTATGAAATTGTGTTTTATGGTGATTATAGGAGTTGAAATGAATTATAGAAATTTATTTGTAATTTTTTTGAATTTTTATGTATTTATTTGGAATTTATTAAATTTAGGTAATTTTGAAAAATAGGGTTAATTATGTGTTTAATTGAAATAAATTGGTAAATTGAGTATATTTATTGATATTATTTAATTATATGCTGAGAAATTAATTTTTGAGTAATTATATAATTTTTGGTGAATTTTTGAACATTTATAGTGAATATATATATATATAGGGGTATTTTGGTAATTTTACACTAAATTGGTTAAAAATGTAATTAAATTGGTTTTAATAGTTATTTAGGGTATAAAAATGATTTCTACAAATTTTTAGTATTTTTAACTAATTAAAACTATTTTTCGTAAATTATTTTCAAATTATATATAATATACTATTTTTCTAAATAAATGGGTTTTTATTGATTTTTAGTATGTTTTAGGGTTAATTACATAATTTGGATTTATAAAATGTATTTTTATTATATAAGGGCATTTTCGATATTTTATAAATATTCTGTGAATTGTGAACCTCGGTCGGTGAATTGTAGTTTGGAGTCCGATCGAGGGATTTTGATTGTAATCCTGTGTTTATTCCGAAGTATATTTCTTTGCAGGACCGGCTCTACTCTTTGAGTAGAGAGATGTCCGTTTTACAGGGGAGGTTCTGCCGGATTTTCGGTAGAATTCTCGTAAAACGTGATGTCCGGTCAAATTCCTATTTTAAAGCTGTGTCTAAAATTCTAGATCGAGTCTTTAGAATTTTTTTTAAATTTATTCTGATTTCATGTTGTCATTTGTTTGTCTAGCTGCGCCGAGACCGAGGCCTAACGGATCAGGCCCGCCGAGTTTGTCTCGTGGAGCGCTAACATGTGAGTTATTATACTGTATATATATGCACTGCATATAGGGTGCATTATTTAAAATTTTTCAATTTCATTGTATGTTTTAAAAAATGATTTAAATTATAATATTTTTAGTATACTTTAGGTATAGTTTCAGTAGATTTTAGGTTTATTCTTAAATAATTGCATATTAAATTACAAACCTACACTTAAATTATTTTTTAAGTTTATTTTTGGTATATATATTTTTTATTTCCGAATAAATAAATATTTTATTATTAAATTAAACCTAACACATTAGTGGTATATTTAGGGTTTATTTTTGATATATGCATGCTAGATAATTAGGTTTATTTTTAGTATATTTGTGAATATATGTTAAACACAAACACGTATTTAAATGAATATTTATACATAAATGGTTTATTAAATGATTTGAGTACTTAGGGTATATCTTTTGCATATTTAAATATATTTTTAAGATAATGCATGTTATATTATTGTTACTCATTTAAATTGTTTTTAACTATATTAATGATTTATCTTTAGTTTATTTCATATTTTATTTGACTATATATATATATATACCTTAAATATACTGGGTATATTTTAGGTATATTTTTGGTATATATATATATGGTTGGTTTTACTATTATGAATATGGTTCTACATTAATTATTTTTTTTCGAATGAATGATTTATTCGAAGTGAAGGATATCAATAGAACGTGCTTCCTAGTGGGCAGCACTAGGACCGTGTACGTACCGGTACGATAGATAAGGATTGAGTGAGAGTTAAAATTTGGGGATTATAATTGATTTAATTGATTTGACTAAGATTAATGGTATGTTAGATAGTGTGATTGCTGGAGTTCGGTTGACTAAGTGTCTCGGGGCCAATCACACTGACAGTCAGACTACTGAAGCTCGGTTGACTTAGTGTCTCGGGGCCAGTCTACTGTCCATAAGTGAATTGAATGATCTATTGGGTTGATTGAGATGTGAGGTGATGGATAGTGTGATTGCTGGAGCTCGGTTGACCAAGTGTCTCGGGGCCAATCACACTGACAGCCAGACTGCTGGAGCTCGGTCGACTTAGTGTCTCGGGGCCAGTCTGCTGTCCAAATTGGAATAAGTGTTCTATTTGGAATCAAGTGAGCCTGTATGGCTAGAGTGATGATGGGATTGTTTGAGGTTGTTATTATTTAGGGTTCTATGGATCCTTCATGAATTAAAACAAACATTTTCTACATTTAGTATATTTATAAAAGCAAAGTTTGGCATTCGTGTGAAATGTGTGTATATACATATATATATATAAGAATGCCTGATTGTTATGGTTTAGTTTGCATGTATATATAGTATAATAATTCACTCAGTGAGGTCTGACCCCCCTCAATTATTTTTTTTCAGGAGATTCCATATCGTCAAACCTTAGTTATAGAGTTCCTTGCCGGTGTTCTTCAGTCCCGGCTGTTTTATACAAATGTATATTCTAAACTTTGAATTGTATTCTAGAAACTACAGTAGTAGTGTCATTATATTGGAAGTGTATTATTTTGTTTGGATATTAAATACTCTGAGAATTTGTATTTGAACATTGTACGAATATGTATTCATTTATAAAAGGATTTGGAGTATTTATTTTATATATTGATTCAGAAAAATTTTAATTTGGTCGTACTTTTATATAATTATTGTATGATTTTATTTTCTAAGGCTTGCTACGGGTTCCGGATTCGAAAGAATTCCCATTCCCTAGCGCCGGTCATGACTCCTAGTTTGGGTCGTGACATAGACCCACTTGGATGAGTTGGAAAGATCTATAGTGCTATAGAACCATGTGTTAGAATGATGCATGGTGTGTATGCATGGTATGCATGTCTTATTTTATTATTTGAGGAAACAAAGGATATTTTAACAAGCGCATTTAATACACACATAAAAAAATATACATATAATACAAAATCCAAATATGAAGCTAAAAACTGATAACCTCCACCCTTATTTCTTCCACACACATATTCAATGGCAAGTATCTTATCCTAGGATTTTTTATCTGGTCTTTGATTATCAACAAGGGATAATAAAACCAATGTATGTAAGATAACTCTCGAAATGATGATTCAAATAAGTAATGAATCCTTTAAATAAAGCCTAAGTCCATTTTTAATGGGCTATGTTCCGTAGCATCATTCGCTTACATTGTCAAGGCCTGTTTGGAATAGGTTATGAATAGGTATAAAAGGCCCATCTTGACATAGTTTGCTTATAATGGGCCTCGACTTGGCATAAGGGCCCATTTTAATTCAAGTCATTTATTAATGGGCTTAGGATTTTTTTTAAGGATCTATTATATGAAAAAAAATATACACACATCTAGGAGAATTCTTAAGGAAGATTGCTAGGCCATTACATGGGCTTAAGTCTTTGGGTATTAGGCTTCGGCTTTCGTAATGATACATGTCCATTATTTTTCCCTACTCAAATTTTAAACAACACGAATCAATACATGTCATGAGTGATAATAAATAGATACCTCACCACTAGGTTTGAGTAAAATGTAAGTAGAAAAATAACAATTATTATCAGGTTAATTTGAGACTGAAGTGCTCTTTGTGTGCAAAAAGTGTAGTGAATGCAAAAGCAATAAGAAAATGGTTAAAGATGATAAAACACAAAACATTGGAATCAGTTTCTCTATCCTCAGTGAGGTCACCACTGTAGGCAGTGGGGTTTAGCGTGTGCCCAAGTGTTTTGCGACTATAACATTATATGGGCTCGAGGCCCCCTTGAAAATACGAGATAGGTCTTTAGCATAGTAAGAGATGGAGTTGCCACCCAAATGAAAGCTGGGACACACTTATATGGCAACCAAATTCTACGAAGGTTCTTATAAGTAGTCATCAGAGAACGAGTTTAGAAACTATGTATGAGCATTTGAATGCTCACCCAACCTTGTGGTTGGCCTCCGTTTATGTTTTGTGTTTGATTACCTTTAATCATTTCATTATTTCTTTATTACCACGTGGGTCATAATTACCTTCAAATAATTGCCAAGTTTTATGATTAAATTCAAATTTGCACATTAATCTTTTTCATGCACTTTGTCCCAACATCCATCACGAATGAAATAAATAATCAATATTTACAACCATTTATTCAAAATAAAAGGGGGAAGGGTTTAAGAATTACATTGCTTTTAGGGTGAAATAAAAGTATAATATACAGAAAATAAACTGTATATATACCAAAAGTGAATTAGCGATAAATCGATTATACAAGCAAAAACCACTTTAGAACTAATTAATTGAATGACTATTTGGCAGCTAAAAGGGGTCACCAAACAATCCCTACAATAAATACAGGTTAGTTTTCTTCATCAACAGTCAACAGATAAAACTTAAAGTGGGAGGAAGTGCAAGTCATTGAATATTTTACAAAACATGTGAAGGCCTATCAAAGTGGCGATCGTAAGAAATTAGCAGGCTGGATGGCTATTAATGTATAAGAAAAATGAAGTGATACAGCTTGAAGGCCTGCTAGAGTGGTGATCACCTCTTCACAATGGGGTGATGCCTCTTTGAAGAGGCAATCACCTGATTAACAAATCTAGATGACTTTCAAAATGATAAAACTTACATTTCAAGCAAATGCTTATTAAAATGAAGACACTAAACACATTCTTTATGCTTAAAACTCAACCAATCATGCTAAATAATGGCAAATCATAGATAATGAACATAAGGAAAATAAGTGGAACGAACAATGAACTCCTAAAACTATACTAACTAATGAAAGAACATACAAGCTAATTATTAAATCATAAGAAATAAGTAGAGAGAGTTACTTGAAAATAAGCTTTTAATCCAAAATGATTAGCCCTCATAGATGTTTGTGAGTTAGACTTCCTTTGAATGCAAGCTTTTTCCTTCATCCTCTAGAAAAATGACTTTCTTAGCTTGATTTCCTCCTCTTATTTACTCAAAACATCCTCTCTTTCCCTCTTCCTAGTTTTAAAGCTTTTTTCCCTCCTTTCTTATAAACTGATAATAAACATAAACATAATAATATAAAATGGGTAGCTAACGAAGGTGACTACTCAATGATGAAAATCATCAAGTAACTCCTACAATAAACACACTATTAGTTCCCTCTTTCAAAACATGAAATTATGTATCACAATACTTACAAAGAAATGTTTAAAAAAAAAAGGGTTTGTAAATTACAGACTAAAGAAATCATCAAATAATCTAAGTGAACATCATCATGCAATGAGATAGCCATTCATAAAGTCAAAAAGAATAGGTTAAGTGGTCATCTTGGCAAAACTTAATGGAAAGAGTAAAGGTAAAAGGCGGGCCAACCTATCAAAGTGGCGATCGCCTCTGTGATAAGGCGATCGCCTCATTGGCAAGAGGCGATGCCTCTGTGAAGAGGCATTGCCTGATTAACTGGCTAGTTTGACTCTCAAAATAATTAAACTTCTACTTTAAGCAAACAATACATGCATATATACATTCAAAAAGTGCCAAATCACAACTACATGTAGAAGTCTAAAGGATCACATTAATGAAATGAGACATTAAGCAAAATAAACTAAAAATATACCTGAAGTATACTAACAACTTAGTTACGCACAAGCAAAAAACACACAAAATGATGAATATGTTGAGTTTAAGTGCAAGTTTTTACCAAAAATGAGAGGCCATCAGAGATGTATCCCTGATTTTAATCCTCACTAAGATGTGATTTCTACCTTGACACAAGCTTCCTCTTTCTTCTCCTAGGAAATGTGGACTTCCTCTAACTTGAATCTACCCTTTCTTCCATAAGGACGTTTTTCTTTGCCTCCCTTTTTCTTTCAGAGCCCTCCTCTTCTTTTTTCTCTATTCTCCTCAATGGTCCATCCTCCTCTCTCTTCTTTTTTTTCCTCTCTCTTTTTCCTTTTATCCCCTACCTTACCCATGCCCCTAAGCCCTCTAGCTCATCATGAACCTCCATAGCCTTTTTCTTTCCCCCAAAAACCTCTTTCTCACGCAAAAATAGGCCTGGGGTGTAAGGCCCACTCCACTTGGCCACCATGGTTACAATTGCATTAAATACAATTGTAAGTGGTCTGCCATAGAGGCGGTGCCTCTTCGATGAGGAAATCGCCTTTGCAGTAGTTGCCAAAGAGGCGATCACCTCATTGTACTGAGGCGACACCCCTTTGGTCGGGGCCTGTGTTGGGCCATGTGGGACAATTGGGCTAAGTTTTAGGCTTTTTAGGCTTTCAAGTCCACTTTCCATTGGAGATTCGGGTTTCATTCTTATGTCCAAGTTTCACACTCTCATCATTGGGCTTGACAACGGACCGATCAAACCGAACGCCCCTAATTCGTCCCCTAACACAGGCCGACCGAATTGGGTGTCTACAAGCGTGAGAGTTAATTAAGCCCATGATCTATTTTTTGGCTCAAAAACACACTTAAGGTTATTCAATCCAATCATTTAGCCCATTCGACGAAATTTGACATCTAGAAAAATTATAAAAGTCCCTGAAATTATTTTTGTGTCAAAATATTTCAAATTTTGAATTTCAATACATAAAAATTTCCTTAATTTTTAATAATAATATAATTTTTAGAAAAAATATTCTCCTAAATTATCATTCTTTATAAATTAAACCATATGTGTGATATAAAATAACTAAATTTAAAAATAAAAATTGAAATTGAAATGTATATGTATGTGTGTTTGAGTGCTTCATTTTAAATTAGGTAAATAAAAATAAGAATATAAATAATAAAACATTTGGAGTCATTGCTCTTATTAGCTAATGATATACTTTTGTTAAAATGCTTAATCTTGAAATTTCTAAGTGTTAATTTAATTAAAACAAGGAAATTATATTTTTATATTTAGTTTTTAATATATAGGAAAATTAAACATTTGGAGAACCAACACTTATCTTTTCTCATCATCTTTATCCTTTTGCCAATGTTATATTTTTAATTTTTAATTTTCATTTAACTAACTTAAAATGACAAATCTATATATATATATATATATATATATATATATATATATATATATATATATATATATTGTTTCACTTTCATTTACATTTTTTTAATTTAATTAATTTAGATTTTAATAATAGTTCAGTTTAGAGAGGTTGATAATTAAATAAAATGATTACCTTAAAATTACACTATTAATAAAAAAAATTAAGGTTAATTTTGTTTATTAAAATTTAAAACATGAAATATTTTTATAGAAAAACAATTTCAGGGACTAGTATATCATTTTCATAGATGTCAAACTTTTTAGAAGGGGCTAAATGACTGGATTAAATAATGTTAGGTGCGGTTTTGAGCCAAAAAATAGATTAGGGGTTTAACTGACCCTCACACCATACTTTAGGGGCTAAATTGAACCTTTGCTAGAGTATAATTGACGCTCACCACCAATGTTCACCAACCAAATAAATGTTTAAAGATTTGATGTTGTATCAGATAAATTTTTAAGGGTCTTTTAAAACATAAAAAATATACAGGGACTTAATAAAATAAACCACGAAAGCTCGAGGGCCACCTAATGGGTTTTTTCTTTTTATTTTTGTTGGCTCCTTTTTTATTTTTGTGCGTGGTATGTTAGATGTTGCCCCGCATGACTAATTGTTTATGTTTAGAAAGTTGAAGATGAGAAGAAGATGAAGAGGAGAAAGAGAAGGAAAAGGGATCTTGGGTTACAGAGAAGAAGGGAAAATGGGGTACGAATGAAAATGAAAACAACAAAAGACTAAAGAACCTTAATTATTTAATTTTTTGTTTTTGTTTAATTTGATTTATCATTATTGTTTTGGTCACTAACCCTTTTAGTAAAGATATAAATGTATAAATAATGTCTGAACTTTCTCACTTTTACAATTTTAGTGTTTGAACAATTATTTTTTTATTATTATTTATTTGAACCTACAAAAAAAAAATTCTAAAATGGTGTCTTTAGCATGTTAAAGTGTTTATGTGTCTAATTTTAAATAGTAAATTGACTTAAATACCCTTATTTTATATTATACTTTATTTTCTTTGCTATTCTAATTATTTTTTAAAAATTATTAGAAATGAAAAAAGTATTTTTTATTTTTCATATTAGACTTAAAAAATTAAATATTCTTCTTTTAATTTTTATTTTATTAATTATAATGGTTGAATTTCATTTTTTGTTCATCACTTTAGTCAAATAAAAATTTTATTTATTAAAATTATTTTTTTATTGTTTAATTATAATAAATAAAACTTTACTTGTATTTTTAGTTTAGTTAATTGTAATTTTCTCTTCACTCAATCAAGTAAATTTAAAAATAAATTAAACATTTTTATTTTTCTATAATAATAGTTTAATTATTTTATTTTATCTTAATAATATTCAGTATATTTTCTTTCCAATTTAATATATATAAGTGAAAAAATAAAAATAAGTCTAATATAAAAAGGGCAATTGAGTCAATTTACTGTTTAAAATGAGATATAAACACATTAACCTATAAAACCTATTAGAAACATTATTTTAGAAATTTTTGCTGATTCAAACACCAATTGTAAAAGAAATTGTTCGAATACCAAAATGATAAAAGTGCAAAAGTTTGGGTACTGTGTACATATTTATCCCTTTAAGTTTTTTTTTTTTTTTTTTTTAAAAAAAACCAACTTGATTGCCCAAATGCAACAATAAAACGAAATATAATAACAACATTTAAGGCTCTATTTGTTTAAAGAAAATAATTTTTGGGAAAATATTTTTTGAAAAAATATGTTTTTTAATTTTTCAATATATAGATTATCAAAGAAAATAAGTTAAAAAAAATAAATTGTTAGTCAAAAGAAAATAATTTCTAATTCTTAAAATGAGAAATTATTTTCTAATACATTCTCTCATTATTTATTGCATTCTCTTCTTCTTTTTGATTTTATTTTCTCCTTATTTTTGTTTTCTTTTTTTTTTATTTCCCTCTTTTGTTATTTTTGTTTTCTTTTTATTTTGTAATTTCCCTCTTTTGTTTTTTTTATTTTATTTTTTTCTTATTATATTAACCATCCCCTTTTTTTCCCCTTATTTTTCCCTTATTTTTTTTTTACCTTCTCTCCTTTTGTCATTTCTCTTTTTTTAAAATTTTTTTATTTTCTTCTTGTTTGTTTTTGCCTTCTTTCCTTCTTTTATAATTTTCCTCTTTTATTTTTATTTTTTTTGCCTTCTTTCCTTCTTTTATAATTTTCCTCTTTTATTTTTATTTTCTCCTTATTTTATACCTTCTTTTTTTTTTTCCTTTTCTCCTTTCCCTTTCTATTTTTTTACTTTTTCTTCTTCTTCTTTTTTTTTTTTTTGGATTCTCTTCTTCTGTTTTTCCTTTTCCTTTTTTTAATTTTTTAATTTTTTTACTCTCATCTCATTCTTTTTTCCTTTCATTCTTTTGTTAATATTAATTATCACATAGATTTTGTATTAATACATTAGGTCCATTATCAAGAGATTCTTATAACCCGTATTTATTTAATTATTAAGTTAATTGAGGATTTAAAGTGTGACTTTTAAGTATTATTTCTATTGAATATATGGTTAAATAATTATTTATGTGTGTATATAAATATATATGTTGATGAGCATGTGTATAAATATTTTGGGATGAATTTAGATTTAAAATTTTAGAATATTATTATTATTTTTAAAATCATTATTTTATGCAATTATTTAAAAAACAAAGGTTAAAACATGACTTTTTTACTTTTTCCCCTTCCTTTCCTTTTCTTTTCCTTCCTCTCCTCCTTCCTTCTTCCCTTCTCTGCCCGACAATGCCACCAACCATCTCCACCATCATTGCATCAGTTAGCTGCCACACTGCCACCACCACCCTATAACACCCCTAGCAGCTCCAACAACTAGTGATGTCACCTCTTCTCCTTCCTCTTCTTTACTTTTGGTGCCAATTTGCTTTTGGGATCACCAGTAACATTTTCGGCCACTTCAAGTGACATCGTTGGTCTCTTTTGAACGTCCTCCTCCGAAACATTGTTTGCCCTCAATCAATTTTGTTGATCCGAGCTGGTAAAAACTTCAATTTTGATTTATTTTTTTGCGTTATTTTGTTTACTTTGGCTTATATTTGAATTAATTAGATATAGTTGCATTAAAGATGAAATGTAATTAAAGTCTTGATCTTTTTGAATGTGATTTTTATTTATTTTCTAAATTTTTTAAATTTTTGGGCTCGATTACTGTTCACGCAACTATTCCAGGCTCGGGAAAATATTTTATTTTTAATAAGTTCTATACAATATGTAGATTAAACTTTGTGAAAAAGGTTTTGTGAAATTATGTATAGAATTTGAGATATAAATTTTTAAAGGTTTTGTATAAATATGAAATTGTGTGAAATTGTAGGGAATTAATAAAGTACTTAATTTTATTATGTTTTAGACTATTTTGATTAATAAAATTATAAAAAAAAATTATAATTATTTCCCAATTTTAGTTAATAAGTACTAATTTTGGGAAAATAAATGAAAAATATTTTTATTTATTATTTTCCAAGTTTAAATGAGTACTTTATTATTTTTATGATATAATTGAGTGGTTTTGATAATTATTTACAATTTATGCTAATTTATTTGTAAAATGGAAATTTTATTACATTAATGGATTTTATTGGCAATTATTATTTGTGAACTGGAATTTTATTATTTATTTGGAAAATACATTGCATTAATGTTTTTATGATATATTTTGGTGATTTGAAAACATTATATTATGTTATCATATTTTGTGATGCTGGTTCTCAGTTTGGCATGAATTATTGTTCGGGGGCCTAACCCGAGATGTTGAGCTTTGGAATATTTTTGAAGTGTGTTTTTGTGTATGAATGACTCTACTTTTAGTAGAGAGATGTCCATTTTATAAAGGTGACTTTACCAAATTTTCAGTAAATTTCTCATAAAACATAAAATCGGGTCTATATTTAATTTTGAGTTTTTAGAGTCAAGTTTTAGATTGAGTTTTCTCTAGAAATCTAAAATATATAATATTACAATTTTTCATCCTAATTAATTTATTAATATTTTTTCGATAGCCACACCAAAACCGAGGCCTATAGGACATGGTCAGTCAAGTCATTATAGAGGAGCGCATTCCACCTATGAGTTATTATCATATGTATGCATTGCATGTACAAAATATTATTGGCATCCATATTGTTAATAAATATAAATTGTATTATACTATATTGCTTTAAATGTTGATTGTTATTGTTAATATATATATATATAATTGTTTATATTTTTTCTATTTATTTTTGTAATTTGGATGTTGCTTATATTTAATATGAATTTTATTATTTTTTTATGAAATGTTATTTTGGAGGATAGCTTTAGAACATGCTACCTAGTGGGCTACAATAAGACTATTGTGCAATAATACTGAAGACACCCAGTTTGAAATAAGCCCAAAGCACTTCAAAACTAGTCTAAACCACCTAGGCCCATCCAGCCCAGAGTAGGACAGGCTCGAAAGGCGATCACCTCTGTGAAGAGACGATCACCTTTGTGAAGAGGTGATCACCTTAATGTAGAGGCACCGCCTCTACAACGGCCACTTGCTTCTTCATCAAATACAGAGATGGTCATGGTAGCCAACTTGGTGGGCCCACCTCATATGCAACTCAAACTTTTGATATGAAAAAGAAAACTCTGGGAAAGGTAAAAGGCTAGGAAATATAATGATGGAGGAGAGTAATAGGGGCATGGGCTAGATGTATGAATAAAAAAGAAAAAGAAAGAGAGAAGGGGGGCCTTATACTTTTTGGCAATTTTGAGACTGAGAGAAAAGAAAGAAAAGCTTCAGAAAAAGGGAGTAAAAAAATGTTCTTAAGAGGAAAAACTTAGAGGTCGATTTTCTTAAGAAATAAAAGGGAAGAAGCGTGCATTTAAGGGATGATCAACATCCTTAATCATTTCTAAGGGTCAACATTTTGAAAGATCATTCTTTAGTAATAATCTTACCCCTCTTTAAGCTTTACATAATTCATTTATTACTTGTGTATATATAACTTCTAGCTTATTTGATTACCAGCTTTTACATTCATTTCCTTTATGTTTATTGTTTATAATATGCCTTGCTTCTAACATGATTCACTGAGCTTTAGGTGTAGTTGTGTATCTAGTTTGTTAGTAATAGTAGATTTTTACTTGAATTGGAAGTTTACTGATTTGAAAGTCATTTGAACCTACTGATTAGGTGATCACCTCTTAAAGAGGCATCACTTCATTACTATGAGGCGATCGCCTCTTCAAAAAGGTAATCATCACTTTGATAGACCATCATAAGTTCAGTACATGGCCTAGCCCCTATAAACATAGAGGTGATTGCCCCTCTAACAGGGTTCCATGTGACTTTGTCTCATTTTTTGTGTATATTATGTAGAGTTTCCATGCATGTATAGATGTTAACTACTCGAGTCTATTTTGTATGATTACCATACTATGTTGTTCAATTAAAGTTTAGCTCTTACCTTTTATGGTTTTGTTTCTCTTATTTTGCTACATTGATTCATGAGTAAATTTCATGGATTTTTATGTAAAATCTTCATGTATTGCAGGAACTAACATTTAATCCATTATAGGGTTTCATCAATGATTTTGAATCATCAAGCATTTATCCCTTTAATTAGCTTTTAAGAGGTTTTATTTAAATCAAGTAGTTTTTTTTATCTATTTTTTGTTTATTATACTTTCATTTTTGCACAAGCATTGTAATCTCTAACCCATTCACCACTTGATTTGGAATGTGTAGTTGTAAATTATAATTTTTATTCATTTATGGTGAATATTGGGACTAGTTGCATGAATTTAACTAATGTGTAAATCCAGGCCTAATTATAAAATGCAACAGTTATTTGAAGGAATTTGCAATCCATGTGAAAATAAAGAAATCATTAAATAATTAAAGGTAATAAATTATAAAACGTAAATAGAGGCTAACCATAAGGTTGGGCGGGCATTCAAATGCCCGTACCCAATTTCTGAACATGATCTCTAATGACAATTTTTGGAAACCTCTACAGGATTTAGTTATTGTATAGTGTATCCCGACTTTCATCTTGGTGGTGACTTCATCTCTAAGTACAATGGTAACTCTACTAAGGATAGAGAAACTAATTCTAAATGTTTTGTAATTTATCATCTTTAATTATTCTTTAATTTCTTTGCATTTTTACTACATTCACTACACTCTTTGCATACAATAAGCACTTTAGTCATGTTTTAACCCAATAATAGTTAGTTTTTTCCTACCTTCATTTCATTAAAACTTAGTGGTGGAATATTTGATTATTGTCACTCATGACATGTATTATCCACATCGCATGGGCCCTTAGGTAGGGAGATGTATATGGATATATATCATTGTGGGAGCCTAAGCTTACTACCTAAGACTTAAGCTCATGTAGTGGCCTAACAATTTTCCTTAGGAATTTTACCATTGCTTGTGTTTTATGCCCTTTAATGGACCATTAAAAATAAAACTCAATCCCATTACAAATGGACCTTGTCAAGATGGGCCTTTTATGTCTATTCTCAGTCCATTTTAAAATAAGTATTGTTAAATGAGCCTATCATGCCCATACCGACCCATTGAAATGGATCTTGACGAGGTAAAGCCTTAATGTCATCCTCAGCCCATTAAAGATAAACTTTGAATTTATTTAGAGGATCCATTACTTATTTGTACCATTTTGAGAGTTATCTTGCATATGTCAATTTTGTTATCCCTTGTTGATAATTAAAACCTAGGCTAAAAATCCTAGGATAAGATACACACCATTAAACATGTGTATAGGAGAAATAAGGGTGGAGGTTATCATTTTTAAAGAATTACATTTTTTTGCCATTATGTATATATTCAATTTGCTTACTTGTTTTCTTTGAATAATAAATGAACCTGCGTATCTTGCATTCACATCATGCATAATTCTAACATGTGGTCTTGCAGCAGTGTAGATCATTCATGCTCATCCAAGTGGGTCTGGTCCAATTCTGGTCGTTTAATCGAAAGTTCAAAAATAAAAATGGTAGGAGGTTTTGATCCTAAGACTTTTAAGGCACAATTGAAAGAGGAAGTGTTCATTAAGACTTGGTCTATAATGACGGAGATGATGGGAGAGATAACTAAGCTAATAAAAAAAATCAACCAGCACAGCTAACTAATCCAATTAATCTTAATGATGAAATCCCGATAAAAGAAAGCGAAGTGGATAATATGATAGTATTGGCTGATCCACCAAATTGAAGGAATGTGAAACTAGCTGAGGACCTGTAACAAACTTAGTAGGACAAGAATATAACCAAGGGTCTAAGTCAAATGCAGATGATGATAAAGGAGAAGGGAAAAGATGATCCATTAGATTACACTAATTTGAATTTGGATAGGGAAGATGATTTGCTACCTCAAATATTTAAATTCCTCGACATGAAAAAGTATTATGGAACTGAGGACCCCTATTTGCATCTAAAGCAATATGTGACTTATATGAAAGCCACTAAACTAACTAAGGCTTAGATAGTCAAGCAATTCTCCATGTCATTGGAGGGCACACAAATTTATTGGTACAATACTTTGCAACTACACACTCAATCTAATTGGAAAGAATTGTGTGATTCTCTTATAAAACAATACGGCATCAATGTT
The DNA here is from genome assembly GCA_947683625.1 of Mallotus nudiflorus. Classification (NCBI taxonomy): domain Eukaryota; kingdom Viridiplantae; phylum Streptophyta; class Magnoliopsida; order Malpighiales; family Euphorbiaceae; genus Mallotus; species Mallotus nudiflorus. The sequence goes on from CANTUR010000009.1 coordinate 12,200,888, forward strand.
TAATTAGAGGTATCTTTGAGGGATTTTGAAAACACCATGCAGAGGTTCAATGATTCCTTTATTTATTATCTTACTCGTTGGAGAAGGAAACTATCTTAAATGAGGCATAGGCCTACTGAGTCGGACCAACTAGTGCTGGCAATAGAAGGGTGTATTCTAGTACTGTCCAAGAAGCTAAAGGACTTAGGAATCTAAAATTTTAAAGAATTATATAGATTTAGGGTTCAAAACAAAGTAGCCTTAGCCCAAGAAAAAAGGTCCTTTGGAGGGAGATATGGCGCTAAAGGTGGAGATAATTTAAACAATAATGTCCATATCAATACCATCAAGTAACCAAGCAGCAGTTGGTATATTCACATTTTTAGGCAACCCTAAAGATTCTCTAATTTTAGGTTGTCCTTATCCAAAGTCCTTAAGAAGTTAATTGAGAAAACTCATTATGACCTTTACCTTCACAACAACCCTTACCAAGTGCCAATCCAAAATTTTTTTTGTAAATTCCACTAAACCATTGGACATGACACCAACAATTATGCCAGATTAAAGTATGAGATCCAAGACTTAATCGATGCAGGTAAAATCACGGACCTTAAGATAAGAAAACCAAACACCCAGAATAACCCTTGACCTAATTACCAAAATGTAGCATCACTTAACCAACTAATTTTAATGATTAACACTAGCCTAAAAAAAGAGCAAGTTTTAAACTCTTTTGTTGACACTATTCCTAATACATCAAAGCTTGATCTCAAACCAAGAGACCTAAGCCAAAAAAAAAAAATCCACTGAGTTTATTATGCATATATTAGATATCTGGAGCTCTGATGATGAAGAGGAAGTAAAGGTTGATTTGTGGGATAATAAGCAAAGTATATTAGTCCAATTCATGAAAAAGGTCAAGGAAAAAAGGTAAGAAGTTGGGGCTACTAAGCCTAAATTAGGATAGATAAAGAAGATAGGGAAAGGGAAAGAAGTGATGAAAAACCAAGGAACATCGCTAGTGTTTGGTAGTTACTTATGCATTTTAGGGACCATAAGAAGCACTAGTCCTGACACTAGATTAGAAAAAACTCTATAAGTTTTACTTCTAAGTAGATGGTTAATTCCTTCACAAAAAGCCCTTAAGGCACCATAATGTTTTCTGATGATGATTTACCTTTGGAAGGGAAGGATCACCAAAAAGCCTTATTCATCAAGCCTGAAGTGAAGGGAAAGATGACTTGTTGCGTAATGGTAGAAAATGGTTATGCTATTAATATGTATTTGTTGAATATCCTAATAAAGCCAAGGTTGACTAAAATAGATTTAAAACCTTTTGAGGTAGTTATCAAGGCCTATGATGATATAAAGAGGACGTTTAGAGCATTGGTCGGGACAAGATCTATCAAGACTTAAGTCAACTTTCATATGATTGATGTTCTTATAACCTTTGCTATTTTATTAGGAAGGCCATGGTTTTATCCCTTGGGTGGTGTGCTCTTCACTATCCATTAGAAAATAAAGTTTCTATATAAGGGCAAGGTTGTCACCATCTTTATTGAGATTGAAGTTGTTGTAGTTGCGTTGAAGCTAGCCCCCAAGGAAATAGCTATAAGCCCAAGTTTTAAGGCTTGTGTGATCTACGAAGATAAAATGGATGAAAAGCATCTTAGCATGATGCACAGTATGAAATCTATGCCCGGTATAAGGTTAGGAAAGGACTAAAGTGGACCTTTAAGATTTATTGAGCATAAAGTATCCATTTTGAAGCATAGGGTAGGGTTTTAAGGGACTAATTGCTCTAAAGAAGAAATTGACATATGGAATCTACTTAAAGAAGAAAGGGAAGCGATTATGGATGAGAGAAAGGACTTGTAGGAAACCTTTATGAGAGAAGGCAATAGGTACCTATACAATAGAACTTTGAAACCTCTTTTGATGGCCAGGAAAGTTCTTTTAGGGTTTAAAATCTTTACTAAGTTTTTTAACAGAATAAAGAAAGCTGCTATTGAAGAGGTCTCTATAGAGGAGCTGGTACCAGCCGAGGAAGAATCTAAAGAGAACATAGCCACTCTAGAGACAAAGGACACCAATGATTAGAACCATGAGCTAGATTTTGAAGCCTATGTCCTCAACTCCATAATGGATGTCTTTTATGACGATTTTGATATTTCACTTACTTCTTTGTTTGAAACTGATGATTTGTTCTTTTCAAAAGTGAATGCAATAAAATCTAAGTTTGCTTCTTTATTTATGTGATGTGTTTCCTAATGGTTATTTTGTTTATGAAGATCATTTCATGGATATGATTAACATTAATTCCATGCAAACTAAATCATTTAATTTAGGCACAAATGACAACCCTAAAAATATATTGCTTACTTTTGATTTAATTTATAATAGGAGAGAAAAATAAAAGAAATATTAATAAAAAGACAAAAAAGTATTTGCTTATGGCTATAAAGACATGCCTAGGATTGATAAGGAAATCTCTAAATACATAATCCTTACACATCCCCATATATCACTAATCAAGTAGAAGAGGAGGAGACTAAGGCAAGCATGGGCACTTTTGGTCGAAGATGAGTTAAAAAAGCAACTAAAGGCGAAGGTGCAGGAGGTGGTGGAGGACACTTAATGGTTGGAAAATATAGTCCTAGTCCCTAAAAAGGATAGTAGGGTTAGAATGTGTGTGGACTATAGAGATCTGAACAAAGCTTGCCTGAAGGATGACTTTCCACTGCCACACATCGACACATTGGTCAATAGTGTGTGACTTTTAGCACAATGTATTCTTTCATGGACGAGTTCTCAGGGTATAACCAGATCATTATAGTAGTAATAGACAAGCTAAAGACATCATTCATCATCAAGTAGGGGATTTATTATTATCAGTTGATGCCATTTAGATTAAAAAATGTAGGACCTACTTATTAGAGGATGGCAACTGATATGTTGCATGATATGAACCATAAGGAGATACAAATGCATGTGGATGCTTTGATGGTGAAGTCTACAACTAAAGAAGGGCACTTTAAGGCTCTAGACAAATTATTGGCAAGAGCAAAAAAGTACAATCTTATACTGAACCTAAAAACATGTGTTTTTAGGGTAACATCTGGCAAATTATTAGGACACATTGTCAGTCAGAGGGGAATAGAAGTGGACCCAGATAAGGTTAAGGTGATTAGGGAAATGCTCACACCAAAGAATGAAAAAGAAGTTAGAGGATTCATCGGACATTTGCCATTTATTAGCAGGTTTATAGTTAAGTTGACTATTTTTATAAGCCAATCTTAAAATTTTTAAAGAAAAATCAACCTATGATATGAGACAATAAATGTTAATAAGCTTTTGAAGCCATTAAGACGTACCTATTGAATCCTCCAGTTCTACAGTCGTCAAAGCTGGGTAAGCCCTTAATCCTACATTTGGTAATTGAAAAGGATGCAATAGGGACAATGCTAGTTCAAGAAAATGAAGAGAGGATTGAAGATACGATATATTACTTGAGTAAAAAGTCCTTCCGTATGAAGCTAACTATAGTCTTATAGAGAAAATGTGTCTGGCTGTAATTTAGGCAACAAATAAGCTTCGACATTACTTTCAATCCTATAAAGTACAAGCGATTTCTAGACATGATCCCCTTATGTACCTCTAACAAACTCTCTTGCTCATGGGAAAGCTAGCTAAATGGTTAGTGCTACTTATTGAATTTGACATTGATTTTATGGCGAAGAAACTAGTAAAGGGAAGGGCAGTAGCAAAATTCTTAACTCAGAATCTATTAGTCAACGAGCAAGAATAGGAGCTAGATTTTCCTGATGAACATTTAGTGGTAATAGAGGTCTAGGGATGAAGAATGTACTTTAATGGAGCCATCCAAAATAAAGGGGTTGATATTAGTATAATCATGATCATGTCATAAGGGGAACTAATCTTGATGGCTAAAAGGCTTGAATTCAAAGCAATAAACAATCAAGTAGAGTATAAGGCTTGCATCTTTGTTTTAGAAGCATTATGTTGTAAGGAGGCAGAGAATGTTACCATGTAGAGAGATTTAATATTGGTAGTAAAATAGGCTTCTATTAAATAGGAAGTAAAGGAAGACATGTTGCATCCATATTGGGATTAATTGAGTGCTATTTTATTGTCTTTTACTCAATGCGAATTTATTCATCTATCGAGAGAAAAGAACCATATGGTTGATACTCTAGCTACTCTAGCTTTTATGTGGGAAAGTGGAAAACAAACAAAGGTTAGGCCCCTAATATTAGCAAAGTCTTAAGCCCCTTGCTATGAAGAAATTAGGGTAATGCCAGTGGATACTACTAAGAAGCCTTGGTTTTATGATTTATATTGATACTTGGAGACAAGATAGTTCTCTAAGGATGCTGATAAGAAAGAAAGGATGTCTCTACAGATGCTATCCTAACAATTCATCAGCCATAATGGAATGTTGTACAAAAGAATGCCTATAAATGTCCACTCGAGATGTGTCGATAAAAAGGAAGCCCAAAAACTTATGAAATCAATTCATAAAGGGGTGTGTAGGCCACATATGAATGTGATCATATCGCTAAGGTTATTTTTGGATTACCATGGAAACAGATTATGTCAAGTTTATAAAGAAATGCCATAAATGTCAAACTTATGAGGATATAAGCCATTTGTTGTCCATAGAGCTTCAAGGCATGACTTCTCCTTAGCCATTCGCAGTGTGGGGAATTGATTTTATAAGTCAGATAAGGCCAAGGGCATCAAACAACCATCAATACAATGTTATGGCAATTTACTATTTCTTCAAATGGGTTAAGTTTGAGTCCTATACTACAGTCGGCTTGAAGTAAATGTCGAAGTTTATTAAAAAGAATATAATTTATAAATATGGGCTACCGTATTATGTAGTTACTAATATTGGTGTCCAATTTTGGGCAGAGATAACTACATTATTAAGACACTATAAAATTAAACATCACAAATCATCTCTATATAGGCTACAAGTAAATAGGGCCACAAAAGCTGCAAATAAGAATGTAAAGAGGATCTTAACTAAGATGATGGAGAATTATCAGGATTGGGCAGATCACTCATAATTTGCATTATGGGGGTATCAAACTACTATTAGAACTTTAATGGGGGCCAGTCCATATTCGTTGGTGTATAGGTGTGAAGTCGTGTTACCAATCAAAGTTGAAGTTTAATCAATAAGGGTCCTTTTAGAATCCAAGATCCTTGAGTAAAAATGGGTGGAGATTTGATTCGCACAGATGACATTGTTGGATGAAAAGAGCATGAAGGCTATCTATCATTCTCAGCTATATCAAAAGAGGATAGCTTGAGCCTATAATAAGAAGATCAAGCTGGGAAAGATCAAAGAGGGAGACTTAGTGATGAAGCTTATGAAGATGATCATGATTGATCCACGAGGGAAATTCAAGCTGAATTAAGAGGTCTATATAGTGAAAAAGTTATTCTCCAAGGGTGTAACTATCCTATATGATATTTGAGGGAATGAATTTTGAGAGCCTATCAACCTGGACAAGCTTAAGAAATACTTTCTATAAAAGTTTTGCTAGGGAGAAAACCTCAAAAAAAGGTTGCTTAAGCAAAATCTAAAGACTAAAATAAAAAAAAATAATAAAAAGAGTCCCACTGGATTAAAAACCTTAAAAGAGGTGGTATAAGAAAAAGTTAAGGACATGCAAAATGAGAGAGAGAGATGAAAATGGCTAGTTGAAAAACTTACAATGGCAAGCTAACTAATAACATGAGTTATGTCAAAAGTAAAATGTATATTCATATTGTGCTTAAGTAAACTATTTAATTAGAAAGGAAAATTCTATCTAACAAAAAGAGAAATGGTAACTTAATTCATGAACTAATTTTATTTTCTCCTCTTTTGTTGAGTATCCCGACCACTTGATGCTTGAAATTCTTATGTTCTTTTATTTCTAATAAACTCATCTCTTTCTACCTTTGCAATTGAATCGATGCCTTGTAATGATCATCAGTGATTAGATCCCCATTGTAGTATATGTTCCTTTAAATGATTCTAAGAGGCCAGGTAGCCACTAAGTTGTTCAAGAAGTTCTAGGTGAGGGGTCCTGGCTCGAACTTATACACTAACTCTATTATTAGCTACTTTTGTCCATATTAGCAGTAGAGATAGGCAAGATTATAGAAGGTGGCAAAATGAAGGCTACCAATGGGAACGCAGTAAGTGTAAGACCAAATAGTCACATATTATAACCTTTACCATGGGCATATCCACCAAATTAGAGTATTAGGGAATGTTGATAACCAGCTTTAAATGTTCTATAGTGTAGATACAATTTTCTAGTTTAGTAATGCTTGGCTTTATATCGTGCTATATCTCGAGGGGGTTCAAGTAGTCTCAATTTCTTATAGAACCACATTTATGAGAGTGATAAGTAAGTGAAAATGCTAGCAAATTAGAAAATACAAGTTAGAGAATAAGAGATTTATCTCCAACAAGAAGGGACTTCTAAAAAATTGCTTGGTCTTTAAAGAGTTATCCAATTCAATCATGGTTTTTGTAAGAATAAAGGGGAATAGATTGAGTACCATTTCAACTTACTCTAGAATATATGGAAGTTTTGAATTATAGTTTTCAGATGGCAATGTAAGTAGGAATTTATTGTACAAGCAAAGGGCCATCATTCGAGGCTAATAGACTTCTCCCCTATCTATATTTATGATAGCTTTAAGAAAGGGTTATAGTGTAACTTTTGAGCCAAGAAGGTAATGAGATGAAGATTGTGGCAGAAGATTGAACAACTGAGCCACCTAGTATTGAACAAAATATGAGTCTAGAGTTCTAAGTGTTGGGATTGCAAATTGGCGAGAAGTATCCATTTGATAGCCTAGGTTAGCTTCAAACTCCTCTAGTAAGGGATATAACTCAACTGTAATGAACTAAAAAATGTGTTTTTGGGGATCCCATAACTGAGTTACTGTGTGAAGAAATGGGAAGTTGATTCTTTTAGCTTAAAGTGATTTGAAGATTGACAAGTGGAATGGATCTAATTTTGCCCATGATGTGTTATCTAAGTTCTTCAGTATTTATTACAATAGTTTGAGGCTTCTTTTAATTATAATTCAAGATTTTAAGGGTATTCGGTAAAAGAGAATAAAGGTTTTTGATGAAGATTTTTAAAATTGCGACTGGAGGTAAAGGATTAGCAACTAAAAAAGGAGAAACCAACCTAATGATGAGGCGATCATCTCATCGAAGAAGCATCACCTTAGTATATAAAGGCGATCGCCTCTTCATCAAAAGGACATGAGGCAATTGCCACTTCAGTAAAAAGTTATTGCCCCTCCAACAAGATAATTAACAAGATATGTTGAGAATGTGTGTAATGGATCTTGGAGGCAGTTAGGATGATCATCTACCATTGGTAGAGTTTCCTTATAATAATAGCTACTACAATAGTATTAAAATGGCACCATATGAAGCTTTGTATAGAAGGAAGTGTACATCTCCTTTATGTTAGAATGAAGTTAGAGAAAGAGAAATAATTGGACCAAAAATTATCCAAGACACATCCATGAAGATTGCTTTAAATAGAAAGAGATTGGAAATAGCAGCTAGCATACATAAGATTTATATAGACCCGAAGCATAAGGATGTGCAATTTCAAGTTGGAGACTATGTATTCCTTAAGGTGTCACCAATGAAGGGTGTTAAGAGATTTGGCAAGAAGGGAAAATTGGCTCCGAGATACATAGGGCCTTTTGAGATTTTGGAAAGTGTTAGCATGGTTGCCTATCGGTTAGCTTTGCTTTTAAATTTGTCTCAGGTGCATCCAGTGTTATATTTCTTAATGCTCAAGAAGTATATTTCAGATCCTTCACATGTTTTACAACTCTAGAGTGTGGAAGTAAATGAAGATTTGTCGTATGAGGAAGAACTAGTTACGATTGTTGACTATCATGTTTGACAGTTGTGTTCTAAGCAGATTTTGATGGCTAAAGTTTTATGGAACAGCAATAATGTGGAAGAGCATACGTTGGGGATTGAGGCAAAGATGCAAGTAGCATATCCCTATCTTTTTCACCAGTGAAACCCTATAGTTCATTTTTCAGTTATTAAAATTCAAGGATGAATTTTTATAAGGGGAGAAGATTGTTATAACCCATATTTATTTAATTATTAAGTTAATTGAGGATTTAAAGTGTGAGTTTTAAATATTATTTCTATTGAATTTATTATTAAATAATTATTTAAGTATGTATATAAATACATATGTTGATAAGTATATGTATAAATATTTTGGGAGGAATTTAGATTTCAAAATATTATAATATTATTGTTATTTTAAAAATCATTAGTTTGTGCAATTATTTTAAAAAAAGGTTAAAAAAATGATTTTTTTTTTTGTCTTTTTTTCCCCTCCCTTTCATTTTCTTTTTCTTTTCCTTCCTCTTCTCCTTCCTTCTTCCCTTCTCCACCTAATTGTGCCACCAACCATCGCCACCATCATTGCACTGGCCAGCTGCCATATTGCCGCCACTACCCAACAATGCCCCTAGTAGCTTTAACCATCGACGATGTCACCTCTTCTCCTTCCTCTTTTTTTCTCTCAATGCCAGTTTGCTTTAGGTATTACTGGTGACATTTCTACCAACCTCAAGTGATGCTATTGATCTCTTTTAAATGTCCTCCTCCTAGGCATTGTTTCCCCTCATTCAATTTTGTTGATCCAAGCTAATAACAACTTCAATTTTAAGTAATTGTTGTTAGATCATTTTTAGTTATTTTGTTTAATTGAACTTGAATTCAAATTAATCAGATACAATTGCCTTAAGATGAAATGTAATTGAAGTCTTTATCTTTTTGAATGTGATTTTTATTTATTTTTCTGAATTTTTTGAATTTCTAGGCTCAGTTACTACTCACGATACTGTTCTGAGCTCAGAAAAATATTTTATTTTCAATGAATTTTTTATATTATGTAGATTAAACTTTGTAAAGAAAGTTTTGTTAAATTATATATAGAATTTGAGATATAATTTTTAAAAGTTATGCATAAATCTGTATTTTTGAGAAATAGTTGGGAATTAGTAAATTATTTAATTTTAATAAAATTATTGTTAATTATTATGTTTTAGACTATTTTGATTAATAAAAGTATAAAAAAAATTATAATTATTTCCCAATTTTAGTTAATAAGTAGCAATTTTGGGAAAATAAATGAAAAATAAATTTATATATCATTTTCCAAGTTTAAATGAGCATTTTATTATTTTGATGATATAATTGATTGATTGTGATAATTATTTACAATTTATGCTAATTTATTTGTAAAATGAAAATTTTATTCTATTGATTGATTTTATTGGCAATTATTAATTGTGAACTAGAATTTTGTTATTAATTTGGAAAACAAATTGCTTTAATATTTTTATGATATATTTTGGTGATTTGAGAAAATTATATTATTTTATTATATATTTTATGATGTTGGTTCTCAGTTGGATGTGAATTGTTGTTCGATGGCCCAACTCGATATGTTGAGATTTGGAATATTTTTGAAGTGTGTTTTCATGTAGGAATGACTCTACTTTTAGTAGAGGTGAATATTTATTTTTGTAATTTAGATGCTGCTCATATTTAATATGAATTTTATTATTTTATTTATGAAATGTTTTTTTGGAAGATAGTTGTAAAACATGCTACCTAGTGGGCTACACTAGGACTATTGTCCAATAGTATGCTAGATGCTAGGCTATAAAATTTTTTATTGATATGATATTACATGATTTGAGATATGGAAAAATTGATTATTGAGATTTGTGGTTAGAGAGTGGTGTGACTATGAAAGCTCGGTTTACCTAATGTCTCAAGTCCAATCATGCCAGAAGTGAGACTACAGAAGCTTAGTTAACTTATTGTCTCAAGGCATGTCCACTGTTAAATTAGAATAGATGAATATTATTGGATTTGAGTGACTCTATTGGCTAGTGAGGTTCAGTGTTTAAGGTTACAAAAAATTTTTGAGTTCTGCTTCAATTCTCCATTTAATTTCCATTGGTGTGCTGATATGAAAATTGTTTTCTAACATCTATATGAAATGCATGTATAAAATAAATATATATAAATATATAAATATTATTATACTAATGCTTGAATGTCTGTGTCCTTAGGTTGCATGCATATATATAATAATGAGTCACTCAGTGAGGTCTGACCCCCCCCCCCCCTCAATTATTTTTTTAGGATCCTTTTCATCAAACCTCTCATAGTAGTTCTTTTCATTGGACCCTTTCCTCACCAGCTAAGTTATGTAAGAACTATCACTTCTTGTAATAATTAGACACTTCAGTAGTAGTATGTCGTGTTATAGTATTTTATATTATTGTTGACTGAGGCTTCGTATTTAAATACTTGTTATATATATATTGTATTATGATATGATATGAAAGTTATTTTGTTTTAAAAATTTTTAATTTTGATGCATATTTATGTTTATGTTTTGTTGAGATTTTATATTTTAGGCTTGCTACGAGTTTCGAACTCTTACGAATTCTCGTTCCCTAGCGCCGATCATGACTCCTGAGTTTGGGTCATGATAAAGACAATTTGTAAAAAGTATACACTAAATCCATTATAAAGAGATGATTTGTATATATATATATATATATATTAGGTATATTACAAAGAGATAATTTGGTAATTATAAAGTGTTAATGTCACAAATGATGATATTTTCCTATTGTCTTCTAGTGTTGCAACCAAATATCGAAAAATATTTTTTTAAGAAACATATAAAAATATATCTCAAAAAAAATATTTTCTTCAAATAAACAAAGCCTAAATGAAATCCAAGTGAAAACAAGTACTTACTTAAAAAAAATTCTAAAGTTTCTTATAGTGTTATAAAACTCTAAAAATATAACTTGTCCAATGTTGTTAAAATATTTATATATGACTAGTTAAAAGTTTGTGTTTTACAAGGAATGTACATAATATACATATTCTAAAATAGTTAATTAAATAATTTTAATAAATTAAAACTATAATTATGTTATGACCCGAACTCAGAGGTACATGACCAGCACTAGGGAATGAAAAATGAAAAAATGCAACCAAAACCCGTAGTAAGCCTTGAAAGTTTTCGCAAATAAATAACAATCACTTAACAATAATACCATGGATAAAATCATTAATATCAAATACATAAGTCATTACAACAATATTCCAACACAACACAAATCCATAATATCAGTAATACAAATTTCATAATTAACTACTGCGATATCTAAAATTCAATTACATAATCTTCAAATCAATAGACATACATAATGTAGCCAGTGAAGAAGAAACCTAGCATAGACGACCAGTGCTAGACTGATTGTGAGGTTCTGAAAAATTAAATTGAAGGGATTCATATCTCATTGAGTGAATCAATTTTATAAAATGCATGTTGGTTTGAAAACATTTGTTAAAACCCTTTTTGAAAATTAAAATAAAATAAAGTAAAGTAAAACAAATATAAATAAAAATATTAAAAATCATTTACTTTAATATAATACTCTAGTACAAAATCATATAAATTTATTATTTTAGTGGAAAATCAAGTAGAACACCTAAACCATCAAATTTTAATAGCCACTTGGCTCACTTATTCTGATTGACTCTTAGTCCCAGAGAGTAAGCTTGACCAAGGTCTAGCCACAGTCAGTCTCTTATTCCAAATGATCACTGGAGCCTAAAGAGCATGCTCGACCAGGGTCCAACCAATATCATACCTTTACCTAGAGAGCAAGCTCAACCAAGGCTCAACAATAACCACACATTTGTCTATAGAGAAAAGCTCAACCAAGGTTCAAAAATTAATCAATGGCCATATAAATAATTATTACTAGTGCACATGTAGTCCTAGTGACACCCACTAGGTAGCACATTCTACCTTTATTTCCAAAACATTTAAATCATAATAAATAAAATAAAATAAATAAAGCAAATTCAATAAGGCATTCTTCAAATACTATTCACGATAAATAAAGAAATAAACACGCATGTAACAATATAAATAAATTCATATAATCATTTCAGTATTGTTTAAATCATTTGAAAATATAATTAAAATTGTCACAACACACATTCTATAAAATCAACTTATAGGTTAAGCATATTGGGCAAGGCATCCTCTACTGCCCAAATGCTACAGCTCTGGTTCAGAGTTCTCTAAAATAAATAATATTTTATTTAAAATATGATTATATAAATAAATTCATAAGATTCTCAAATTTTAGTAAAATCAGGAGATAATGAGGTTGACTCGATATAAGACACAATGCTATACAGACTTGAAATTAACACCTATCGATGTCACATTTTTTGAGAAATCTATCAAAAATTCGATAGAGTCTCCTCTGTAAAATGGACATCTCTCTACTGAAGTAGAGTCGTTCCTACATAAAAACAACACTTCTAACAGTCTCACAACTCAACAATTTGAGTTGGGTTCCACACTACACTTCTGCCCAACTAAAAACCACAATTCACAACATATATAAAAATAATATAATTTATCTCAAATCACTAATAATTCATAAGAATTTAGTTAACTATTGCAAATTAATTTGTTTATATATAATAAAAATATAAGGGAAATTTATTTCCAAGTAATTAGTAAAATTTCTAAGTTATAATAAAATCTCATTAATGAAATCTATTTTCCATTTTAACTAATAAATGAGCATAAATTATAACTGGCTATTTAAATTTCTCAAATAATTCATAAAAATCATAAAAACTAATAAATGATTCATTTAAGCTTAAAAATAATAAATAAATTCATTATTCATTTATTTTCCCAAAATTACTACTAGTTAACTAATAATTGAAAATTAATTATAAAAATTATTTTTATACTTTTATTATTTAAAAATCTTTCTAAAACATAAAAATTAACAAAAAATTTAATTAAAGTTAAATAATTTATTAATTTTCAATAATTTCTCAAAAATACATATTTATACATAAACTTTAAAAATTCATAACTTAAATTCTAAAACTAATCTCATAAAATTTTCTTCATAAAGTTTAATCTACATAAAATATAGAATTTATTAAAAATATAAAAAATTATCTAACCTGGGATTGTCCGGAACAGTGACGCGAATAGTACTTGACCTTCAGAAAATATAACAAATTAAATAAAAATTACAATAAACAAGATCACAAACTTTAGGTCATTTCATCTTAAAGTAACTATATCTAGTAAAATCAAATTAAAGCTCAATTTAACAAAATAACTAAAAATAGCCTAAAATCAATTACTTAAAATTGAGGGACTTACCGGAGTTAGAATTCGAAATTGATGGAGGGATTTTAAAGCCTAGAGGATGAGGATCACTTTAAGATTAACAGTGAGCCTTGGAGTGGTCGGAGGTGGCACCAGCAAAGATCTTTGCAATCCAGCAAGGAATGGAACCGAGGAAGAAAGAGAAGAGAGAGGGAAGGGAGGTGTTGCTGGGGAGGAGGAGCTACTGAGGGAGGCATCTGGTGGCAATACGGCTGAGGTGGCAATTTTTAACACTGGCAATGGTGGTGGTGGGTGGTGCTGTATAGGAAAGAAGGGGAGAAGAAGAGAATGCAAAATAAAGAAAAGGGACTAAGAGAAGGAAGGAAAGGAAAAAAAACAAGGCTTTTGTATATATATATTTTTATGTAATATAGTACAAAAGTGCAATTTTTATTATTTTAAAATAAAAATATCTCTTCTCTCAATCACACAATACACACACACACACACATATATATGCTCCAAGTTATTAATCACGATAATCATAGAAATTACACATAATGCAATTAATATCAGGATGACCATACTTAAAGGCAGGAAAATTCCCCTGTGCCTTGGGTATATCCTTGGGTATATATATATATAGATATATATATATATATATATATATATATATATATATATATATATATATATATATATATATATATATAAAGAAAGAAAATAAACCACTTCTATTCTCAGAGCTGAGGTATATGAAAAATGGCTTTTTGGTCCCTTTCGTCCAGTGGTTAAGAAATTGTCTTTTCAAGTCAAAGACATGAGTTCAATTCATGTAAAGGATAAGTAATAATTCTCGACTGCTTTTAGTTAGCGTTCATTGTTAAGTCTTGCTATTTGGCTAGTCCATAAGCTTTATCTATCCCAGCAAGCAAGAGGAGATCACCACTTCTCTCAATAATGGACTTTCTTGAATTAGTTTTTAGCCTTAGATGTCTTTTCATAGATTTTCTAATTTTCTACAAACTTCATGCATGTGTTCTTTTTCTTATCCTCTCAACTTTTTTTTTTGCTTTTGGTCATTTGTTAGGCATTGAACCTTTTAGCTCTATGGGGTGTTGAGTGGTGTCCTCTCTCTTCTATCTAATACCTAAAAAAGAGTTCCATTTATAGAGCTTAATGCTTCAACAATGGCATGACAATAAGTTAACCCAGCCTCTTGTCTAGCCTTTGCCTTCTTTAGTGGCCAAGCTGAAGCGTTTGATAGAATTAAAGTGTTTTACACATAATAGAATATGTGTATTCTAAAATAAGACTTTTTATATTTTAGAGAAAAATATAATAACTCAACACATAAGTCTTCAGGGATAAATGTTGAATTATAAAGAGAGATATTTGTCAAATTTTAGTGATGTATGTTATTTTTACATATATTTTGAGTTAATTTTTAATGAAATTTGAATAAGTAATTAAAATAATTTAGGTAGAATATAAGTTTGAATCAAAAATTTATTAGTGTTAGTGTTTAATTCGAATTTTATTATTTAAAGTTATTTTAAGGATTTTTTGTAATTTATTAATTTATTTTCTCTTTTTGTAGTTCAATCTAAAGAGGAAATCTAAAGGAAGTAAGGAATTATGTCAAGCACAACATGAAACATGGTTTACCAAACCATGTCGAGTAAAGAATTCAATAAGATAGAAGTTACATGGCTTGTACAAGCCATGTGCCAAATCGAGTGATTATTTGTCAAACTAGAAGAAAAGGAAACAATGTGACACGACATGTATCATAACATGCTTCAACCCGTGTGCATGTCCCATGCAGAGTGACACAATATATGATAAGCTATGTCAAATAAAAAGTGGTTTCCTTACCCCAAAGGAAGAGAATTTTAAGGGCTTACATATTCTTTTCTCTATGAACTCTATAAAAGGAGGATTATGAGAAGCTAGAATTCATTTTTAATCATTGATTGCGACCATAAACAAGAGATAAATGAACATTGAAGGAGTTTTGTACAAGAAATTCAAGAGTTTATTTTTATTAATTCTTCTTCTTTCATCCCTAATTATTTTTCTATTTTTTGCCACAACCATGCATGGCTAATTTTCTTTTAGGATTTAGGTTAGGAGTAGTTATTCCATGATGTGAGTGAACACAAATTTTTTATATTTAATTTGATTTTCAATTAATTTTATGAGTTGCACTTAAAGTATGCATTATTAGGACTCGAATTTTTAATTAATTATTATATTTTAATGTGGGATTATTTAGTGCTAATTATTATTTAATTATTTATGAGATTATTATTATTTGTGTAGTTTTATTAAATTACTGATTAATTGTTTAGTGTATAAATAATTTGGGGGAAATTTAGAGTTCCAAAAATATTTGAATATTATTATTATTTTAAAAGTTATTATTATTTTGTATAATTATATAAAAAAAGTCCAAAAACTATTTTTTTTTGTTTTTCTCTTTCCTTCTTTGTTTGTTTGTTTGTTTGTTTCTTTCTTTTCTTTCCTCCTTCTCTTCTTCTCCCCCTCGACAGCACAACCACCACTAGCCATCACAACCACACCACTACCACCTATCAATGCTGCCAGTAGCAGCATCAGCTCCTACTCTCCCAGGCGACATCACCACTCCTCTCTCTCTTCCTTCTCAATTTCCCATTATTGCTGGGTTGGCCAAGGGCTTATGACGTAGCGAAAGAGTGAATTAAAACAATCAAATATTGTTAAAGCGTATATGACTGCCAATAAACGATCTTTTATAGCAATTTAGACTATAGGCATCAAAATTCTCAAGAAATTTTGGAAGAATAAAAGAGAATTCAAATTATCATAAAACTGTCATCTAACAATAATAAGCAAAGCTTAAATAGTAAATCCTAGAAAAAACCTAAATAAAAATTAGGAAAATAAAATCTTAAAAATAACAAATAACAAAAAAAAATACTCATTTAAGGATCTAAATGATAGAATTTGGCCAAAAAGTGATGGATCTCATGACCAAGGCTCATGACTTCGAATAGTTGGCCCATTTTCGTATGAAATAGGCTTTTCAATCTCCCAAATCTGATACTTGGAACTTGCCCAAAATTACAAAACTGCCACTACTGTAGTTTGTCAAATTTTTACATAAATTTTAGGGCTTGTTCCTCTATGCGGCCTGCATCAGCTTGTCAGCGACATTTCCAGCCACTCTAACTGCTATTATAGGTCTTGATCAGAAGCTCTCCCTTTGGGCTTCGTTTCCCCCAATTTCATTCGCCCGAGTAACTCTGGTAACAACCTTAATTTTGGTTAATTGTTTTTAGAATAATTTTGATTATTTTATGAAATTGAGCTTGAATTTGATTTAATTAGAATAGTTGCTTTGAGATTATATGTAATTGAGGTTGAGATCTAGCTAATGGCAATTTTTAATTATTTTTGTTATTTTTTAAATTTTTCGGGTTCGGATTACTATTCACATAACTGTTCCGACCCAAAAACATTTTATATTTTTAATAAATTATATTAATTATATAGATTAAACTTTGTTGAGGAACTTGTATGAAATTATGTATAGAATTTGAGATATGAATTTTTTAAATATTATGTATACATATGTATTTTTGAAAAAATATATTTTTGAAAAAATATTAGAAAGTAATAAATTATTTGATTTTAATTGAAATTATTGTTAATTATTATGTTTTAGACTATTTTGATTAATAAAAGTGTAAAAATAATTTTAATAATTATTTTCCAATTTTAAATTATTTAGTAGTTATTTTGGGAAATTAAATGAGAAATAAATTTAATTATTATTTTTGAGTCTAAATGAACATTTTATTATTTTTATGATAATAATACGTGATTTTAATAATTATTTATAATTTATACTAATTTATTTGTAAAATAGAAATTTTATGCTATTAATGGATTTTATTGGCAAAATATTATTTAATAACTAGAATTTTATTATTTATTTGGAAAATAATTTTTTTTAATATTTTTATGATATATTTTGATGATTTGAGAAATTATATCATTTTATTGTATACTTTGTAATGTTGGCTCTCGATTGAGCGTGAAATATAGTACGGGGGCCCAACCCCGATCTGTTAAGCTTTAGGGATATTTAAAGTGTGTTTTTGTGCAGGTTTGGCTCTATTTTAGTAGAGATATATTCATTTTATAAAGGAAACTTTGCCGAATTTTTAGTAGATTTTTTGTAAACTATGACATCAATCTGTTTAAGTTTTGATTCTTTTATACAGTCGTGTCTTGTATCGAGTCTGTTCTTAAAAATCTAGAATATATAAGATTAGTATTTTATCCTAATTATTTTATTATTATTTTTCTATAACTGCGCCGAGATCGAGGTCTACAAGATCAAGCCAGTCGAGTCATTATAGAGGAGCGCACTCTACCAGTGAGTTATTATTATATGTATGCATTGCATGTAGAAATATTATTGGCATCAACAATTTTTAAAGAATATGAATTTTATTATGCTATGTTTGCATATATATATATATATATATATATAAGTGAATGTTTAATTGTGTATTGGATGTTGTTCATATTTAAAATGATTTTATTATTTTATTTATGAAATGTTATTTTGGAGGATAATTGTAGAATGTGCTATTTAGTGGCTACACTAAGGCTGTTGTGTAGCAGTATGCTAAATTCTAGGCTATAAATCTTTATTGATATGAGATATAATTAAATTGATTATTGAGATTTGTGGTTTGAGAGTGGTGTGACTACAAAAGCTCAGTTGACTAAGTCTCTAGGGGCCAGTCATGCCGGAAGTAAAACTATAAAAGCTCGATTGATTTAGTGTTTTGATGCCAATCTATTGTCAAATTTGAGAAGATAAATATTTTTGGATTTAAGTGAGCCTATTGGCTAGTGAGGTTCTATTATTGAGGTTGCGGAATATTTTAGGGTTCTGCTTCAGTCCTCCACCTAAATCTTACTGCATTTATTTATTGTCAAACATGTGATTTTGAGTATCTATATGAAATGCATGTATAGATTACATAAATATAAATATAAATATATAAATACTATATTGATGCTTGATTGTTTGTATGTCAAGGTTGCATGCATATATATAATAATAATTCAGTTAGTGAGGTTTATCCCCCCTCAATTATTTTTCAGGATCCCTCTCATTAGACCTCTTCTCATAGTTCTCTTCACCAAACTCTTTCTTCACTGCTAATCTATGTAAATTTTGAACTACAGCTCCTTGTATTAATTAGATGCTGCAGCAGTAGTATGTTTTGTTATAGTATTTTATATTATTATTGATTGAGCCCTTATATTTGAATATTTTTATGAACATATTTTATTATAATATGAAAGTTATTTTTGATTTAAAAAGATTTAATTCTAAGCATATTAATGTTTATGTTTCATTGAGTTTTTATATTTTTAAGCTTACTACGGGTTTTGAATTCTCGTGAATTCCTATTTCCTAGTACTGGTCATGAATCCCAAGTTTGGGTCATGATAAAGTTAGTATCAAAGCCTAGGTTTAGTATGGTTTGACCTAGGTTACTAGAGTTTGATTTTTTTTAAAGATACTGCAACAATTAGGTTTGATGATGTCTTTGAAAGGATGTCTATTTTTTTCTAAATTGTGTTATTTATGTTCTTTCAAAATAAGGAGGAAAGTGTAAACCACTCTATTGGCTGATGAGTTTGAGGATGAGGAGTCCTAGGCCAGTTAGGCATAGGGGTAAAGGTAGAGATAGACCTAGAGGAGCAGCAAGTCAACATAAATAGAGAGAGTTGTAGGATAAGGAACCTATAGGAAAAAATTTAAAGGAAATGCTTTTACATTAAAGGTTCAGTAAGGTGCAATAGTAGTTTCTCCAGTCATCATTAAATAGCGTAGCTCCAGCTTAGTTTTAGCCATCACCATTTCAATATCTAGACACTTCTCAATTTTTTGCCCAATAGGGGAGAGGCAGAAGGGGTAAAGGCAGTGCTAGAGGATTTGGATATGCTTCTACTAGCCAGCAGGGAGGTAGAGGCTAAACCAGAGTCTTCACTCTCATGCAGCATGATGCTCAGGCATATAATGCAATGGTACCATATATACTCCCGATATGTTTTATTGATGCTAGGGTTTTAATTAATATAGGTGTTACCCATTCTTTTGTGTCCCTTGTGTTTGCTTTGAAATTAGGTTAGCATGCTGTGAGGATGGAAATTCCTTTATTAATTGCCACACCTCTAAGTGATTCATTGGACACTGACGCGATTCTTCTTGGGTGTCCTATGTTGGTAGAAGGTAAAGAACTACTTATTGACTTAGTGTTGTTGGATGTGATAGACTTCGATGTAATCCTAAGTATGGACTGGTTGTCTCAGCATCATGCAGTTGAGGATTGTCATAGTAGAAGTGAATTTTAGAATTCCAACTCTAGAGGAATTCAAGTTTATGGGAGATAAGAGTTCTATACCTTAGAATCTTATTTCTGCTATTACAGTAAGGACGATGCTGAGAAAAAGGTGTCAGGGATACTTGGCATTGGTCAAGGATACTACAGCAGAACTAACATCCATCTCAAATGTTCTTGTATTATGTGAGTTTCCATTTTTCTTCCTTAATGAATTACTGGGTTTACCACCTCACAGGAAAATTAAATTATGCATTGATGTGGTTATAAGCATAACTCCTATCTCTATACTGCTTTATAGGATGGCTCCTGTGGAGTTGAAAGAGTTAAAGAAGCAATCACAAGATTTTTTGGACAAAGGTTTTATAAGACCCAGTACTTCTCCTTGGGGTGCACCAATCCCATTTTTAAAGAATAAGGATGATACTCTAAGACTATGTATTGACCATAAAGAATTACATAAGGTGACTATTAAAAACAAGTATCCTCTTTCGAGGATAGATGATTTTTTCAATCAATTTTAAGGTGCCCAGTTCTTTCTTAAGATTGACTTGAGGTCGGGTTATCAACAATTAAGGATTAGTGAAGTCGATGTTTCAAAAATGGCATTTCCTACAAGATATGGCCATTATGAGTTTTGGTGATGTCCTTTGAATTAACCAATGCACTAGTAGCCTTTATGGGTCTGATTAATAAAGTGTTTAGACCATTTTTGGATCAATTTATAGTGGTATTCATTAATGATATACTGGTGTATTTAAAGAGTATGAAAGAGCGTGTATATCACTTGAGAACAGTGCTACAAACACTAAGGGAACATTATCTTTATGCTATGTTCTTAAAGTGTGATTTTTAGCTAGAAAGTGTAGCATTCCTTGGGCATGTAGTGTCTAAAGATAGCATTTAGGTTAATCCATAGAAGATTGAAGTAATGTTTGAGTGGCTCAGAATTATAATAGTTATAAAGATTTGAAGTTTCTTAGGTTTGGCCGGGTATTATAGGAGGTTTGTCTAGGATTTCTTAAGGTTTGTAGCACCTATAACCCCCTTAACTCAAAGGAAAGTAAAGTTTATATGGTCAAACACATGCAAGAACAATTTTCAACTGTTAAAAGAGAAGTTTACTACAGCTTCAATATTGATTTTGCCCAATAGAGTAGACAAGTTTACTATGTACTATAATGATTCCGTAATTGGCCTAGGTTGTGTGTTAATTCAGAATGGAAGGGTAGTGGCTTATACTTCTAGGCAATTGAAGAAGAATGAGCAAAACTATCCTACTCATGACCTAGAGATGGTCATTGTAATCTTTGCTCTTAAGATTTAGAGACATTATCTATATGGGGTAACATATGAAATCTACACTGACCATAAGAATTTGAAGTATATCTTTCAGTAGAGAGATTT
The DNA here is from genome assembly GCA_947683625.1 of Mallotus nudiflorus. NCBI lineage: Eukaryota > Viridiplantae > Streptophyta > Magnoliopsida > Malpighiales > Euphorbiaceae > Mallotus > Mallotus nudiflorus. The sequence goes on from CANTUR010000009.1 coordinate 12,221,970, forward strand.
GAATCTCAAACATAGAACATGGTTAAAACTTCTGAAGGATTATAATTATGATATCTTATATCATCAAAGTAAGGCTAATGTGGTAGTAGATGCCTTGAGTAGGAAGTCCTCAGGTAGTCTTTCTCACATTAGTGTGGAGAGGAGACTATTAATCTAAGAGATACATAAGTTGGTGGACCAAGGGTTGATGATAAAGATAACCAGGTCAAGAGGATTGTTAGTTTAGTTCAGAGCTAGATCAGTATTAAGTGATGGAATCAAAGTAGTTCAGAGCTAAGATCCTTATTTGGTTGAGCTTGTGGAGAGAGTTCACAAAGGGAAGTTCACTAATTTTAATCTCGATGATAAAGGTGTGTTATAGATTAGTAGGATATTGTGTGTTTCTGATGTGGATAATTTGAGAGAGGAGATATTGGAAGAAGCTCATTTTGTAGCCTATAATATACATTCTAGTTCTACTAAGATGCACCACAATATTAAGGATCGTTACTAATGGAATGGAATGAATAAAGATGTAGCTGAATTTGTTTTTAAGTGCTTCACCTGTCAACAAGTGAAAGTAAAGCATTAAAAGCCTTCTAGGAACCTTCAATCTCTTTCGATCCTTGAATGGAATGGGAGAGAGTCACTATGAATTTTGTGATAGGATTGCCTCTTTCTAAAGAAGGTTACAATTCCATTTAGGTGATAGTGGATAGGTTCACCAAGTCAGCTCATTTTCTACAAACTAAAATTGCTTTTTCATTGGCGAGGTTGGTTAGGCTTTACATCAAGAATATTATGTGTCTTCATAGGGTGCCTGTTTCCATTATTTCTAATAAAGTTTCGGTGTTTATCTCTCAATTTTGGTAGAAGTTATAAGAAGTGATGGGTACCAGATTTGATATTATTACTTTTCAGCCTCAGATAGATTGTCAGTCTAAGAGAACTATCCAAACACTTGAAGATATATTGAGGATGTGTGTAATGGATCTCGGAGGCAGTTAGGATAATCATCTGCCATTGGTAGAATTTACTTATAATAACAGCTACCATAGCAGTATTGAGATGGCACTATATGAAGCATTGTATGAAAGGAAATATAGATCCCCTCTGTGTTGGAATGGAGTAAGGGAAAGAGAATTGACTGGACCAGAAATTATCCAAAATCTATCTAACATCACTTTGATTAAAAAGAGATTGGAAACAATAGCTAGTAGATTGAAAAGTCATATAGATCAGAAGCAAAAGGATGTAGAATTTCAAGTTGGAGACTATGTATTCTTAAATTTATCACCAATGAAAGGTGTTATAAGATTTAGCAAGAAGGGAAAGTTGGCACTAAGATATATAGGACCTTTTGAGATTTTGGAGAGAGTTAGCACGGTTGCATATTGATTGCCTTTGCCTCTGAATTTATCTTAGGTGCATTCAGTGTTCCATGTGTCGATGCTCATAAAGTATATTCGGATCCTTTACACGTTTTGCAACCTCAGAGTGTGGAAGTGAACAAAGATCTAACATACGAGGAAGAATTAGTGGCTATTGTTGACTATCAAGTTCGACAGTTGCATTCTAAGCAGATTTTGATGGTCAAAGTCTTGTGGAGGAGCAATAATATGGAAGAACATATGTAGAAGACTGAGGCAGAGATATGGGTGGTATATCCTTATCTTTTTACCAGTGAAACCTTGTATTCCTTTTTATTTATTAAAATTCAAGGATGATTTTTTGTAAAGGAGGAAGATTGTTATAACCTGCATTTTTAATTAATTATTATATTTGAACATGGGATTATTTAGTGTTAATTATTATTTAATTATTTATGAGATTATTATTATTTGTGTAGTTTTATTAAATTATTGATTAATTGTTTAGTGTATAAATAATTTAGTTTTTTAAAAATATTAGAATATTATTATTTAGTATAATTATATAAAAAAAGTGCAAAAACCAATTTTTTTCTTTTTCTCTTTCTTTCTTTCTTTCTTTCTTTTCTTTCCTTATTCTCTTCTTCTCCTGCTCGACAATGCAACCACCACTAGCCATCGCCACCACATTGCCACCACCTATCAGCACTGCCAATAGGCGCAACAGCTCCTCCTCTCCCCGGCAACATCACCACTCCTTCTCTCTCTCGTCCTTCCTAGTTTCCCATTGTTGCCAAATTGATCAAAGGCTTGCCAGCGACATTTCCAGCCGCTCCAACTGCTGCCACCGATCTTGATCAGAAGCTCTCCCTTCGGGCTTCATTTCCCCCAATTTGATTCGCTTAGGTAACTCTAGTAACGACCTCAATTTTGGTTAATTATTTTTAGGTTAATTTTGATTATTTTGTGAAATTGAGATTGCATTTGATTTAATTAGACACAGTTTTTTTTTTAGATTATATACAATTGAGGTTGAGATCTAGCTAATGGTAATTTTTAATTATTTTTGTGATTTTTCAAAATTTTTGGGTTTTGGTTATTGTTCACATAACTGTTCTAGCTTGGAAAATTTTATATTTTAAATAAATTTTATTAATTATGTAGATTAAGTTTTGTTAAGGAAGTTTTGTGAAATTATGTATAGAATTTGAGATATGAATTTTTAAAGATTATGCATAAATACATATTTTTGGAAAAATATTAGAAATTAATAAATTATTTGATTTTAATTGAAATTGTTGTTAATTATTCTATTTTAGACTGTTTTGATTAATAAAAGTGTAAAAATAATTTTTATAATTATTTTCCATTTTTTAATTATTTAGTAGTTATTTTGGGAAATTAGATGAGAAATAAATTTATTTATTATTTTTGACTCTAAATAAGCATTTTATTATTTTTATGATAATAATAAGTGATTTTAATAATTATGTACAATTTATGCTAATTTATTTGTAAAATGAAAATTTTATGCTATTAATGGAATTTATTATCAAAATATTATTTAATAACCATAATTTTATTATTTATTTGGAAAATAATTTTTTTTAATATTTTTATGATATATTTTAATGATTTGAGAAATTATATTATTTTATTATATATTTTGTGATGTTAATTCTCCGTTGGCGTGAAATGCAATTCAGGAGCTCAATCCAAGATGTCAAGCTTTCGAGATACTTGAAGTGTGTTTTTGTGCAAGTTTGACTCTACTTTTAGTATAGAGATGTCCATGTTACAAAGGAAACTCTGTCATGTTTTCAATTGATTTCTCATAAAATGTGACATCGGTATATTTTAAGTTTTGAGTCTTTTATTAGAGTCATGTCTTATATCAAATATGTTCTTAGAAATCTAGAATATAATAATTTTTTATAGTTGCATCGAGACTGAGACCTACAGGACCAGGCCAGTTGAGTTATTATAGAGAAGCGTACTCTACCTATGAGTTATTATTATATGTATGCATTGCATATAGATGTAATACCTTATATTTTTATTTAACAAAACTAATTTTCAAAACTTTGTTATGAATAATCACTTTTGAATTATATTATACAATTGTTAATATTATTTTGTTTAGGGTTATTAATTTATGAGATGATTATATGTGAGTATTATCTATTTATTATTTAAAATTTCATTGTTTATTTTTATTTTTATTATTTTATTATTATTATTATTATTATTATTATTATTATTATTATTATTATTATTATTATTATTATTATTATTATTATTATTATTACTAATCTAAACTATATTAACTTCATGGTTAATTTATGTGCTATTTTGTACATGCATATATATATATATATATATATATATATATATATATATATATAAGTACATGTATAGATATAGGACCAAAAGAAAAAAAAAAAAAAAAAACCCCTCACCAACACCCTCCCTCTCTGTCTGCCACCCACACCATCTCTTCCCCTCACTGTGCCGCCTTCCCCTTTGCCTGAGAACTCCATCACCACCGTGCACTGAGCTTCCAGGAGTGTTGCTGCTGTTGCCTTCTTCTTCCTCGTGAGGTAGCACCTTCTTCTCCTCGCACAGCAACCCTGCACCTCCCGTTCTGTCCAGCTTTGGTCCTTTGTCCATGCTATCTCCTTGTGGCGTCGAGCTGCCTTCGTCGTCCCCATTTCCGGTGGTGGCATGTCCTCTTCTTCCTCTTCCAGCTGCCTTGCCGGACAGTGAGTGTTCCTCACCCATTCTCTTCTTTCCCACTCAAATTCCTTTGGTGTTTCGGTAGATCTTAGGACTTGAGTTGTGGTTTATGGGTTGTTAAGGTTAGTTTTGATTTTTTTTCTTCCTTGGCAGTTTTGGTGGATTATTGAATTTATACATAAATTTTATTGAAATTATTTGATATTTAGTTGGTTTAATTGGTTGTTATTTGAGTTCAATTAATAATTAGAATAATTAAGGTTAATTTTTTTTATGTATTGATTGTTTTTAAGGTTTTAGGAATTTTGATGTTAATTATAAGTTTTTATTAATTTTGGGTATTAATTAATATTTTTTATTAATTTCAAAAATTATTTGTAAAACTTATAAAATTTTAATAATTGAGGTTATTATTAAATGTTATTAATTTTAGAACTCAAATTATAATTTTTGTGATTTTTAAACTATTTTTATAGATATTTTTGAGTTTATGTCAAATGTGATTATTAGGTTAAATTATATATTTTTAGAAGAAATTATTAGTTGATATTATGTTCTAATTATATTAAGAAGTTTAATTTTTAGAAAATAAATTTTTAGATGATTAAATAATTTTAAGGAATATTTTTTTAGTACTAATAATACATTATGTAATTTATGTATTTAGGGGTAAAAATGTAATTTTGCGCTAATTATAGTTAAACATATATTTTAGTTAGTTTTATTATTATTTAAGAGGTTTAGACAATTTTTATAAATCAATTGATATTTTTACTTAAGTAATGTTGATTTGAAATATTAATTCCAAATATTTCATATATATTTATAATACATTATTTTGGTAACAAAAATTAAATATAAGGTTATATTTAGTATATTTGATGTTATGGTTTTAATTTAGGCTTTAATTATATTTTGATAATGAACACAAATGGAGTTGCTTAATTTTTAATTGACATTTTTATATTTTAGTATATATGTATGTGTAATATGTATTTTGGAAATAAATGATATCATTTCTCGATGTTTTGTTGAGTTGTGATCTCGGTCGGGGCTAAGTGTAATTTTTAAAGCCCGACTCGAGTGTGTATGTATGTGGTTATTAGAAGTGTGTTTTCTATACAGGTCTAGCTCTACCTTTGGTAGAGAGATGTCCATTTTACAAAGGAGACTCTACCGAAATTTCAGTAGATTTTCTCGTAAAGCATGATATTCGTTATGAATTTCTACCGTTAGTTAGTTTCTATCTTATCTATCGTGTCTTGTCCGGTCTTCCTCGAGTCAGCTTGGAAATTCATTATTTTGTTAATTTATGATTTCAATTCCATAGTCATGTTTTAAAATCGATTTGTTATTTTCTTTCTAGAGCATATCAGAGCAGAAGCTGTGAGACCAAGGCAGATGCATGGTCGTCAGCCTTCGCATTCATCTTATAAGTTAATAGAACGATATGTGCGTGTGTTTACTTAAAGAATGCATGTGCTCATATTTTTAATATTGATTATATGATTTATTTAATTTAATGTTATTATTTAAGGTTTAAGATGCATTTTATTTATTCAAAAGTTAATTTTGAGAAATTTTGGTAAAACGAGCTACCTGGTGGGCTTCACCAGGACTATGTGCACATAGTAGAGATTGAGAGATGGACCCGATACATATATGACTGGTAGATGTTAAACTGGGACGGGTGCCTCGGTGGAAGCCTATGCTCTCGAGGACCGCCAATGATTGTAAGGTTAAAAAATTGGACTGGGATGGGTGCCTCGGTTGATGCCCTAGCTCTCGGGGACCGCCAGTACCATATATTTGGATTAAGTGAACGACTGTGACTTGGTGTCTCAGTTGATGCCTTTGCTCTCGAGGACCGACAGTCTGATTGGAACAAGTGGGCCAGTTGGCCATTTAGATTTTTGGGTTTAGGGTTCTATTGAGATTTTTCAAAAGCTATACTTATACACTATAAATTATTTTCACTATAAATATATAGATTTTAAAAAGGTTTTCAAACCGTATAGCTCTTTTATTAACTTACTTGGTGAGGTCTGATTCCCCTTCATTTTTTTTTCAGGAGCTTGGGAGTTCGACCTCAGACTACCTCCACGTCGGGTTTCTTCTTCATCGGTTATTTTATGTAGGTCATTGTAAGCTATACTATTGTATTATTCTAGGATGTTGCAGTAGTATATGTACTAAGAATTGTATGGTTTAAGTATATTTGTGTAATTTATTTATACGAACCATGCTTATGTATAAAGATTTAAGTTTGATTTATAATATGTGACGTCGAAGCACATTTTATTTAGCACTTGAATTTGTTTATTTTTGAGAAAAATCAGTTTGATAACGTGTTCTATTTTAAAATAAGGTTTTAAATTATAAGGTGTTGTTTATCTTTTCTTTAAGGTTTACTATGGGTTTCGGGGGCCTTATGCCTTCCCATTCCCTAGTGCCGATCACGTGCCCTCGGGTTCAGGTCGTGACAATAGAAATATTATTGGCATCAACAATTTTTAATAAATATGAATTTTACTATACTATGTTTGCATATATATATAAGTGAATATTTAATTGTGTATTGGATGTTGTTTATATTTAATATGATTTTACTATTTTATTTATGAAATATGATTTTAGAGGATAGTTATAGAATGTGCTACCTAGTGGGCCACACTAGGGTTGTTGTGCAATAGTACACTAGATACTGGGCTATAAATCTTTATTAATATGAGATATGATTAAATTAATTATTGAGATTTATGGTTTAAGAGTGGTATGACTGCATAATCTTGGTTGACTGAGTGTCTCAAGGCCATTAATGCCAACAGTGAGACTGCATGAGGTCGATTGACTTATTGTCTCAGAGCTGGTCTACTATTAAATTTGAGAAGAGAAATATTTTTGGATTTAAGTGAGCCTATTGGCTAGTGAGGTTTTATGATTGAGGTTATGGAGTATTTTAGGATTTTGTTTCAGTCCTCCACCTAAATCTTATTGCATTTATTTGTTGTCGAATATGTGATTTTAAGCATTTGTATACAATGCGTGTATAAATTACATAAATATAAATATAAATATATAAATACTATATTGATGCTCGATTGCTTGTATGCCTAGGCTGTATATATATATATATATATAATTTACTCAGTGAGGTTTGACCCTCCTCAATTATTTTTCAAGATCCTTCTCATCAAACCTCTCATTATAGTTCACTTTGCTAAACTCTTTTTTCACTAGCTGATCTATATAAATTTTGAACTATAACTCCTTGTATTAATTAGACATTGCAATAGTAGTATATTTTTTTGTAGTATTTTATATTATTATTGAATGAGGCTTTGTATTTGAATATTTGTATGAACATATTTTACTATGATATGAAACTTATTTTTGATTTAAAAAATTTTAATTCTGAGCATATTTATGTTTATGTTTTATTGAGTTTTTATATTTTTAGGCTTGCTACGAGTTCCAAATTCGCATGAATTTTCATTCTCTAACACCAGTCATGACTCCCCAATTTGGATCATGACATGTTCATTTTTTGCCAGCTTGTTTGCATGTTTATGGGTAAATTCACCAATAAGAGTTAGAAAAATTTATCAGTTTAAGACTCATAAAACTTATATCAATTGACAACTAAAGTAGGCGAGCTCTACCGGGAACCATGACAGTAGGCAGAGGTCTACAGTGGTGAATTAATTGTTAAGAAACTTAATGAGTTTAGATTAATTTCTTAACCACAAGAGTAGGTTAAACTTTAATCTTTACATACTTAACTGAATTTGAGAGAGTTTTTAGATATTTTAAAACAATTACTCTTAACTTAAGTCAATGTCTTTTGTGTGTTAATATGTTCATGATCAAATTGAAATAGTGAAACAAAACCTAAACTCTAAGCTTTTTATCATTTGATTACAGTTTAATTCTTTTGTTTTATTTATATTAAATTTTCAATATCATTTTATTTAATTTACTAGTTCAGAACATAAATAAAAATGTTAGTATTCAATATACAATCTTCACGGGAACGATAACTCTTTATACTGCAATCACGATCCATGCGCTTGCGGGTTTTGAACGCAACATTTAGACTTAATAACTATATATATATATATATTGTCTAATTAGAAATTAGAAAATATAATTTTTGGTGGAAAAAAAAAGTGATGTTTTAGGTATAATAGACTTAGAGTGTTTTACACAATGAAATATGTGTATTCTAAAATAAGATTTTTTATATTTTATAGAAAAATATTATGAATTTTAATAACTCAACACATAAGTTTTTAAAGGTAAATTTTGAATTATAAAGAGATATATTTGTCAAAGTTTAGACTTAATAACTTAATTTAGAGCTCAACTTATATATATAATAGAGTATGATTAGAAATTGATGTGTTGCTTTCTACATAAACTTATCTGATTATTGAATAATGCACGCAATCACTTTCCAAACAAACACGTTACATTTTTATTTTCTTGTAGCTTCTATTTAATCCCAGTGATTAGTTTCCCTGGCGGAACAATCTCTTATTGGATTCATTTCCAGTAAGTTACTTAAAAGGATTAAGACATAGTTTTAATCCTATTATTACTCTATGCTGATAGCAAATTCTTTTTGCTCTCGTTGTTGTTTCTTGTTCTTTGTGATTGGCTCATAGAACTCTGTTTATTCTTGAAATTTTCATCAAATTCATATTTTTAGTGAACATAGTGATACTATGCTTTTATCAGTTCTTGAATTGTAATATCTGCAAGTTTCGTTCTTCTCTTTTCATGCTTGATCTGGTACTTGCCTTGTACCTTTGTAAATATGAAATCGTTGCTAAATTAAATTATTTCCTTATTAAGGTAAAATGATTGCTGTTACGTGGATTACAATTATACGTGCAGTGGTATTAGTTAGACAACATTACAAGCTCAACTTGTATGAGATGAGCCATAATTTATAGGCAGCAGATAAGAAGATCCATTGACGACACCATTTATTGAGATCTCGTCGTCGTTATTTAGAATAACATAGAGAGCGACACCATTATTAGAGAAGATGTTATTATTTAGAATAGCATACTAAAAGAAACCTCCTGCTGTGGCGGCAGCCCCTGTAACGGCCCTGATAGCAGCATCACCGCTGCACTTAACTCTCGGACAGGTTTCTATGGTGTAAAGAACTGTGTTATCCTTAAGACAAAGCAGCAGATCCGCATCAAAAAACTTACTATAGTTAATTCCGCCGCCACTGGAGACGACGTTAACGCTGTCAACGCGCCACTGGGCACTGGGTTCAGTAGGCTTAGAAGTGAATTGCAGATTACAAAATTCAGTGGCAGGGCAAATATCTGTAATGAGGAAACTGTCCACATTGCCCTTCTGAAAGTACTTGTGGCCCTTCGGCATAATACCATATTGCTTCAGATCTTCAATAACTAGAGGTTTATCATTTGCGTGATTACTAAGTCGTATGCCTATGGTGGAATCGGTTCCTGAGTCGTCTTTATTTGCGGTTTTCACGACAATAGAATACGTACAACTAGGAGATGGTGGTGGAGGTGGAGATGGAACAGCAACTGGCTGCAAAAGACAGGTAACAAAATCAGTTACTACCTAGCCGGCACGGAAACAAAAAATGAAAAATGTAACAACGAATGCCCAAAAATGATATTTATTTATAAACCATATAGGAATGATTTTATGGATAATTATTTGTCGTTGCTAGTGATAAAAATAATGTGGCTAATGCTATTGAACTAATTTGAAAAGTACAAAATTAATAAATAAATATTTTTGAAATATAAATAAATTGCAAGATATAAATCTTTAAATTATGGTATGACATTAGTTTAGATTCCATCATTTTAACTAGTCGAATTAAAATTGGTGCTTTATATATATATATATATATAGAAACATATACAGACTAAAAAACATTGTCTCTATTATAACAAATAATTCTCTGAATCTACAAATAAATTTAGTACATTTAGCAGGTCATTTTCAAGTAGCAGGTAAATTAGCATTTAAATTTTTTATTATCCTAAATAATACAATTTAAAATCCTAAATCTAAAAGATCATGCAAAAGTTTACTTTTTATTTTCTTAAAAAAATTAATAATTTACATAATTAAAAAAATCTGAAAGTAATTTAAAATATAATTTATGAATAAATGTAACTCAGATACAATACCATGCAAAGTGTTGTCAATCATCTTGAATTTTGACATATTTAAAGTTTTAGTCTAATCAAACTGATTTTATTATGAATTGAAATTGAATAGAAGAATTAGTTTTGAATATAATAATAATAATAATAATAATAATAAATTGAAATTGAAAGTAATATATTAAATATATCAAATTGTAATTCATTTACAGGTTCATGCATTCATGTTATAATTGAAAAAGTTTGAATATATATATATATATATATATATATATATAGTAACAACCATGTGTACGTGGGCAAAAAAAATTTTAGACTCGTGATTGTAATAAACTATTAAACATATACCTTGACACTATTATTATTTTACATAATAATAATAATATTTTGAAATAATAATAGTATCAAGGTATATGTTTATTATTATTATTATTATTATTATTATTATTATTAAATAAAAGTTTAAAAGTAACAAAAGTGTAATTTATTTTTATAACAAATTGTTATAAACTAAATATACTTATAATTCATTGCAATTTTGATAAATCTTTTAAATAATTATATTATATTCCTTCAATATTTTTTATAATTAATATTTTTTCTTAACTCTAGAACTAATTTTAAATTAAAAATATTATGATTATAATTAATCATAAGATAATAAAAACAATTAGTTATTTTGTTAATAAACAATTTAAAAACTAATAAAAAGTTATATTTTCTTTATGTAACAATTTAAATATTACAATCTCATCAAACTCATAATTTACTACAATTTTAGTAAATTTTTTATAGAAGCAATGACACTTTATTTCTTTAATATTTTTTAATATTAATGCTTTTACTCACTCAAACAGTAATTTAATGTAATTTTTTAAATTTCAACTAACAATTAAATGATAAAGATTAATCAATTTTTTTTTAACTATTTTACTTAAATTTTATTAAAATAACAAAAAACGATAATTATACTATGCTTCTTATAGAAATACTACTCTTAAATAAATTATATGCTCTATTTTGAAAGTATGATTGCAAATAGAAGACAAAATTGAAATTAATTTAATTTTAATTAATTACTTAATTAAATTAATTTTAATATGTTCTTAAAAATAATAAGAGTATTATTTTATTTATATGTTAATCTAATTTTTCAATATTAATAGTATTATATTATAACATAGTAATTTATTACAATTTTATAAATTTTCTATTTAAAAAGTTATACAACACTCTTTCAGTAATTTTATCTAAATAATATTTTAGTTTTAAAAACTTGATAGAATTATAATATAGTAATTTATTACATTTTTATAAATTTTCTATTTAAACACAACAATTTTTCAACATGTTTTATGTTAATATTTTTCATAATTAATTATTTTATAAAATTTATTAATTTTAATTTTAATTATTTATTTATTAAATTTAATTTAGTAAGACTTATAAAATTATGTTATTTCATTTGATTTATATTAGATAAAATATAAGTAGACCCAATTAAAATAGAAAAAAATTATATTTTTTAACAAAAGTATTACTTAAAATTTAATTAATTTAATTTTTATTAGAAATAAAATAGAAGCAGTTAATCTAATTAAAATAGAAAACATACTTTCAATTAAATTAAAATTATATTATAATTAATTTAATTTTTATTTAAACATAAAATAGAAATTAACATAATTAGAAAATAGATATTAACGTAATTAGAATAAAAAATATACTTTTAATTAAATTAGAATTACATTTTAATTAATTTAATTTAATTATTATTAATAAATTACTAAATTATTTAATTTTTATATAATAATAAGTGAATTTTTTTTTTTTATAATTTTGTCTATTTTCTCTTGTGGTATTCTTAATAGCAGAACATACCTTTGCATAGTTATGTGGCCAACGAGTGCAAGAATGGACATTGTTCATAAAAGCTAGGAAGATGAGAAAAGATAGTAAGTGACTGCTCACTGCCATTTTCTGAAAGAAGTAAGGAAGCTATGCTTTTGATTTTGGTGTCGTACATATGGCAATGCTCTTATGCCGTAGTTATAATGAAGGGCTATATGGCAATGCCTTTATGCCATATTTATTATGCAGGGCTATATGGCAATGCCTTTCTGCCATATATATAATGAAGGGCTATATGGCAATGCCGGATTTTTCTGAAGAGCTTTTCTTGTCTTTTCTGTTTTATAATTTTTGTTCTTTTCCTACATAAATTGAGATTCCCTCACTGATATATATATACACACACATTGAAATTTGCTTGTTTGCAATATATTAATTAAATGTTAATAATTATATATATATATATATATATATATGCATGAAGAGTAAGAAATATAAAATTATAAAAACATTTTCAATTATTATTATGTAAAAATGGGATAATTTAATTATTTATAAATAAAAATTAAATTAAATTAATTAAAATATAATTCTAATTTAATTAAAATTATATTTTCTATTATAATTAGGTTAACTTATATATTAATTATCTCTAATAAAAATTGAAATAATTAAAATGTAATTCTAATTTAATTGAAAATATATTTCTTATTCTAATTAGGTTAACTTCTATTTTAATTATCTCTAATAAAAATTAAATTGATTAAAATGTAATTATATTTTAATTAAAAGTATGCTTTCTAATCTAATTACGTTAACTTCTATTTTATCTCTAACAAAAATTAAATTAATTAAACTTTTAGTATGTCATTTTGTTATAAATATATATTTTCCAATTTTAATTAGGTCTGCTTATTTTTTATCTAATATAAATAATATTAAATAATATAATTTATTAAATTAAAGTTTATTAAATAAAGAATTAAAATTATATTACTTAAAATTTATACTTGTCTTAAGTCTATAATCATATTTTAAAAAATAAACCATATAATTTTTTTTACAAGTGGTAATTTTGTTATATAAGAAAAATAATATAACTATCATTTTTATATATTTTCATTAAAATTTAATAAAAAGGTAAAATGAAATTAATTAATTCTTATAATTTAATTATTAGTTAGAAGTAAAACTCTTACATTTAATTACTTTCAAGTAAATAGATGTGCTAATCCAAAATCGTAAGTGTGCGGTATCCTCAAGTAGTATAAAAAATATCATTCATATGGAAACTCATTCTAATCACCTATTAATATAATTCTTTATTGTCTAAGGCTTTCAAATAAGGAATTTTTTAATGAAATTAAAGAGCAAATAAATGAACCTATATAATAAAAAAAATTTCAAATCTAAAGAATAAAGAATCAATAATCAAAACTTGCTAGGAATGAAATTTTCTTACAATCACTGAGCGACCTAAACTTAGTACTCAATTAGTTATGCAAACCTTGAATTTTTCTAAAGCATCAATCAATTTTTCTCAAGTATCAATTAATTTAAATTCACAATTATCAATTAAGGCAAGAAAGACCCAATTCTCATTGCAATCCAAACACCTAAATATCAAAATCATGAAAGCACAACCCAATGGGAATTTAATTAACTCAATTTATCTTTAATTTTGAGTAAAGTTAAACTTGTGTTTATAGGTCTATAGAATTACCATCTTTCAATGCATAATCCCAATTGAAATCATGTTATTGGTAGTCAAACAACAATAAGCATTAAGATTAATAAACACACTATGCAACAACTAATGAGTTTATTAAATTGGAATCTTAGATCATGTTTGGACCATTAATTCCTAATAAAGAAATATTTATCCTAACAAATTATCAATAATCTCCAAGAAATCACAAAAAAAATTCATAATAAAAGTATAAGTAAGAGAAGAAGAATGAAATAGCTATAATTAATCTTGAATCTTCAAAATATTGTTCCTTCAATCTTTTAGGGTTTCTTGTGCTTTATCTGAGTCAAAATCTACTTCTAAACATGCCCAATATTATATATATATATATATATATATATATATATATATATATATATATATATATATATATATATATATATATATATATAAGGGCCTCAAGTGTTGCCCTAAGAATCCAATATGTTTTGGGCTTAAAAACATCAATTACTTTTCAGGCTATGATTGTAACACTAACATGCAACCCAAAGTCATCCAAAATCATCCACACCTGTAATATTAGCCCCCTATTTACAATGGAAGCTCTTTATATGAGAAAGCATCAACACTTCAACTTAAAATATCATCCAAAAGCTCCTTTTAGCAAAACATAAGTGAAAAATATAAAAGCCTTCTAACTAATGAAAATAAGCTTAATTCTATCAACACATAAACTAAAAATCTACTAAAAATAAACCTAAAATAAACACAATTTTCACAAAATTAAATAGCCCCGCAATTAAGCTTTTTGCTTGTCCTCAAGCAAAACATATGAGAACACCTATCATTACAATGAATTTAGCACATTGGTAGACTTTAACTTGTCTATCCATCACAATCTTTAATTAATACAAAACTGATAACTCAAAATTAAATTGATAACTCAAGATTAAAGACGTAAGATTTACCAAGTGAAAAGCAAACTTAATCATTGAATTTTTGAAAATTTATAAGTTGACAACCAAGAAAAAGAAAAATAAGTGATACTACTCACTCACCCCTTAATTCTAACACATAAAACATAGCAATACTATTTTTATATTGAGTGCATTTTATGTTACATTTCGTTTTTTTTCAATTATTTGAAACAAATCTTTATACTCTTAGTAATCTTCCACCGTTCTTGCACTACTAAGTGTGGATATCACCAAGTGGATTCTTTGGATACTCTTAACTCCATTTAGAGCATTAGAGTAGATTTAGAGAATATTAAGGCTATAATTTAACTATTAGCTCCTTATTAAGAGAGAGATTCATCTTATTATTATTATTATTATCATCATCATCATCATCATCATCATTATCATCATCATCATTATCATCATCATCTTATTATTATCATCATCATCATCATTATCATCATCATCATCATTATCATCATCATCATCATCATTATCATCATCATCATCATTATCATCATCATTATCATCATCGTTATCGTTATCGTTATCATTATCATTATCATTATTAATAATAATATTATTATTATTATCATTATCATCATCATCATCATCATCATGATTATTATTATTATTATAAATAAATAAACTAAATGCAAAATATATGCAAATGTATCCGTTCACACTTAATCTTCACATTGCCCTCAATGTGAAAACTAAACAAGAAACACAAAATAACATGCACAAAAATGATAAGAAAAAAGAACATAAGTAAGGTAACAGTAAACTCCCCTCAGTGTAGTAAGGCAAAGTTATAAAGGAGATAAAATCTCATAGCCTGATGCCTCAATAAATTGTTTGAGTCGACGCTATGGAGAATATTATCATTGTGCTAACATAGTAACTTAACCTTGGAGTTCATCAAATTGAGCATCTATATGCATCTCTCATTGGTAAAAAAGATACAATATTTGTTGACAACCCACATTCTTCCTCGCAACTACAACTCATATATTATTATCATCTCCTATATCTTCATCAGCATTGGGTTCAGCATCATCTTTATCTTGTTAGTGAAATTATGTGATGGGTGTGTGAAATTGAATGAAAAATATAAGAATTAAGAGGAGGAATTATGAGTTTGTGTCAAGGAGGAAGAAGAAGAAGCTAGGGATTTTAATTAAGAAGTGTAGAAAAGAAAAACAAAAATAATGCAAGACCAAGAAAAGAAAAGAATTATAGAGGAGGAATAAAAATAAAGAGCACTTTACACCTAAAAAACTTGTTAAAAAATTAGAAAACAAAACAATTTTTTTTGGGCTGCTGTCTCAGTAGTTTGCAGTGTGCAATCTAGAATTTTTGGCTATTGTAGTAGCTCCTAAGCTGCTATTGCAACATTAGGAAATTTTTGGCAAAAAAGTTTTGGCTACTATTGCAGCAACCAATGTGAAAAAAAAATTGATTTTTTTGTAACAACTAATGATAATGCAAATTGAAAATTATATTAAAAAAAGATCTAGAAAAAAAAGTAAAAAGTTAATGAAACAAACATAAAAATTCAACAATTAAAATAAAAATCCTTACTAAAGCAACTAAATACATATAAAGGAAAAATCAAAGCATAAGTAAAAGAAGGAAAATAAAAACATAATTAAAACCAAAGCATAAAAGAAAAGAAAAAATAAATAAATAAAAGAACATATAATTAAAAAATTATTTTTCTAAGTTAAAGTCATTAGCTTGACCCCTATGTATTTTATTATGGTGACTAAATTGCTAGAGACTCTCTCTTTTTGGATATAAACTGAATTAAACTTACCCACTCATTGTCAGAAACAGAATAAATAATGCATGAATAAAAAAGTTTCATAATTTCTTTGTTCAATACTTCCTTCATGTTTGGGTTAAGTTGCCTTTGTCTATTCCCCTCTTCTATATATATTATATGCATGACAATAAAGGGACTAATTCCCTTTATGTTAGAAATTTGCCAACCTAAGGTTCAAACTCTACCCCTTACTACCCTTACAAATTCTCTTTTCTTACTCAATGGTCAATTTATTAGAGATAATAATAGGTATTGTATTAGTAATTTAGGTTTGTTGAATGGGTGCTTATGCTCTTCCACACTTTCTAATTCCTCACTTAGTAGCTTAGCTCCTTCACTCACATCTAAAGCAAAATTAATGTTTTGAACACATTCATTGATGGCAATAATTTTCATGGATGATTAATCATTTTCACTAATTTTGACATTACAAAATCAACCTTTTCATCTCCTACCTTTAATGACAATGTTCTCTCATGCACATCAATTAAGGCTTTACTAGTATTCAAGGATGGGCTACCTAAAATTAATGGATAAGTTCTATCTTTCTTAAAATCTAAAATAATAAAATCAATAGAAGAAATAAACTTGTTTACTTTTACCAAGACGTCTTCTATCACTCCATGAGGTCTTTATGGAATGATCCACTAGTTGCAATGACATGTTGGTAGCCATTGTGTCTCCTAATCCTAATTTCCTAAAAATAAAAATAGGCATGAAATTAACACTTACACCTAAATCAAAAAAAAATCTTGGAAATTCACTAGTACTGATAGTATAAGAAATTATAAAACTCCCTAGATCTTGTAATTTGGTCAAAATCTTCTAAAAATAATTGAACTATAATTGTTTATGAGTGGCACTATCTCGTGATCATCCCATCTCCACTTGTTGGTTATGAGATCCTTTGAGAACTTTACATATTTAGTCATTTACACAAGTGCTTAAGTAAAAAGAACATTAATGTGAAGTTGTTTAAAGATCTTTAAAAACTTAAGAAATTGTTGATTATCTTGTGGGTTTTTCAACCTTTATGAAAAAGGGATTTTTGGTGCATATGAAGGCAAAGCTTGTTCCTTTCTTTTTTTACTTACAACATGCTCTTCCTCAAGAACATCCTCAACTATTACATATTGGTTATCTTCTTTGTTCCCAACTTCCTTAGTGATTTTAGCTTGAGATTTCATTTATTTCCCACTTCTGAATATAACCGCCTTCATTTGCTCCCTTTGGTTTATCTCAATGTTACTTGGAAGATTTTCTTAGTTCTTTATAGCTATAGTATGAGCAAGTTAACCTAATTGAACCTCGATATTATGAATTAAAGAGGCATGATTTCTTGTGATTTAATCACATTTATCATGCACCCTCTTCTAATTCTCCTTATGGTTGGACAACTTATTTGTTATGGCATCTAAAAACTTATTTAGCTTATTCTCTATAGATGTTATCCTATCTTATAGTGAGTGTTAAAATCCTGATGGTGCTTGTTGTCTTTGTAAATTGTTATTATTAGGGAAGTTATGTGCAACCACGTTGTTGTTGTTACTCTGTTAATCCAAGAAAATTTGGACGATTTTGTCACCCTGGGTTGTACGTGTTAGAGTAGAGGTTATTAGCTTACCTTTCTTGAAATTGATTTCCAATAAAATTTCGTTGCTTATGGTAACCTTTTCCCATCATACCTGCATAACAACAAATTAATTATTATAGTAACAAAAAAAATTACAACTTTCACCTGAAGGGACTAGATTGTTTTTATTGTGGGTGAGGTTGCTAATTTGCTTTGTAAGTATAGCTAACTAATTTTGGAGGGTTGTCACTATATCTACTTCTAGCTTCCCCATTTACTCTGGTGGATTAGCTCTCTCAAAGGACCATAAGCAATTATCATGCACTATGGTCTCCAATAATTATAAAGCCTCATCCACTGTCTTTCTCATAAGGAACTATTAGCCTTAGCATTAATTGAGTCTCGTGTGGAACTCATGACTCCATTATAGAATGCATGGATATGGACATTCATAGTTAGTCTATGATGTGGACAACTTCTTTGTAAATTTATGAACCTTTCCTACGCTCCACTTAAGGATTTGTTTGTAAACTGTTAGAATGGCATGATCTCCTTCTCCACCTTAGCTATCTTATATTATGGAAAGAATTTAGCTAGGAATTCCTTTGCCAAATCATTCCAATTAGTAAAAGAATTAGGTGGTTTAGACTACAACCAAAATTTAGCATTGTCCTCTAAAGTAAATATGAATAATCTTAGTCTCAGTGCATCATTGGACACATAATTACACTTAAGTGTGTTATAGATCTCTAAAATATTTGTAATATAGTCATTTGGATCCTCATTCAGCATCCCATAAAATTGAATAGTCGATTGGATCATCTATAGTAAAGGAGGTTTTATCTCAAAATTATTAGCTTTAATGTTCAGCCTCATTATGCTTTGTCATGTGACTCATAAACCATGCATAGATGTATCCAACAATGCTCTAATATCAAAAGCTTGACTCCCTTCATTAGCTATTATACTTGCCTCCTCTCGAAATTGCCTACTATTTTCCTTCTCGAATATAGTAAGCTCTGATATGTATGTGAGTGATTTCTTGCCATAGTTTTTGGGGTATTATGCATACATTAAAAAATTATGTAGAATTTTAAAAAATAAAAGACTTAAAAAATTGGTCCCCTATTCCAACAAAAATCAAATCAGTTATGATGTCAGAACCGAGTCCCTGATAATGGAGCCAAAAACTTGTTAATGCAAATCCAGAAGTGCATGATATCGCCAAATGGTATATAAATATCAATCAATGTAGACTCATTCTAATCACCTATTAACCTAATTCTTTATTGTCTAAGGCTTTCAAATAATGAATTTTTGAATGAAATTTAAATAGCAAATAAATGAACCTAAAAACTTACTAATGCAAAACCGCAAGCACATGGTATCGCCAAGTAGTATAAAAAATATCTTTCCTACAAAGATTCATTCTAATCACCTATTAACATAATTCTTTATTATTTAAGGCTTTCGAATAAGTAATTTTTGAATAAATTTAAATAGCAAATAATGAACCTAAAAACCTACTAATGCAAAACCGCAAGCACATGCTATCGCCAAGTAGTATAAAAAATATCATTCCAATGGAGACTCACTCTAATCACCTATGAACCTAATTTTTTATTGTCTAAGGCTTTCAAATAAGAAATTTTTGAATGAAATTTAAATAGAAAATAAATGAACCTATAGAATAAAAATAATTTTCAAATCTAAAGAATAAACAATCAATAATAAAAGCTTGCTAGGAATTAAATCACCGCACAATCACCAAACTACCTGAATTTACTACTGAATTAGCTATGCATACCTCGAGTTTTTCAAAAACATTAGTCAACGTTCTTAAATATCAATTAATTTAAAATTTCAATTATCAATCAAGGCAATAAAGACTCAATTCTCATTGCAATCTAAACACCTAGATATCAAAATCATGAAATATGAAACACAACCTAATGGGAATTTAATAAACTCAATTTATCTCTAATTTTGAGTTAAGTTAAAATTGTGCTTATAGGTGTAATACCCTATATTTTATTTAAATAAAGTAATTTCCAAACCGTGTTACTAATAATTACTTTTAAATTATATTATACAATTGTTTATTTTTATTATTGTTATTATTATTATTATTATTATTATTATTATTATTATTATTATTATTATTATTATTATTATTATTATTATTATTATTATTATCATTATTATTATTATTATTTTAAACTACATTAACTTTATGGTTATTTTATGTGTTAATATGTACATGCATATATACATACACATATATAATTAGGGTTTAATTATTATTTATATGTGTGAGTAATATGTATTTTTGGTATAATATATATATATATATATGGTATGTGTGTATTAATTTAATATAATAAGTATATATGTGTTTTAATTTATTATGGTATATATATATATATATGTATATAATATGATTGTGTGGAGGAGAATAGGTGTAGTATATATATATATTCTCCTCCACACAATCATATATATATATATATATATATATATATATATATATATATATATATATATATATATATATATATATAGCAAAAAAGAAAAAAAAGAAGGAAGCTTACCTCCTAAAGCACCGACGACCCCAAGCTGCTACCCACTCCCCATCTCCGCCTGCCCACAGCCTCTGTCTTCCCTCTCACCGTGCCGCCCCAACATCGCTCGAAGACACCATTACCACTACGCCAGAGCTCCTAAGAGAGGTGCCGCTGCTGCTGTTCCTCTTCTTCTCCTTCTGTCGCTATCGATCTGAGCTGATCCGACGCCACCGAAGCTTCCTCAACTTCCCTTACCCTCTCAGGCATCAGCTCACATTGGAAACCGCTGCTGTAACTCACCTCCGGCGTTGAAATTGAAGGTTGAAGGTGAGTTGTTCTGGGTCGTTCTTAGATTGTTTTAGGGTTGTTTTCTGGTTGCTTGAGTAGTTTTAGGTGTTAATCTTTAGATAAATTAAGCTAAATGATGAGTTATACCATTTGGTTGTTCAAATTTGAATTTTTGTGCATTATTCTAAATTTTTCTTGATTTACAGGATTTTTTGTTTGATTTTATTTAATTTTATTTGATTTTATTTGATATTTTTTAGCTTAATTAGTAAATTAGAGTAGTTAAGGTTAAATATTTGTAATGTTTTGATTGTTTTTAAGGTTTTAGGAATTTTGGTGTTAATTATAAGTTTTTGTAAATTTTGGGTATTTAATTAATATTTTTATTAATTTCAAAAATTATTGTGAAAAATTATAAAATTTTGATAATTTAGGTTATTATTAAATGTTATTAATTTTAGAACTTAAATTATAGTTTTTGTGATTTTTATACTATTTTTATGAATATTTTTAGGTTTATGTCAAATGTGAATTATTAGGCTAAATTATATTTTTAGAAGAAATTAGTAGTTATTTATATGTTTTAATTATGTTAAGTTGTTTAATGTAGGGAAAGTGATTTTTAGATATTTAAATAATTTTAAGGAAATTTTTTTAGTATTAATAATACATTATGTAATTTATGTATTTAGGGGTACAAAGGTAATTTTAGGCTAATTATAGTTAAACATATATTTTAGCTAGTTTTATTAATATTTAAGAGGTTTAGGGGATTTTTATAAATTAATTGATATTTTTAATTAAGTAATGTTAATTTTGAATATTATTTCCAAATATTATATATATTTATAATACATTATTTTGGTAACAAAAAATTGAATATAAGGTTGTATTTAGTATGTTTGGTATAATGGTTTTAATTTAGGTTATAATTATACTTTGATAATGAAATGCAAATTGAGTTGTTAATTTTTGAATAATTGAGATTTTATATATTTTTAGTATATATGTATGTGTAATATGTATTTTTGGGAAAATAAATGATATCATTTCTTGGTGCTTTGTTGAGCTGTGATCTCGGTCGGGATTAAGTGTAGTTTTGGAAGCCCGACTCGAGTGTGTATGTCTGTGGTTATTAGAAGTGCGTTTTCTATGCAGGTTTGGCTCTACCTTTGGTAGAGAGATGTCCATTTTACAGAGGAGACTCTGCCGAAATTTTGGTAGATTTTCTCGTAAAACGTGATATTCATAATAATTTCTACCATTAGTTAGGTTCTATCCTGTCTATCGAGTCTTGTCCAGTCTTCCTCGAGTCAGCCTGGAATTTCATTGTTTTGTTGATTTTTTATTTTAATTTCATAGTCATGTTTTAAAAAAATTGATCTGTTAATTTCTTTTCTAGAGCATATCGGAGCAGAAGTCGTAAGATTAAGGCAAACGCGTGATCGTCAGCCTTCTCATTCATCTTGTAAGTCGATAATATGATCTGTGCATGTGTTTTATTTAAAGATGCATGTGATTATATTTTTATGTTATTATTATATGATTTATTTAATTTAATGCTGCTATTTAACGTTTGAAATGCATTTTATTTATTTAAAAATCGATTTTGAGAAATTTTGGTAGAACGGGCTACCTGGTGAGCTTCACCAGGACCGTGTGCACATGGTAAAGATTGAGAGGTGGATCCAAATTATTTATGACGGGTGAATGTTAAACTGGGATGGGTGCCTCGGTGGAAGCCTATGCTCTCGGGGACCGCCAGTGATTGTAAGGTTAATAATGGACTGGGATGGGTGCCTCGGTTGATGCCCTAACTCTCGAGGACCGCCAGTGCCATGTATTTGGATTAAGTGAACGATTGCGACTTGGTGCCTCGATTGATGCCTTTGCTCTCGGAGACCGGCAGTCTAGTTGGAACAAGTGGGCCCGATTGGCCATTTAGGATTTTGGGTTTAAGGCTCTACCGAGATTTTTCAAAAGCTATATCTATATATTATAAATTATTTTTACTATAACCTTATGGTTTTGAAAGAGTTTTCAAACCGTACTGCTCTTATTATTGACTTACTCAGTGAGATCTAATTCCCCTCAATCTTTTTTTTAGGAGCTTGGAAGTTCGACCTCAGACTGCCTCCATGCCGGATTTCTTCATCACCGGCCATTTTATGTAGATCATTGTAAGCTATACTGTTGTAATGTTCTAGGAAGCTGTAATAGTAATTGTACTATTAATTGTATGACTTAAGTTTATTTGTGTATTTTATTTATATGCACCACGTTCATGTATAATGATTTAAGTTTGATTTATATGTGATGCTGGAAATATTTTAATTATGTATTCAATGATGTTGAAATTTTAGAAAAATCAGTTTGATAATGTGCTCTATTTTAAAATAAAATTTTAAAATTGTAAGGTTTTTGTTTATCTTTTCTTTAAGGCTTACTACGGATTTCGGGGGCCTTATGTCTTCCCATTCCCTAATGCCGGTCATGTGCCATCGGGTTTGGATCGTGGCAATAGGTCTATTAGAATTATCATCTCTTAATGCATTATCCCAAAAGCGGTGTTCAACACCCTTTCTCTATAGTCAAAATTCTCTATTTATAAAGAAAATAAGATTCGTCCAAAGACTAAAATAGTAATTTTTCTCCTTTAAATCATTGCCCAATGAGGAGAATATCATCAAAATTCAGCTCCTTAACTATTGGCTTGAATTCTGACCACTCTAGGAATGCAAAATATCCTAAAAAGGCAACAAAAAAAACATAAAATTAGCTAAGAAATACAAAAAAAAAAAAAAAAAAAGAAATAAAATTAAACTAATTGAATAAATATTTTAATATAACACTAATTATAAATAATACACTAAATAAAATATAAAGAAATGCCAATAAATCCTATAAAAATTAAATATAAAATTATACAATAATTTACACTAACACCTAAATAACTGGCATAAAACTAACGTTGTTATTTTCTTTTATTTTATTACACTTTTCCTCTTTCATGATGCCTTGTTTTATATTATTTTTTCTTAAACATATTTAAAATATAATATCATTTATCTATTTAGTAATAAGATTTTTGTTTATTAAGTTTTGTATTGTGCTAATTTTAATTGAATCAAACTATTATTTTAATATATAGTTTCATTTATCAATAAAATAAAAATAATTAAATGACCAAAACTGCTATATATAATAAAAATTTGTGAGCTTTAAATTCTACTAACTTAAAAAAAAATGAAAAAAATAACCACTTTTTATTAATTTTTTCTCTGCCAAAACACCCTATTCGACTAAATATACTACATCTTGATTAGTAGATCATTGATACTATTATTTAATTCTAAAATTGTAATATATTTTGTTCTCTTTTTAGGGGGGATGATGATGACTACAACGACGATAATGATGTTTGTTCTCTTTTTAGGCGGTGATGATGATGATAATGATGATGATAACACAAAATTGAAAAAAAAAATTCCAATATTAAAATTTTTTACTTTCTATAGTGTAAGTTTTTGGTTGATTTTCTTTAAGAAATAAATCTAAACTATAATCAAACTAAATCTATTAATGTGCAGTCACTTGAAATGAGACTAACAGACCTACATATCGATATCTGTCATATATATATATATATATATATATATATATATATATATATTAACTTTTTATTTTAAAAATACCATTGGAGATAATTTTAATATTTTAATTTAAAATTAAAAATCACTTAATTGTTAACTTTCTTTTCATCCCCCTTTTACTACTAATTATCACTATCATTAATTTGTAAAACCTATAATATAATTCAATGCACTTGAAGGTTTCATTCAATTCTATTAAAATCTATTTAATTTGAAAAGACTATTTATATATATATATTTCAAATAATTTAACATAAGAGTGAAATTTATATATATATAATTATTATTTTTTGTAATTTAAAATAATTTGATAGATAAGTAAAATTTTTTATTTCAAATAATTAAAAATGTCATTATTTTAGATTATATGCTAAATTAGTAGGTCCAATATTAATAAATTGAACATAATTAGTGTAAAAATCTTTATAATATAATTTTAATTTTTTATAATATATATGTTTATATAACTCTAATTTTATTAAATTATCAATTCCAAATTCAATTCGTTGGTTCGGTATAATTTGGAGCAGTTTGGAAAGGATCTCAGTTCAGAGAATTTAAATTCTCCGGACATGTTTTAATAAAAAAATTTTAAACTGTTCAATTTGGAGAAAATCAAATGGTCAACGAAAATTTTTAGTTTGATTTTTTAGGATACTTTGGATTTTTTAAGACCCATACTCAACCCATGTTATAAGGTTTATAAACAAACAAATTAAATTAACAAAAAAAAAACAAGCCTACAAAACGACATGGCCTAGCATGCAAAATGCTAATACATGTTACTGTTGTGATCATAGCCTTGAGGCTATGCACGAACTAGGAAAACCATTGATGTTTTGATCCCGATATATATATATATATATATATATATATATATATATATATATATATTAGGCATGTTTACAAGTAGTTTTTAACTCAGAAAAAGTACAAGAAACTCTAGAAGATTGTACGAACAAGAATTTGAAGACTCAAGATTTAAGATTCATGATAAATCATAACTTTTTCATTCTTCTTCTCTTTCTTATACTTTTATTATGGATTTTTCTTGTGATTTCTTGGAGATTATTGATAATATGTTAGGTTTTGACTGAATCGCTCACCACAAGTGCATGGGTTAACAAATAATAAAGTAGTGAGTAAAGTATCATTCCCATAGGGATTAGGAACTAAGCACCTATTAGTTCTAGTTTAGTTAGTTTAGAGCTTACAAATTAAACTTGAACAACATAATGAATAAACTAAAATAATAAGTAGATTAAGAAACTAATACAATTAGCAAACAAAGCTAAATGATGGAGGAGGGAAACCAATTATAAGAGCAATGATGTTGGGAGATTAAGAACCACATCATCATCAAGTTAAATGGTACTTAAACTAACTGCATATCTCAAGTTTCTGATGATCATTAAGCACTCTCTCTTAAGTAATACTCAACTCAACATGCATATAAATCAGTTGAAACTTAAAGTTATGGCTTAACTCTCATCATTTCCATAAAAATAAGTCAACTTCAAGCATATAAGGCATTAAGCAGAACCCATAAGAGAATTAGATAAAGCTAAGTTTTTTCAAGTGATTTAACCAGTCTAACTTTATAGGTCTATTAGATTCACCATTTCTCAATGCATATATCTAAACAAAAGATGTATTTGGCCATAATACAATATTAAACAAGCATAATAAACACAATATGCAATATAGAGAAAATAAGATCTATCAAATTAACTTGAATCAAACAAGTCTCAAAATTCCAATAACACTAAGATAACTAGCCACTCATAGCTTCAATATCCATTATTCATCCACAATACAACCCAAGTAAATAACAAAATTCTATAAACAACAAAGAAAGGAAGAGAAAATTTATCAAGGAGCTTCAAAGATCTTTAATGGTGGCCTCCTCTTCAGACTTCTTTTCTCCTCTTTCTTCTCATTGGTGTATTAGGTCTTTTATTGAGGAAGGACAGAATCCCCTTTTAGGTCTTGATTTTGATCTTTAGAATGTGGACTCTAACCTCCCTAAATTAGTTTTTTGGTCCCGCTTTTATAGCCTACTTGAATGACCCTTGGATCCCCCTTAAAATGGTGTATGGTAGCTTACAAATCAACCAAATAAATCTAAAGTCTAGCCTCTCATGATTGTGGCATTTTCCATGACCACAACAGAATGTCATAATCGCGATTGTGGATTTTTTACGATCATGATAGAGAGTTCAACAGTGATCATGACAGAAACCTATCTCTGCTCCTTTACTCTATTTTTACTCCTTTCATGCTTATTTAGCCACCATTCACCTTCAAAACCTCTTTTCCTTAAAGAAATAAAAAAATATAAAAGTATCTATTTTTATAGTTAAATTAACTTAAAAGCAACCTAAGATAAGTGAATGCATGCTTAAATAAATCTTAAAACTATATGCAAATTAACACCAACATTAGGCTAAATATTTCTTTGTTAGGAATTAATGATCCAAACATGATCTAGGCTTCCAATTTAATAAACTCATTAGCTCCAAAAGAGAGTATGTGAAGAACTAAAGTGTTACAAGAGTTGAAGATCGTAGACACACTCCATAATGAGTTTTTCTATTCCTTATATTTTTCTTTTATTTATTATGTTAATGTTCTAGTCCTTGAAGGTATTTGAATAATTAATCATGTGTAACTATACCACTCAAGGATTGGATTTTTGTAGCTAGTTAATACTTATTAGGATTTTTTTCTTATCAATGAATCAGTTTTTAGTCAATTTTATGAGTTGTGCTTAATGTCTTTTATTCAATTAAGGGTCCTATTGTTTACATGTTTATAGGTAAATTGCCATCAATGAAAGTTGAGTAATTTGCTAGCTTCTAACTCATAAAACCTAAGAAGCTTAATCATCAAAGTAGACAAATCCTTTGGGGATCAATAAATTGCTAAAAAACTTAATGAACTCTAATCAATTGATTCCCCTTGAGAATATGTGATACTTAGTTTTGGTATGCTTGAATGATCTCGAGAGAGGCTTTAAGTAATTAAGAGCAATTTACACTTGACTAAAATTGATGAATTTATGCATGAAATAATCCCTTAAAACAAGCGTTAAATAGTGAAGGAAATCCAAACTCTAGTCTTTTATTATTGATTTAAATTTTGTTAATTATATCAAATTTATTTAATTAAATTGTTGGCTTTGATTAGTTAAGATAATTCATTTTAATTTGATTTTTTTAGGTAGGGGAAGCATAATCATAGTTAGTACTTGGAATCCTTTTTCTCATAGGAATGATACTTTTATTCATCACTTTACTACTTGTTACGATCTATATACTTGCAGAAGTGACCTAACATTAGGTTATAAGTTATCTTCATCAACGTTTGCAATCAAATAAAAATAATCCAATGGTATATAGTTTCATTTGTATAGAAATAAATGTGTGTATTATAGAAGGATTCAAAAAGGGAGAAAATAAAAATAAAAATAAAAATAAAAAAGGGAAAATCAAAAAAATAATGAGAGAATAAAAAATATTAAGGAGAAAATAAAAATAAAAATAAAAGAAAAAGGAGAAAATAAAAATAAACAAAGAAAAACAAAAAAGCAATAAGTAAATAAAAATGAAAAAAAAAATGAAAAGAAAAAAATAATGGGAGGAAAAATTACAAAAAAATCCACTCTTAAAACTAAGTGAAATATATATATATAAGAAAAATAGGGCACGTTTGAAAAAAAAAAGTTATAATTACTCTATGTAAACCAATCCAATGATGTAAATTTCTCTTATTTCTTTACTATATTCTTGTCTCTCAGTCGATTAATGATTTAAATGGTGACATGAAAAAAAGGCTAAAGCAGTAATTTGTCCCTTTTCTCAAATCATTAATGCAAAACTCTTTTTAACATTTTTTTCACTTTTTTCCTATAAGATGAATTCATAATGTGGTCATGACAAATGAATTCAGAGAAAATTTGTCTATTCATAACCAATGATAAATAAATAAGATAGTGATTTGGTCTTTAGTGAACCTATATACATTCTATTCGATTGGCTCATGATAGGGGGCAAACAGTGAATAGTCAATTTGGTCAACCCACAACAGAGTTTAATGATGAGAAATGTAAAACTTGAATGCAAGAAAGAAATCTTAAATCTTCTCAAAAATGAGATTGAGAGCTAGAAACCAGTAAATAAGCCCAAAACCCTTACAAAACTTGTCCAAACTACCTAAGCCCATCAGGCCTAGTGCAGGGTAGGCCAGAGAGGTAAATGCCTCTATGAAGAGGTGATCGCCTCTACAACAAGCCACTTGCCTCTGCATTAAATGCAGAGGTGACCATGGCAACCAACTTAGTAGGCCCACCTTTTCTGCAACTCAACCTCTGTCTAAAAAAGAGATTTTTAGGAGAAGAAAAAGCTAAAAAATGCAAGGATGGAGGAAAGTAGTAGGGGCATGGGCTAGAGGTGAGAATAAACAAGAAAAAGAAAGAGAGAATAGGGAATTTTTTTTAAAGGAGAGATTAGCATTTAGAAAAAAATGTTTTGGAGAGAAAAGGAAGGGAGTTGAGTTCAAGGGTGATTTTCTTGAAGAAGAGGAGTGAGAAGCTTGCATTCAAGGAGAAGATAAATACCTCCATTCATTTTTGAGGGCTAACTATATTTGGAAAGCTCATTTTTTAGTAATCATCTTGATTTTTTTCAAGCTTAATTTATAGATTTGCATGATCCCTTTACTTGATTGCACACTCTCTAGTTTATTTGTTTACTAATTTGTGTATTAATTTCCTTATGCATTATTTGTAATGTGTTTTAATGTTAGCATGATTCCTTAAGTTTTAGGTGTAGTTGTGCATTTAGCTTGTTTTTAATAGTAGATCCTTACTTGAAATGAAAGTTTTACTGGTTTAAAAGTCAACTGAGACTATTCATAAACAATCACCTCTTTAGAAAAGTGATTGCCATTTCAACAGGCCTACATGAGTTCATTATTCGACCTAATCTCTACAAACCATGTCACCTCATTGCTATGAGGTGATAGCAACTCTAATAGGGTCTCATATGACTTTGTCTTATTTTTGTGTATTATGTAGAGTTCTCATGCATGTATAGGCCTACTCAAGTCTATTTTATATCATCCCCACAACATCATCCAAATTAAAGTTTAATATTTACCCTTTATGGCTTTGTATCTTTGTTTAGTTAATAGTTTCTTGAGTCAATTTTTATGGATTTTTATGTAAGATCTTTATATATTTTGAGGAACTAACATTTTTTCTTTTATAGGGATTTATCGATGATTTTTAATCATCAAGTATTTATCATATTAATTAGTTTTGAGAGGTTTTTACTTAAATCAAGCAGTTTATTTTTAGTTTATTTTTTATTTATTTTATGTTTATTATACTTTTATTTTGCATAATAAGTTGTAATTCGTAATCCCTTCCCCACTTGATTTGGAATGTATGGTTTATTTTTGTTTTATTCATGGTGAATGTTGGGACTAGTCACATGAATTTAATTAATGTGCAAATCCGGGCCTAATTATAAAATGCAATAATTATTTGAAGGAAATTGCAATCCATATGATAGCAAAGAAATCATTGAATAATTAAAGGTAATACATTACAAAACATAAATAGAGGCCAACTACAAGGTTGGGTGGGCATTCAAATGCCTATACCCAATTTTCGAACTTGATCTCTAATGACGGCTTGTGGGAACCTTCGTGGGATCTAATTATTGTATAGTTTGTCCTGACTTTCATCCAGGTGGTGATTCCATCTCCAAGTATGCTTTATGACCTATTTCATATTTCCTAGTGGGCCTTGAGCCCACATAGTGCCATGGTAGCCAAACACTTAGGCATGCACTAAATCCTACCGCCTATAATGGCAACTCCAGTGGGGATAGAGAAATTGATTCCAAGTATTTTTTATTTTATCATCTTTAATTATTCTTTTATTTCTTTTGCATTTTTACTATATTCACTACACTCTTTGCACACAATGAGCACTTCAACCCCATTTTTATTCAAAAATAGTAAGTAATTTGCTACCTACATTTCATTCAAACCTGGTGGTAGAATATTTGATTATTGTCACTCATGAAATGTACTATCCATGTCATATGGACCCTTGAGTAGGGAGATGTATATGGATGTATATCGTTATGAGAGCCTAAGCTTACTACCTAAGACTCAAGCTCATGTAATGGCCTAGCAATTTTCCTTAGGAATTTTCCCATTGTTTATGTTTTATGCCCTTTAATGGACCCTTAAAATAAACAAGCCTAGTACAAATGGGCCTTGTCAAGATGGGCCTTTCACATATATTCTCAACCCATTTCAAAATAATTGTTGTCAGAACAGGCCTATCATGCCCATACTAGCCCATTGAAATGGATCTTGATGAGGTAAAGCCTTGATGTCATTCTCAACCCATTAAAGGCAAACTCTAAATTTATTTAGAGGATCCATTACTTATTTGCACCATTCAGAGAGTTATCTTGCACACATTAGTTTTATTATCCCTTATTGATAATTAAAACCCAAGCAAAAAATCCTAGCACAAGATACTCACCATTGAACACGTGTGTGGGAGAAATAAGGGTGGAGGTCATCATTTTTTAAGTTTTGCATTTTATCTTTATGTAATGTGTATATTAAATGTGCTTAGTTATTTTCTTATTTTCTTTGAATAATAAAATGAACCTACATATCATGCATACATATTATGCATAATTCTAATATGTAGTCTTGCACTAGTATAGATCCTTCAAGCTCATCCATGTAGGTCTAGTCCAGTTTTGGTCATTTAGTTAAAAGTTTAGAAATAGAAATGGCAAGAGGTTTTTATCTTAAGGCTTTTATGGCATAATTAAAAGAAGAAGTGCTTGTTGAGACTTGGTCTATGATGATGGAGATGATAGGAGAGATAACTAAGCTAATTAGAGAAAATCAGCCAGCATAGCCAACCAATTTGATTAACTTGATGATGAAATCCTAGTTAGAGAAAAGGAGGGAGATGATGTGACAATATTAGTTGATCTACTAAACCAAAAGAGTGCAAGCCCAACTGAGGATGCGGAACAGACTGAATGGGCTAACAACATAACCAAGGCTATGAGTCAAATGCAGATGGTGATGAAGGAGAAGGGCATCGATGCTCTGTTAGATTACACTTATTTAAATTTGGATAGGGAGGATGATCTGCTACCTAGGAAATTCAAATTCCTTGACATGAAAAAATATTTTATAATTAAGGACTCCCATTTGCATCTGAAGCAATATGTGACTTACATAAAAGCCATCGAACTGACTAAGGCTCAAATAGTCTAACAATTCCCTATGTCATTGGAGGGTGCACAAATATGCTAATACTATGCCTTAGAACCACACATTCAGTTTGATTAGAAGGAACTGTGTGTTGTATTTATGAAATAATATAGTTTCAATGTTCAGTTAGTGGTATACTTAAGGGATTTTTAAAGCACTAGGCAAAGGTTAAAGGAGTCTTTCACTGATTATCTAACTCATTATAGAGGAAAACTATTTCAAATGAGGCATAAGCCTACCAAGTCGGACCAACTAGTGATGGTAATAGAAGGATATATTATAGCACTATTTAAAAAGCTGAGGGATTTAGGAATCCAAAATTTTAAAGAGTTATATAAATTTGGGGTTAAGAAAGAATTAGATTTGGCCCAAGAAAAAAGATTCTTTAGAGGGAGATCTGGGGGCAAAGATGGCACTAGTTCAAGCAGTAATGTCCAAATCAATATGATCAGGCAACCAAGTAGCCTTATATAGATTAATGTTGTTAAGCAACCCCAAAGATTCTATAATTTAGGGCAGCCTTTATCCAAAGTCCTTGAGCAATTAATCAAGGAAAACCTATTACAACCCTTACCTTCACAACAGCCCTTGCTAAGTGCTAATTTAAAACTTTTTTGCAAATTCCACCAGATTATTAGGCATGACATTGACAGTTGTGCCTGACTGAAGCATGAAATCCAAGACTTAATCGATTCGGGTAAGATCATTGATCCTAAGACAAGAAAACCAAACACCAAAAATAACTCTGCCTAATTGCCCACCCATTTTAATTATTAACATTGGCCTAATAAAAGAGCAAGTCTTGAACTCTTTTATTGACACTGTTCCTAATCCACTAATGCCTGAACCTAAATAAAAAGACATGAACCAAAGCAAAAAATCCACCAAGTTTGTTATACATGTGTTAGATATCTAGAGCTCCAATGACAAAGATGAAGTGAAGGTTTATTTATGGGATGATGAGCAAAGTATATCAGGCCAATCAATGAAAAAGGTCAAGGAGAAAAATACAAAGTTGAGACTACTGAGTATTAATCAAAAGAGATAGAGAAAACAATAAAAGGGAAAGAAGTGATGAAAGACCAAGGAACCATCACCAGTGTTTGGGAATTACTTATATATTCCAAGGACCATAGGGAAGCACTAGTTCCGGCACTAGATCAGAAAAAGATCTTCACAAGTTGTACTCCTGAGCAAAATTAATTCCTTAATAGAAACCCCCTAAGGCACCATAATGTTTTTTTATAATGATTAGGAAGGAAGGGATCACTATAAAGCCTTATTCATCAAGGATGAAGTGAAGGGAAAGATGACTTGCTATGTTATGGTAGATAATGGTTCTGCCATTAATATCTGTCTATTGAAGATTCTACTAAAGCTAGGGTTTTTTTATGGAAAATTTAAAACCTTCTAAGGTAGTCATTAAGGCCTAAAATGATACAAAGAGGCTTGTTGAGGGGATGTTTAAAGCATTGGTTAAGACAGGACCTATTGAGACTTAAGTCATCTTGCATGTAATTGATATCCCTGTGACCTCTATTGGTTTATTGGGAAGGCCATGGTTTTATCCCTTGGGTGGCATGCCCTCCACTATCCATCAAAAAATTAAGTTTACTTAATTTTTTGATGCACAACATAAAATTTATGCCCAGCATAGGATTGGAAAAGGACCAAAGCAGACCTTTAAGATTTATTGAGCACAAAGTACCCATTCTAAAGCATGGGATAGGGTTTGAAGGGATTGATGGTTCTAAAAATGAAATCGACATATGGAATTAGCTTGAGGAAAAAGAGGAAGAGATTATGGTTGAGAGAAAAGGCTCGTGGGAAACCTTTATGAGAAAAGGCACTAGGTACCCGTACAATGGGTTTTTAAAACCTCTTTTAATGGCTAGGGAAGTAATTCCAGGATTTGAAATCTTTGCCAAATTTTTTAATGGAATGAATAAAACTACTATTATGGAAGCCATTATGGATGAGTTAGTATCAATCAAGGAAGAATTTGTGGAGAACTCTGAAGATGCAGGATGCCGATGATTAGGACAAGGGGTAGGATTTTGAAGCCTACATCCTCAACTCCATCATAGATGTCTTTTATGATAGTATTGATATTTCTCTTACTTCTTTGTTTGGAAATAATGATTTATTCTTTTCAAAAGTGAATGCAATGAAGTTTGACTTTGCTTATTTGTGTGATGTGTTTCCTAATAGTTATTTTGTTTGTGATGGTCATTTCATGCATATGTTTGACATTAATTCCATAAAACTGAATCATTTAATTTAGGTACAAATGAAACCTTAAAAATATATTACTTACATCTAATCTAACTTAAGATGAAAGAGAAAAAATGAAAGAAACATTAATAAGAAGACAAAAGTATTTACTTAGGGCTATGAACACATGCCTGGGATGGACAGGGAAATCTTCGAACATAGAATCTGTATATATCCTCACATATCACCAGTAAAGTAAAAAAAGAGGAAGCTAGGGGTAGAATGGGTACTTCTAGTTAAAGAAAAGGTCGAAAAGCAGCTAAACGCGAAGTTCCTAGATGTGGTAGAGGACATCCAATGGTTGGTAAACATAGTTCTAGTCCCTAAGAAGGATGGGAGGGTTAGAATATGTGTGGACTATATAGATCTAAACAAGGCTAGCTAGAAGGATGATTTCTCACTCCACACATCGACACATTGGTCGATAGCGTGGCTTCCAATGCAATGTACTCTTTCAT
The DNA here is from genome assembly GCA_947683625.1 of Mallotus nudiflorus. Lineage (NCBI taxonomy): Eukaryota > Viridiplantae > Streptophyta > Magnoliopsida > Malpighiales > Euphorbiaceae > Mallotus > Mallotus nudiflorus. The sequence continues at coordinate 12,256,680 of CANTUR010000009.1, forward strand.
GGATGGGTTCTTAGGGTACAACTAGATCATGATGGCAATAACAGACAAGCTGAAGACATTGTTCATCATCGAGTGGGGTATATATTATTATTGGGTAATGCCATTTGGATTAAAAAATGTAAGAGCTGGTGACTGCTCTATTACATGATATGATCCATAAAGAGATAAAAGTGTATGTAGATTATATGATGGTGAAGTTTACAACTAAAGAAGGGCACTTTGAGGCTCTAGACAAGTTCTTGGGAAGGGTAGAAAAGTACAACTTTAAACTGAATTTGAAAAAGTGCATTTTTGGGGTAACATCTGGTAAGCTACTAGGACACATTATTAGTCGTAAGGGAATAAAAGTTACATCTAGTAAGCTACTAGGACAAGGTTAAAGTGATTAGAGAAATGCCCATACCAAAGAATGAAAAAGAAGTCAGAGGGTTCATCATGCATTTACAGTATATTAGCACATTTCTAGCTAAGTTGACTATTGTTTATAAGCCAATCTTTAAAATTTTAAAGAAAAATTAGCCTATGATATGGGACAATGAATATCAATAAGCTTTTAAAGCCATTAAGACTTATTTAATAAATCCTTTAGTTCTACATCCACCAAAATCAGGTAAGCCCTTAGTTCTATATTTAGCAATTAAAATGGATGCAATAAAGGTAATGCTAGCCCAATAAAATAAAGAGATCATTAAACATGTAGTATATTACTTGAGTAAGAAGCTCCTCCCATATGAAACAAACTACAGTCTTGTAAAGAAAACATGTCTGGCTATAATTTAGGTGACAAAGAAGCTTCGACATTACTTTTAATCCTACAGAGTACATGCTGTTTCTAGACATGATCCCCTCAGGTACCTTCAACAAACTCCCTAGCTTATAAGAAATCTAGCTAGATGGTTAGTGCTACTCACTAAATTTGACATTGATAATGTGGCAATGAAAGTAGTAAAGGGAAGGGTGGTAGTAGACTTTTTGGCTCAATATCTAGTAATTGATGAGCAAGAATGGGCATTAGAATTTCCTAATGAACACTTGGGGTCTATAGAGGTACAAGGATGGAAAATGTACTTTGATGAGGCCATCAACAACAAAGGGGTAAGTATTGGTATAATCCTGATTGTGCAAGAAGGGGAAATGATCCCGATGGCCAAAAGGCTTAAATTTAAAGTAACCAAAGGCTTTTCAACTACTAAGAAGCCTTAGTTTTATGATTTGCAACAATAGTTGGAGACAAGGCAGTTCTCCAAGGATGCATACAAGAAAGAAAGGATGTCTCTATGAATGTTATCTTGACAGTTCATTAGACACAATATGATGTTGTACAAAAGAATGGCTACGAGTGTCCACTTGAGATGTGTTGATAAAGAGGTAGCCCATAAACTTATAGAAGTAATTCATAAAAGGGTTTGTGGGCCACATATAAATGGGACCATCCTCACGAAAAAGATAGTTTAGCAAGGTTATTACTAGATTACTATGGAAACATATTGTGTCAAGTTTTAAAGAAATGCCATAATTGTCAAGCTTATAGGGATATGAGTCATTTTCCATCCATTGAGCTTCAAGGCACAACTTATTCTTAACCATTTATAGCATGGGGAATTGATATCATAGGTGAGTCCTATACTATAGTCAGCTTGAAGCAAATGTCAAAGTATATTGAGAAGAATATAATCTTCAAATATGGGTTGTCACATCACTTTGTTATTGATAATGGTGTCTAATTTTGTGTAGAGATAATTGCACTATTAAAAGACTATAAGTTTGAACACCATAGATCATCTCCATATAGGCCATAGGCAAATGGGGCTATGGAAGCTGCAAATAAGAATGTAAAGAGGATCCTAGCTAAGACGATGGAGAATTACTGGTATTGGGTGGATTACTTACAGTTTGCATTATGGGGGTACCAAACTACTGCTAAAACTTTAATGGGGGCCACTCCATATTCCTTGGTGTATGGGTGTGAAGTCGTGTTGCCAATAGAAGTTAAGATTCGATCACTAAGGGTTCTCTTAGAATCCAAGATCCCTGAATACCAATAAGTGGAAAGTCAATTGGCATAGCTGACATTATTGGATAAAAAAGGATGAAGGCAATTTATCATTCTCAATTGTATTAGAAGAGTATAACTTGGGCTTATAATAAGAAGATGAAGCCATAAAAGATCAAAGAAGGAGACTTAGTAATGAAGCTTATAAAGCCAATTATGACTAATCCATAAAGGAAATTCAAGCTAAATTAGGAAGGTCTGTATATGGTGAAAATGTTATTTGCTAAGGGTGTAACTATCCTATCTGACATTGAAGGGAATAAATTTTAATAGCCCATCAACCTAGACAAGCTCAAGTATTACTTTCGACAAAAGTCTCACTAGGGAGAAAACCTCAAAAAGAGTTTGTCTAAGCAAAAGATAGAGAAAAATTTAAAAAAAAAATAAAAAAGAGTCCTATTGGATATCCTCTAGGCAAAAGTTAAGGACATGTAAAAGGAAAGAGAGAGATGAAAATGGTTAGCTGGAAAACTTACAAGGGCAAGCCAATTAATAACATGAGATATGTCAGAAGCAAAATGTATATTCATATTGTGCTTAAGATAAATGAAACAGATTGCTTTAATTACTATTAAATTTTGTATTAAGTGTGTATTACAAATTATTTAACTAAAAATAAAAACTTTATCTAACAAAAGAGAAATGATGACTTAATGCATGAAATCATTGTATTTTCTTCTCTTTTATTGAGTATCTCGAGCACTCAATGCTTATAATTCTTTTGTTCTTTTATTTCAATAAACTCACCTTTTTTTGCATGTTGCAGTTGAATCCACACCTTATAATTATCATCGATGGTTGGATCCTTGTTGTAGTCTATATTCCTCTGAATGATTCTGTGACGCTAGGTAGCCACTAGGTTATCCAGGAAGTTCTAGGTGAGGGGTCCTAGCTCAAACTCATGCACTAACTCTATTATTAGTTGCTTTTGTCCATATTGGTGGTAAAGATGGGCAGGATTGTAGAAGGTGATGAAATGAAGGCCAATAGCGAGAATGCAATAAGTGTAAGATCGAACAGTTATATATTGTAGCCTCCACCATGGGCACATCCACCGGATTAGAGTATCAGGGAATATGGATAACCAACTTTGAATGTTCTTTGGTATGGGATACATTTTTCTATTTAGTAATGCTTAGCTCTATACCGTGCTATGTCTCAAGGAAGTTCAATTACTCTCAGCTTTTTATGGAACCACATTGATAGGAATGATGGGTAAGTAAATATATTAGAAAATCAAAAAATAGAAGTTAGGGAATAAGAAACTTGCCTCCAACAAGAATGGACTTCTGAAAAATCACTTGGTCTCTATAAAGTTGTCCAGTCTAATTATGGTTTCTACTAAAATGAGGGAGAATGGATTGAATCCTACTTCCACCTGTTTTAAAATATGTAGGAGTTTTGAATTATAGTTTCCAAATGGCGAGATAAGTAGGACTTAGGCGTACAAGCAAAAGGCCATCATCTAGGCCAGTAGACTTCTCCCCTATCTACATCTGAGATAGCTTTAAGGAAGGGTTCTAATGCAACCTCTGAGCCAATAAGGTAGTGAGATGAAGACTGGGGTGGAAGATTGAACAATCAGGGCATCTGATATTGAACATAATGTGAGTCTAAAATTTCAAGCATAAGGATTGCAAGTTCATTTAACAACCTAGGAGGGCTTCAAAATCCTTTGGTAAGGGACATAACTCATCCATATTGAATTGAGAAATGTGTTTTTGAGGATCCTAAAACTGAGCTACTGTATGAAGAAATGGGAAGTTGATTCTTTTAACATGTAGTAATTTGAAGATGGACAAGTGAAACAACTCCAATTTAGCCTATGGTGTGTTGTCTAAATATTAGTTGTAGTATTTTGAGGCATCTTTCAATCATAATTTAAAATTTTAGGGGTATCCAGTGATAGAGAATAAAGGTTTAGGGTGAACATGTCTGAAATTAGGGCTAGAGGTGAAGGATTAGGAGCTAAAAAGGGAGTAACTAACCTAACGATGAGGCGATTGACTCATTGAAGAGGCATCGCCTTGGTACAAAGAGGCAATCGCCTATTCAGTAGAAGATCATGAGGAAATTGCCTCTTCAGTAGAAATCCATCGCCTCTCTTATGATAATTAATAAGCTTCTAAGGGATCAAGATAGTCCTAGCCTTGCAAATTTAAATGTAGCAATAAAAAGGGACATCTATGCAATTATTGATACTAAAATGGTGTGCAAAAATTAAAATTCATTGAGATAAAAATTAAAAATTTCAAGCATCCAATTAATAAAAGATAATATGTGCAAATATCAGAAGTCAACAGATAAATAATAACAATAGTAAAAAAGGGGATAGTTCATAGATCTTAGTATATTAAGAATCTGACTCTGTGCCCTCAGCGTCATCCCTCCTCCAGTGCTGCCATTGCCACCATCATCATTGTCATCATCCTCATCTAGCTGGCCTTATCATGATCCTATTCAAATAGATCACAAGTTAGTAAATCATATAAGCATGCATACATGTAGGTGTAGGAAAGATTATTACCCTTAATTGCTGGGTAATGTCCAGCATACAGTCCCTCTAAGCCTCAATCATCTGATAAATGTACAAGCCTTGCTCTAGAGGAATCTATATTATTGAAAGAATGTTAGAACTAATAAATGTGTTGAGAATGATTCATAAATTAGGTTAAGAGCAAACTCATATGAGTGGTATACCCAGGAGTACATGCAGGTGTGAGCTCCTCATTTAAGATTAAGAACTAATGAGATAACTCCCCAGGAGGAATCCAATAATGAGCTAAAGAATTAGGGTTGAATGAAACTACCAATGATAAACTAAGAGCTAGAGGTGGTGGGAGGTCTCATCTCCTCAACCATAATCGAAGTCCTCTCTCTACTCAGATCTAGAAGACATCTCAAGAGGCTTTCTCTCACACTTGAGGTATGGCCTAGGGTACAGGTTTGGTCGTTGTGGCTTGAAAATAAGAGAAAACCATGTTAGGGCATGATACTTTTGGATGAAAAGGGAGTGTCAAACAATTACCTAAGAGGTAGAAGCAATAACCAAGAGAACTGTCTACAAGAGGTTGGTCCAAACAAACTCAATATACTGGCTTTTAATTCAGACAATATGGTCTACAGCTGTCTCCAGTGATAGCCTAATCCAGCTCAACCCCCTCCAACTCGTGAGTCCATAATATACTCGAAGGGGATTTAGGCACACATCTCACACCAGCTCCATAATTCTAGTTCAGAATTCGCTCACTAAGGTACTAGACTCAATAGCCTAGCCCACAAAGGAGGAGCCTCCTCTAGGCTAACAGTCTACAACAAATCATCTCCATATTGCATTTGCCCTCAAAACCCTATAAATTATTTTGAATCTGCAATGGAAGCATCAATAGGTAAGTAGGTAAAATTTTTAAAATTACTAACATGTAATATGAGCGTTGTAGGTACTGCATCCTATGTCATAAAGTTTAGATGCTATCAGTGAATGTGTACACTAGCCAGATGTCTCTTTAGAACACAAATGCTACCCCATATGTCGATGGTAAGGAAATCATCCCCTACTCATAGCACACTTATGAACAGCTTTAGCTCTAAGGAAAAAACTTGTAAAAGAAAGAGGAATAGCATATGTTAGTGAGTAGATATTGAAATGACTTAAAAAGAGAGGGAGGTGGAACTTACTAGTACAACATGCCAGAAGCCACATAATGCTTGGCCTCATGGACCACCTCATCCATGCTCTGGTATAAGTAGGCCAGGGCACAACTGCCCTAATCAAATGAAGACACTTGATCCAAGTCCCAAAGAGGCAGTAGGAACATTAAATCTATTGAGCTAGTGGTATCAGCAAAGAAGGTGGTGCCAAGAAGGTAAATCAGGAAAGCTCGTACCATATGGTCTATCTCACGAGGAGTAACCATTACCATAGCTTTGGTATAAAAGCTTCAAATCGAGTCAAACTTGAGGGTATAGGTCCCTTTTATATCTAGGACCATACCTAAAAGGAGCTCGATGTAGGCAACCTTGTCTGGGGTCAGTTGGTGAAGGCTTGCATTAAAGGGAATAGGATCTCCAACACATGTGATCCCGGTGGTTGCAATGAAAGAGACGAGATCCAAAGTGAGCTCCTTGAATAGAAGTTGGAAGGTGTGTGTTGTGTTAAAACCAACTCTCCATCAATGCATAGAGTGGCTGATAGTTTGTCTGACCCTGCTCCAAAAGAAGAGATAATATGAAGTCCTCGAATCTAGTGTCATGGATTCAATCCTTTTGGTCATCGATCAAGTCATAATAGAAAATCTAGACCCTATGGAATTTTTTGGTGCCCTTGAATGTCTACACATCATGCTGCAAAATAGAAGGAATGAGAATCAGGGAAGTTGAATAAAAATTGATTAATTTTATTATTTTTGAAGTTAAAATGGTCAAATAATTAAAAACGGTCTAGTTTGACCTATCACAGAGGAGTAGTGCCTCATGAAAGAGGTGATCACCTCATTATAGAGGCAATTGTCTTTGTGCATAAGGCAATCACCCCAACGCATAAGGCGATACTCTACGCGCTATCAAAGAGGCGACTATGAGGCGATTACCTCTGCATAGCAATGAAGGATAGTAAACAAATTCTATTTTTTCACCTAAAATCACAAATGCATGATCAATCAATTCAATTTTTAATCATAAGTTATAAATGAACATAAATGCAATCTAACCTTATGTAATTTATAGGAAAATGAGAAGGATTTAGAGACTAACCTCTCTGGATGTTGATGAATCGATATGGCTCCTTAGATTCGCTAAAAGAGGAATTGTATCTCCTTTTGACAATCCAAGACTGCAACGGGCATTTATAGATAGAGAAATACAATCTCACTCAAGCACTGGTGGTGTCCTCTCATCATCCATTTTTGAAAGAATATGTGCATAGGAAAGAAGAAGGAAAAGAAAAAAGAGAAGAGAAGGAAGAGAGGAGAAGAAAAAGGAAAAGAAAGAGAGAAGAAAATTATATTTTTATAGTGGAAAAGAGGGTTTAAGTTAGGTCTTTTGAAAAAAAATGGTGATAATGATGGAAAGAATTTCCTTGAGTGCATCTCGAGAATCAAGGTTATTGGATGAAAGTACTCTAGTTAATTTATTTTTAAATTAAGCAATGTACTAGGTCAAGAAAACTTAAGGATTGTGTTTTCAAAAGAAGAGTTGTTCAGGTTGTATCCCCAAAGCTCATAGTCGAGAAAGGGCTATTCAGGTTATATCCCAGAAAACTTATAGTTGAGAGAGGGTTATTCGAGTTATATCCCCAAAGCTCATGATAAAAAAAAGACTACTCGAGGTATCCCCGAAGTTCATACTTCAGTTAACTGATCATCAAGCCGAGAAAACCTGAGAATCTATGTTTTAGTTAAGTGACAATTGAGCCAAGAAAACTTGAGAGTCTTTACATCAGTGACAATTGGGCCAAGAAAACCCAAGATTCTTCATTTTAATTAAATGATAATCGTTGGAAAACCTGAGAATCTTTGTTTTAGTTGAATGACAATCAGGCTAAGAAGACTTAAGAGTCTACATTTTAGTTAAGTAATAATCGGGCCAAGAAAATTTGAGAGTCTTTGTTTCAGTTGAATGATGATCGGGCCAAGAAAACCCAAGAGTTTGTGTTTCAGCTAAGTGACGATTGGGCTAAGAAAACTCAAGAGTCTGTGTTTTAGTTAAGTGTTGTATCAGGCCAGAAAACCTAAGGATTATCATTTTTAGAGAAGTTACCAAATATTAATTAGTGGCTAATCGAGCTAGAAAAACTTAAGGATCACGATTACGTTTTGAGATTGAAGAATTCATCTCTCGACTAAAACTTAGGAGTCAGCTATATCGTTTATCATTTTTTCTTATTTGTTTTGCATGTGATTTTTGGAAAAATTATCATTGCATACATTTGGTTTTTTGAAAAATTAGTAGGAAAACTGTAGACACCTGATTCAATCGGCCAATGATAGGAGGCAAACAATAGATACTTGGTTTGGTTATTCCACAATATAGCCTAACATTGAGAAAAGTAAAATGTGAATGCAAGTGAGAAACCTTAAATCTTCTCGAAAATGAGCCTAAAGGCCAAAAACCCATGAACAAGCCTAAAAACCTTATGAAACTAGTCCAAACTGCCTAGGCTCATTAGTCCTAGTGCAGTGCAAGCTAGAGAGGCAAACGCCTCTATGATGTACCTTGCACTGGGCCTGATGGGCTATGGTAGTAGCTAAAGAGGCGATTGCCTCATCATAAAGGCACCGCCTATACAGCAGCCACTTGCCTTTGTATTAAATGTAGAGGTGACCATGGCAGCCAACTTAGTGGGCCCACCTTCTCTGCAACTTAACCTCTGGTTTGAAAAAGAGATTTTTAAGAGAAGAAAAGGCTAAAAAATGTAATAATGGAGAAGAGTAGTAGGGGCATGGGCTAGAGGTGAGAATACAAAAAAAAAGAAAGAGAGAATAAGGGATTTTTTTTTTAAAAGAGAGATTAACAATTAGAAAAAAAAAATTTTGGAGAGAAGAGGAAGGGAGTTAAGTTTAATGGTGATTTTCTTAAGGAAAGCGAGTGAGAAGCTTACATTCAAGGAGAATATCAATATCTCCATTCATTTCTGAGGGCCAACTATATTTAGAAAGCTCAATTTTTAGTAATCATCTTGAATCTTTTCAAGCTTAATTTATAGATTTACATGATCCCTTTACTTGATTACACAATCTTTAGTTTATTTGTTTACTAATTCATGTATTCATTTCCTTGTGTATTATTTATAATGTGTCTTGTCATTAGCATAATTTCTTGAGTTTTAGGTGTAGTTGTGTATTTAGCTTGCTTTTAATAGTAGATTCTTACTTAAAATGAAATTTTTACCGGTTTGAGAGTCATCTGAGACTGTTCATCAAGTGATCACCTCTCAGAGAGAGGTAATCACCTAACTGCTATTAGGCGATCACGTCTTTAAAAAAGCGTTCGCCACTTCGATATGCCTACATGAGTTCATTATTCGACCTAATCTTTACAAACCATGTCGCCTCATTGCCATGAGCAATCGCTTATTCACAAAGGCAATCGCCACTCTTACAAGGTCTCATATGACTTTGTCTCATTTTTTATGTATTATGTAGAGTTCCCATGCATGTATAGGCTTAACCACTCAAGTCTGTTTTGTATAATCCCCACAACATCGTCCAAATTAAAGTTTAACATTTACCTTTTATGGCTTTGTATCTTTGTTTATTTAATAGTTTCTCGAGTTGATTTTTATGGATTTTTATGTAAGATTTTTATATATTTTAAGGCACTAATTTTTTGTCTATTGTAGAGATTCATCTATGATTATTAATCATCAAGTATTTATCCCATTAATTAGTTCTTGAGAGGTTTTTACTTAAATCAAGCAGTTTATTTTTAGTTTATTTTTGGTTTATTTTTGGTTTATTATACTTTTATTTTGCATAAGAAGTTGTAATCCTTATTCCTTTCCTCACTTGATTTGGAATGTATGGTTGTAAATTATAATTTTTGTTTTATTCATGGTGAATGTTGGGACTAGTCACATGAATTTAAGTAATGTGCAAATTCAAGCCTGATTATAAAAATGCTACAATTTTTTAAAGGAAATTGCAATCCGTGTGATAATAAAGAAATCATTTAATAAATAAGGGTAATAAATTACAAAATGTAAACAGAGGCCAACCTTGGCATTCAAATGCCCATACCTAGTTTTCAAACTTGATCTCTAATTACGGCTTTTGAGAACCCATTTACTGTACAGTGTGTCCCGACTTTCATTCGAGTGACGACTCCATCCAGTAGGTGTTATGACTTATTTCGTATTTTCTAGTCGGCATCGAGCCCACACAGTGTTATAGTCGTCAAATACTTAGGCGTGTGCTAAATCCCGCCACCTACAGAACCTAAAAGAGAAAATTTTGGATCTTATTAGTGAATTATTAGTAATTTTAGTATTAATTTTGTAGAATAATTTTTTTTTTTTTAAATATATAGATAAAACCGGACCACTCCACATTATTATATATCTATTTATTTTATATATATTATAAAACAATTAAAGGGATAATTATCAAAAATTAAAATTTTTGAAAGGAAAAATTATAAATTTGATGTCTTAACTTTTTATTTGAGTGTCTGAATTTTTTTAATCAAGTGTCTGAACTTTAGAAAAACAAATTCATGTCGTGTCTTTAACCAATTTAATGTAGATTGAATGCTCAATTAGATCAAACAGAATCTACTTTCATCTCAGTCATTAATCATGTCATTTGCTTCATGTGTTGCATTATTTAAAAAATAAAATTACCCTTATTCAGTCACCCTCTATATCTACGGTGAAAGTTAATGTTGAGGTTATTTTTATCAATTTATAATCTTAATAAAGTTAATTTTGTCCTTTAAATAATATAATATACATGACAAATGACATTACCAATAATTGAAATAATTGAAATAATTGAGACACCAAATTTGTAATTTTTTTCCTTTTAAAATAAAACAAAGTGAAAAAAGAACAGAAACAAAGCATTAATTAAACAATACAATCTAGTTGTTAGGTATATAACATTTTTCGATTAATTTTTTTTATGTCGGTATTATTAATTTATTCGGAGATTTTAATGAGATATTAAGGTACGATTGGTGATGCATACCACATAATAAGATCTTGACTTTTAGCAGGCTAATTAATGGTGTTCGGGCTTCCAGCATATGTCAAAAAGAATCAAAGTCATCTGAAAATAAGTATAACTGGACAACTCCATAGTATTATATATCTATTTATTTTATATATATTACAAAAAAAAAAGAAAAAAAGATAATGATGAAAAAGTAAAATTTTCTGAAATAAAATAAAGGGAGAAAAGAACGGAAACAGGTGGCTATATATATATATATAGTTAAAAAATAATTTTTTATTTTATTATATTTTTTAGAAATAATCCCCCTATTTTTATTTAAAAAATAAAATTATTTTTAAATAATTACTGTTAAATAATAAATTTTATTCAATAGTAGTAATAAGTAAATATAAACAAATTTATAATTTTAATTTATTCATCTTTTTTATATATTGTATTTTGTTAATTTTCAATTAATCATTTGCTAGATAATTTTATTGTTATTTTTAGATTTAAAAGATTTTTAAAAATTTATTATGTAATAATCAAAGTCAAAAATTAGGTGGGAAAGGAACAAGAACTCACCACTACTCTCTCATCAAAATTTTATTGATAATCTCATATTTTTAATATAATAAATTAAATATATATAAAAATTTTTAAATGAAAAAAATAAAAATTTAATTTTAATAGTAAAAAATAGTTAATATCTTAAAAATAATAAATAATTGATGATTTTAAATTTAAAAATTAAAAAATATTTTTTTACCTAAAATCACAAATATTCTTAAGCCGGTCCTGATTACACCCCTTTTTTTAAGGAAGGATCGGTGATACAGGCCACATACTAAGTTCTTAACTTTTAGCAGGTTAATTTTCTCAAAAAAGAAAATAAAAAAAATTCCCTTGTAGCAGGCTAATTAATTCTGTTTTGGCTGAACTAATGGGACCGATCCAGCATATGTCAAAAAGAATGATAGTCATCTGAAATTAAATATGTAACAATTTGGATTTTTTTAAAATTATTTTTTTATATAAATATTGAAAATTATAAATATTATTATTATTATATTACTTTCCTTTTATGCATATATTTTATTATTTTAATTATCTAAATATTTATTTATAGCATTATTTTACTAGAGTTAGTATTATTATTATTGTTATATATATATAGTTTAAAATAATAAAAATCTGTCAATTTTTCTTTCTTCCCCATTTCTTATTCTTCCTGTTTCTTTTTTTTTTCTTTCTTTTTTCCTTTGTTGTTTTGCTCCTTCTTCATGCCACTTTCTTTTCTTTCCCTTGTTGTCCCATTCTTCTTGCCCTCTTCCTATTGTCTTTCTTCTTTTTTTTTTCCAGCAAATCTTCGACTTCTTATTCTCCTCCTTGTTGTCCTTGCACAGCAACCTTCTCTTCCTTCTTCCTCGCGCCAAACAGCAACAGCAGAAGCAGTAGCAGGTCCAGCAGCATGAAGCAGTAGCAAGATCAGCAGCCTTGGTTCCTTCAGCAGCCCTTCCCTGCATCTAATTTTCAGTTGTAGCCGCCTCTCCAATCGCTTCTACCAGTCGAGGTTGGATACGACGTGTCAGAGAAGCGCCTTTATCTTGTAAGTTAATATTTGATTTGAGTGTTGGTGTAGGCGGCGGGGTTTAACGCGCGCCCAAGTGTTTGGCGACCATGGCACTGTGTGGGCTCGAGGCCCACTAAGAAATACGATATAGGTCTTAAGTCTATTCGGAGATGGAGTCGCCACCCGGATAAAAGCCGGGACACACTTTACAACAACTGGATCCCATGGAGGTTCCCAAAAGCTGTCATCAGAGATTGGGTTCGGAAACTAGGTATGAGCGTTTGAATGCTCATCCAACCTTGCGGTTGGCCTCCGTTTGTGTTTTGCCTTTTATTACCGTTTAATTATTTAATTATTTCCTCATTTACCACAAGTAATGAAATTGCCTTCGGATAATTGTCAGATTTTATAATTAAGTCCGAGTTTGCACATTAGTCCAAATTCATGCCTTTATGTCCCAACATTCAAAAAACACAGTAAATAAAATAAATAATAATTTACAACCATACATTCAAAATTGAATGGGGGAAAGGGATTAAGGATTACAACGCTTTTATTATACAAAACATAATAGAATAAGCGAAAAGAAAAAAAAAACAAAATAAATCGAAAATAACCAAAAGTAAAAATAATAATAAGCACACAAATATTTAATTAAGCCAGATAATAATAAAATAATTGTATAAAAAAAGAGACTGAAAATATATAAATACAAAAATTTATAAAAATAAATTTTCTTAAAAAATAAAAATAAAAATAAAAATAAAATAAAAAATTATATGGCGACGACTCCTCAAAGAGGAGTCGCTAAGAGGAGTCGCCTCTAGCCACGAGGCGTCGCATCATCCATGGGGCGTTGCCTCTTGGCAAAGAGGCGATGGCTTATGAAAAAATAATATGAAAACCATGAAAATCGAAACAATATTCACGTAAAAAATTGACTAATATACCAAATTTTAATCAACAAAATATACAGAAATACTTCTGTCATTCTACTAGTAAAGTGACTGAAAAATGAACAAATTCGGAGTACAAAAATCTAAT